>JARWIR010000153.1:0-452624 GCA_029959085.1 Nemophila menziesii | reverse complement strand
AATCAAGAGACTTTAGGTGAGTCATGTTCTTGTGAAATTTCGGAAGACTTTGTAACGCATGGCTATACCGGAAACTGAGAGTTTCAAGTGATTCGATTTCTATTTCTGGAAAGCTCTCAAGTTTTTCACAAAAACTCAGCTTTAAATCTTTTAGACTCTTGTGAACTGCAACAGGGACCACCAACAACTCTTTGCACCCACAGAGATTTAAATATTCCAAGTTTGGCATACAAGAAATGTTTGGAAATGTTACTAGTTTTGGACTCCATGACAAGTTAAGACTAACAAGTTTGCTTGGTTGAAACTCTCCTGGTAAAGATTTGCCTGGATATTCATACCAATGAAGCCATAGCAATGAGTTAGGAAGAGAATTAGGAGTTGCCACTTCAAGGTTGCTACTATCAATCTCAAGTAACCTTAACCTATTCATGTTTGTAAAGGCTTCTTCACTTAACTCAATTTTGTGATCACTTGTTAATAATATAAAAGCTTCAATTTCACCAGTCTCCTGTAAACACACTTTTATATTAGATAACTAGCAATGTGGAAAGAAAAAGCATTTAAAACTATTTGGGAGCGGATGAGATAAAAAGAATCGTTATGATATACAAAATTAAATATTAAATAGATGTGACCATAAAGTGAGTTTACAAACATATATTTTTAAAAAACTTTTTAAACATTTAAAGGTTAGTGTAAATTAGCGATAGGTAGAAGTCCAATATACAAAATTTCTACTTCATGACAACCTATATACTAACTTGAGTTGAAATAATATAGAAACGAAATTAAAACATTGATTTGAAGCATAAAGCTTCCAACAAGTAAAAGTTAAGACTAAAAAAAGTATATTAATGTGAGAAAAAAAAAAAATCCAACAAAGAAAAGTTATAACTAGTTTGAAGGAGAGCAGTCAGAAAAAGAAACACATAAAGTTAATCACTTAAGTCCCTTAATACTCTACCAAAGTATGCTATCTTTCGAGTTTCCTATTAACATCAATCCAGAAGAACATAAAATCACACTACTCTACAAAATAAATGAATATTATGAAGTAACAAATAATCTTGATAGACACCCCAAAATGAACCATTGTGGCAAAAATATGATTGCTTTTTCAACTTTTCAATTATAAGAAAGACACGTTAACAAGGAATTTAGAGCTCTTACCTTGCCTTTCTGTAACGCATCATTTATGTCTTTAGGATTCCAGAGTCTACTGTAACTTTCAGGCTTCTTATTAGCTCTTTGGCGAACAATATCACGACCCATTTCTCGAATTAAATCATGCATTTGAATTTTTCCATCTGATTCTATGTGTACGAGGGATTTATCAATGAGTTCAGTGATGCCAACCACAGGGTGGAAACCAAAACTGTCAAGTTTTTTACTCACTTTATCACGATATATCCCTCCTGTGTCATCTTTGTAATACCCTCCAAATAAACAAGCAATATCCAAAAATATGTTTTGTTGGATAGAATTTAAACCATCAAAGCTAATTTTGAGAGTTGTAATGATTTCAGGGCATGGATAATCTTTTATTTTTTGAAGTGTACTTTCCCATAGACCCACTTCTCGGCCACACAAATGGGAACCCAAGATTTCAAGAGCTAAAGGAAGCCCACCAGTGTATCTCACAAAACTATCTGAAAGCTCAATAAGATTTGCAGGTGGATTATTGCTACTGAAAGCATGCCAGCGAAAGAGATCAATAGCATCATCCTTCGATAATGGTTCTATAAAATAGAATGGATTTTTTTTATTTAACAAGTGTTTATATCTTGTTGTTATAATAATTCTACTACCTTCGCCAAACCAATCACTGTTTCCTGCTAAAAAATCCAATTGCTTTTTACTATCCACATCATCGAGGATCAGTAGCACTCTTTTGGAACAAAGACATTTCCTTATCATGTCCCTTCCTTCATATTCATTATCTATATATTCAGGTGATCTTATGAATTTTAAAAGGATAGCTTTTTGCAAATCGACAATATCTTTTTTACACACATCTTGAAGAAAGCAACCTCCTTCAAATCCACTACGGAGTTCATTGAAAATAGCTCCTGCTGTAGTTGTTTTTCCAACTCCTCCCATACCCCAAATTCCAAGAAAACAAACAGCACTTGGCTTCTCAGCTAACAGTACGCGTAGCTCTTTCAAGCGATCTTCAATTCCGAAAAGACCTTCAGCAAAAGGTTTTAGGGGCAATTTACTGTAAATTACATCAACTATCTTTTTTACAAGTGGCGCTTCTGGAACATTCCTAAGATGAAAATATTTCAAAGAATAAACAAAGTCACATATTAAGAGTATCAAGAATCTAATAATTCACATACACCGGTATAATATTTGAGACAAACTATTCCTACAGTTATAATTGAAAACAAGGCACAGTCAGAAAATTAACAATATAAAATAGCATAAAATATAATAAACACTACAAGAAATAGTATTATTAGGGACGAGGTTATTGTGACAACACTAAAATGGCCTCTAATGATATTTTTAAACACCAAAATGGCCTCTAATTATATTTTCAGCGACAATATTTGCAGCTAAAGATAAAGTCAATAGAGGCAAAAACAAATAATTTGCTACTAAAGGTATCTTTAGAGACGAACTTATAGAGACGAACAAATAGCGGCTATTAGCGGAAAAATTAAGTTTTTTAGTGTTAAAACTTCTGCCACTAAAAAATGTTAACGAACACAAATACCATCGAGATAATGTTCGTGACTACGGAAATGAATTGTAATATATACCTGAAGTCGCCCGGCTATATTTGCTGCTTCTCTCAAATTATCTTTCCAGATCTGCACTTTCTCCGTATGGTCCTTAAATGCCACCTCATGCTTGGCAAACGATTCAGCAATACTATTCTTGTTCCAGCGTATATCTGACGGATCTATGTCATAGAAGATGGGTATAACAGTTAGGGTTTTCTTGGACCTGCATTCCATGATCTTTACAAGTTCATCCAAGCACCACGATGATGAAGCATAATTCTTGGAGAAGACGATAATAGCAAACTGCGACTCTTCTATGGATTTTAATAACTCAGGCGTAATTGATTGACCTTTCTCTAGATTCTCCTCATCGAAGAAAGTTATGATTCCTCTTTGTTTAAGAGCTGCATGAAGATGACTAACAAAGTTGTTCCGAGTGTCTTCTCCTCTGAAACTTAGAAAAACTTCATACTTTTGTAATAGAGTAGATGAGGATGGCATTTCGGAATTTATTGATGTTTGGGCGTTTATTCTCTCATAATCATGAAGCCTGCAAGATGCGTTCTCCGGAAAGTTAGCTTACCATTTCTAAAATTATGTTTGGGTGATCATAAAGGGTAACTAAATACAAAGTTACAGTTTTGAAGATAATTTTAGTTTAGCAATGTAAAACTGCTGCACATCCTAGTTCTTATATATAAGACTATTTAGAGAATTCAGAAGGAAAAGAAGGAGGAAATTTAGAAAAGCAAACAGTTTAGCACATCCGAAAGTGAATTGATTTTATTGTTATGAAAGTTCTTAGCTTCTAGCTTTTAACTTTTCTTTTAGTTTGTTAACCAGGAATTACTTAATAAATTTACCACAGTCGGTAAATCTATATGAATCCAAATTATACATGGTTAAATGTTATTATTACACCTCTTTTTACCCTGAACTAATTGGTTCTGGAAATTTGCAGATCCAATCAGCCAAAGTTATTTGGAAAATTGATGATTTATATTTGTCTTTTGTTCTCACAAATCATAAAATTGATCAACCAAAATCCGTTTCATGCACAAAACTCTAGTTAATCAATGATGACATTATTTGAAACAAAGAAAAAAAGTCTTTTAGTCTTTAATCCTAGGTCAGTGTTACTAGGTTCAAGTGTTAAATAAAGATTGCAGAAAATTATTTGTAACATGTTACTTTACAAAAAAATAAGGATCAAAATGTCACGTTCTAAAATAAGTACCTTCACTGATAAATTAACAACAATTAGAAAGTAATTTAATGAGAAAAAAGACCAACCTAGACATCATCTCCACGAAGGATCGTATCAGGTATGCTATCAATAGCCGTTGGAGTCTAAAATCTCATTAATATAATGTCTTCCTTTAACGTTCGGACTTTTGGTTGAGTTGGCAATTTAAGATGAGACGGTATCAGAGCTCCACGATAGACCGTGGTCCCGGATTCGAGTCTTTCCACCGCCAATCACTATAAATCTGCACGTGAAAAGTTTAGATCTTTATACTAAAAAAAACTTCTAAGGCTTCCACTAAGATTGCATGCAAGGAAGGAGGCATGTTGGAATGTAAAATCTTGTTAATATAATGTTTTTTCTAATCGTTTGGATTTTTGGTTGAGTTGGCAATTTAAGAGAACATTAAAAAGATCATGCTGTAGAGATTTCCATGAATTGTTTGACCTTTCAGTTCTGCTTGCCGGAAGGTATGGTGTGAAGATGGATTGATAAATGTTTGGTTTTAGCTCTAATAACTTGTACTACTTATACTAAAGACTGAGAAATATGCAATGAAGACGTGGTTGCAATTCCTAGAATTCAACATGCCCATATCCTATTTTTAAATTATATTGGAGGGATGCCTACTTGCTATTATTAGAATGTTATATTGCGACATATGCTATTTTTAAATGCCAATGAACTAATCCTATTATGAACAAGTAAATGTAATGGAGTTGAAAAGCATTTTCTATTCTGGATAATGTATATTTGTATTAACGTGCTCTGCGGTATTCCTATAAACCTGGGATATAAGTAGTTGAAAGAAATTGTCAAAAAAATAGAATATACTTGAAAAAATCTACTGGGTTCCTTTTTCAATTATGATTCTTTTTTTGGATCCGTACCTTTCGTATGTTGGGCTCCATCTTTTAGGATGATTTAATCTAATGAACTTAAATAAAGTTTTGAGGTTCTTTTTTGTGTATTACCGTTTATTATGTACTCAGGCAATTAAGAATGAAAATTTCACACTCTAGTAATTACTCCCTCCGTCTATAAATGTTTATTATATTTTTTCTTGCACACAAACTAAGAAAAGTAATTATTAGATGTTATGTTTATTAATATGCCTTTGCCTTTTCATAAAGTGTTTTGGAATCTTGAATTTTTATTGAAAACATAAATTTTAATATTTAAATAAAGGTAAATATGGTATAAAGAGTGAAAAAATGTCTTAGTCTTTAAAATAGACAATCTTTTGTAGACAATTACTTTTAAAAATTGTGACAAACTTTTATAAACGGAGGTAGTAGTATATAGAATAGTTGATAGTTGTTATAATGCTCGGGAACACTCTAGTAATTATGAAATTTTGCAATCAAACTTTATTCAAGGAAAAATACTGTTCAATGTGATAAAAGAATATTCAAGTATATAATAATGCAATCATTTATTATGGTAATAAAATGTAGTCAAAGAATATTTACTATCGATTGTTAATATTTTGCAATTTAGTTCATCTTCTAACACACTTCAAGATAAGGGGATGTGCTATTCATAAGGGCATCAACTAGTTGCTTCTTAGTAAGTACCATTGTGATGTTGTTCGAGGGCAATGAATGTCGTTTCAAAATGCTTTTCTCTCTCTCCATTTTTGATGGACATGTTGGATGCAAGGGTGGAACCACGAACTTCTGTTTGGGAGGTTAACAGGCCCTAGGAAAAAAATTGAGTTGGCAGAAGCCCAACGAAGATAATTGAAAATTAGAACGCCTTATGGTACTAATATATTTTTATAAGGTAAAAATTAATTAAAAGGTGGGGGCTAGCTTTAATGCGGCTCCTCCACTGGCTGGATGTTTCGTGGTGGTTTTCTCCAAAGTTGCAGGTCAATTATGTCATTTAGGTCTTTTTGTTTTTTATCACGGCTACAGTGAAGATGTTTGGCGACCTCTTATGATGTTGCTAGAGGTTGCGAAGTGCCCGTTAAAGATAGGATTACACTTTTAACAATCACTTGGTCGCTAGTATTTGATCGTTAGAGATACTCATTTACGAGCACATGTGGTCAACCCACGCCACTATTTTTAGCGACAGCACGAGCTGACCTTTGGCGACCACTTATTGATCGTTATATGAGGCTTGATATAGCGACCACTAGTGGTCGGTAAATGTTAAGTTGCTTAGCAACCAATAAGTGATCGCTAAAGGTTGGAATAGTCTCGCGACCAATAATTGTCACTAAAGGACTTATTATTTAGCGACCACTTAGACATCAATAAAGGGTGTACTTAAAAAGAAAATTGATCACATGACGCAAATAGAATTGAATAGTCAAAAAGCTTACATAAAATAATCGAATAGCCAAAAAGATTACAAAAAAAATTACACAAATATATATAGTACAAAACGAATTAAATAGTCGTAGTCAAGAAAATTGAAGATATAAAAGTCAAAAATAAAAAATTACACATCAAAATAGTCAAATACAAAATGACTAAAATAAAGTCATGATAATTATATAAACAGATACCATATTAAATCAGGAGGAGGAAGTTCGATCAGGGAATTTGGTCTCATCGATATCCGACTTATCTCTAAGTGATCGTCTTGTGTGTGGATCCTTCTGGTGACGTGGTTAATGCGGCGGAGCAGTGGGAAAAATATTTAATTGCGGCATTTGTTGCGTCTTTCCTAGCTGTGTGATTTGCTCAACCATCTGCATTATTCCCTCAAGATTCAAGGGTGAATTAAACTGGTGGCTTCAGTAGTGTCAGAGGAATCCTGGTGTGATTATCAATTGTGCTAAGCGCAAGGAATATTCATTCGTATACCTGGCAATTTGACCTCATCCGTCGACCATCCATCTCGCACCACATACGTTGTTGGATTCTGGGACTAGCTCTGGCTCTAACCGGAATGACCAATCCATCTCCCAGGTACCAACCATTTCGTGTGGGGCCCATGTGGTCTTTCGCCACCTCGATCACCATCTGAATCCAATCTTGTCGTGTAGATGAAGTCCCCGACGAATTACCTAGAGTCGCCTACGGTGAATCGGGCCTCGTCCTCAAATCATTTTGTTATAGAAATTCGATATATATATAATTCCAAAAAATATTTATAACCATAACTGAATTTAAACTTACATCATATTGACGGAATCGCTCATCCCTTCAATATCCTGACTTCCTCAGTCCTATTTTGCCATATAACTCAACTATCCTAGGATTCTTCTTCTTTACATCTGAGGGTGTAATGGAGCATCATCTGCCCATATTTGTGGGACAAATACGTCGAGATTCTTCTTGATGTCCTATAAAACAAAAAATCATGATATAAAAAGATAAATACTTTTTTTGTAAATCAAACAACTCACGATAAATATTACCTTTACCATCCGGTGATGGGTGTGCGACAAGGAGGTCGAGCCATGAGCACTCCCTTGGCTCTGCTTATCCATGTTTTTCTTCCACTCTACCGATCGGGTCTATTTAACTTAAATAATATATTAGCATCTATGTAAAATATCAAGAAGTTAATTAAAAAATTACATGTAATTAATAGTTAACCCACATCTCCAACACCAGCCTCTATTCTTCCGGTGTCATATTCTCGGAAATTACACCTTAATTCATCTACTTTTTATAGGTGGTCCCCTTCTGATCAATATATCTGCCCAAATATTATTTGTGGATGTTTTTTCTCTATTAGTCCAATTTGTCTTTGTTTTCATTCATGGATCGGAAAATTACGCTACAAAAAATTCGTAATCCGAATTTTTATTAAAAAAAAACTATAAAAACAAGTCACTACATTGAGATTACTCCATATGAGATCCATGTGACTGTGACACTATAGGATGTGTCTACACTCAAGATAATATTTTGGAATGTACTCTTGTATGGTGTTTCCTACCACATGTGTCACATGATGCCCTATTTGTCCAACGGGGTTCCACCTGTCATCTTCGACACAAAAATCATCTTTTAAGACACCTCAAAAAATTCTTTTGCCTACTCCAACGATCGGAGGATGTTCCTTCCCCTTACATTTCGGATATGTTCACCTAAAAAATAATCTAAATTAATAAAAAAAAAATTCCCGATAAATAAATAAATAGTCAAATTTATTTTACCTTTGCCATCTCAATTATGACCTCTAGGCATCACGTCAACCATAATAATCTGTCGCTCAAAATTGAAATCTTATTTAAAATAAGGGAGTTAAATTGAATTTTATTAAATTTCAGGAACTAAATTATAGTTTTATTAAATTTTAGAGACCCAAAATTTTATTAAATTCTAGAAACCTAATTATAATTTTATTAAATTTTAAGCACCTAAGTATATGTTTTTTTTATTTTAGCAACCTAATTATATGTTTATTAAATTTTAGGAACCTTATTATACTTTTATTAAATTTTAGGGACCTAATTTAATTTTATTAAAATTTGGAGATCTAATTATACTTTTATCAAATTTAGCAACCTAATTAAAGTTTTGTCAAATTTTAAGGACTTCAATGTATATATTTTATAACCTAAGGAATAAATAAGATATGTTTTGGACCCTAAGGACTTATTTGTATATTTTTAATACCCAAGTACTTAATTGTATATTTTAAAAGTCTAGAGACTTAACTATATAAATATATATATATATATATATATATATATATATATATATATATATATATATATATATATATATATATATATATATATATATAACTTTAGGGATTAACTTTTTTTAGAGATAATTGCTAATTAGATCTATAACTCAACAAATTATGACTTAAGAAGTCCAACCCGAAAGTTTGGATGAGTAAGGTCTAAAATATTATTTTACAGTTATAATATACCTATTATAACCTTACAAAAAGATTGAGATGGAAAAAAAATATACAACTGATAACATTGAAAGACAAATGAAACATAAAACCTAGAATCATCTCTTTACACTCGCATTCGAACAAATACAAAAATAAAATCTCTTCCCACCAAGCCATTCTCCTACACAAGAAACCGCTGCCACTCGTAAACTATTCTCCACTATCTTCAGCCCGGCGTGGCTATGCCATCAACAATCGAAGAACCCAAATTAAGGTAAAAAAATAATATTTACCACTGAAACTCTAAAAAAATTATTTACTTTTAACCTAATCTCGTCACTTTTACAAATTTTCAAAATTAACTGATTTAAGTATAATTACAGTCGTGATATTTAAGTATTTCATTTAAACAACAATTATGTCTTTAGTATTCCAAAGTAGACTATATCGAGCAGGTAAGTCATGCATTTGAATTTCTCCCTTTCGTGATATATGTATAGAGATTTGTTAAAAAAAGATCAATCAATTAAGACTAGGGATGGCAATGGTTATGGTTTAAAACCGAAACCAACAAAAATCTGAACTGATTAAAAGCTGATTATGCAACCATAGATAAAACCGTTAGGTTATGGTTTTGAAAAGTGTAACTGATGGTTGAATCCATTATATTATGGTTTTAGACAAAAATAAATACGAATAATCGAAAATCTGATTATTATCATTTATTTTTGTATATTTTATAATAATATAGATAAAAAAAGTATTTCCGTGTCTCAAAACTAAAATCTAAATATTAAATTTGAGGAAAAAATAAAAAATATGTTATTTAATTAAGGTTCACATAATATTTTATATATTGTGAAGATGTTTTTTTTATTTGTGATCATGTTTTAAGAATTTTTAATATATTTATAGAGTTATAGTGTAGTTATGGTTAATATCCGAAAAATCACTTAATTACCCGAATCCGGATTATTCGGTTATGGTTTTGAAAAGTAAGTCTAATGGTTAAACGCGTTAAGATTTGGTTTTTAATTAATTAAATGGTTATGGACATGATTTTGGATTATTTTTTTTCAATAATTCGATCCGTTACCATCCCTAATAAAGATTGTGATGCCATTAACGGGTGAAAACCAAAATTTCAAATTTTTGATTAACTTTTTCTATTAAAATCCCTCTAAAAAATATAAGCAATATATAAAAAAATCTTTTGTTGGGTAGCACTTAAACCATCAAAACTAATTGGAGAACATTATCGATTTCTTGTTGGATCATTTAATTCTATTGACGGTACTTTTACATACATCCACTTGTCTTTCACTCAAATGAGATCCCAGAATTTAAGAGCTAAAGAAAGCCTACCATAATACCTCACAGAACAATCTGCAAGTTGATAAAGAATTTAACCTGGATGACTCCTCCTAAAAGCAACCCAACATAAGAGTTGCTTAGGGCTCTGTTTCAATTTTGTAGAGTCATATACATCGTTCAACAAGTTTTTATCGCTTGTTGTAACAATAATTCTACACTCGCTCTTTCCAGCTAGTAAATCAAAATGGTTTGCGTTATCTACTATATTGAATAACACAACACTCTTTTGGAATTTAATCGTTTTCTTATCAGATTGCTTCCTGTATATACATCACTTATCGTTACTGGTGATATTAGGACTTCTGACAGGAGAGAATTTTGTAAATCCACTATATCATTTTTACCCACATCTTGGTGAGAGCGGGCTCCTACAAATCCATTAATGAGTTCATCAAAAATAGCTCTGGCAATAGTTTTTTCCCAGTTCCTCCTATACCCAAAATTCCAACAATACAAACAATATATGGTTCCCTAGCTTACCGTGAACCTAGTCCTTTCACATTGTTCAATTTCAAAAAGACCTTCAGTGGGAAGCTTATAATGGTAATTTACTGAAAATCTCTTTAACAATTTTGTTTATTAGTAGCGCTTCTACTCCATTCATAAGATTACAATGTTCAAAAAATGTACAAAATCACAGATCAGATTGTCAAGAATCTAGTAAATTACATACACGAAAAAATATTCTAGAGCATAATCTTTTATATAACTATTATTATTTATTTATATATTTAAATTACAAGCACAATCAAAAGAAAAATATTGAAAATTTCTCAAAATAATTGAACTAGGTAATGAACAGGAACATCATCAAGGCGAATGTTTGTGACTAAAGAAATGAGTAGTAATATATATCTCAAGTCGATCCCATATATATTTGCTACTTCTCTCAAATTATCTTTCTAAATTTACACTCTCTTCATATGATCCACTATTATACGCGTGGTCTCTCGTGATCACATCTTTAGCGAGAACACCTTTGTCCGCGCTAAAAATACAATCTTTAGTGAGGAAAGACATTGGCGAGAACAATTGTTCTCGTCTATATTGTGTTGGTTTTTCGGGAAAGAAAAAAAAATGAAAAATTAATTAAGTTCTCGCCATAATACTTATATTCCGTGATGACTTTGTGTCCTCGCCGTTAAGTATTATTCCCAAAGGCATAACAGGTCTATAGCGAGGATAATGACGCTGCTAATAAATTAATGGTGTTTCTACCCTAAAAAAAACATACCCACTTAAAGGCTTCTATTTTTTCAATCCGCAACTTGTGATCGGTCCCATTATTAACGAAACTTCCATATTACATCGTACACGTGTGGGTCTCACTTTCTCAAAAAAATCCATCAAATTTTTCAAAATTAGGTATTTTCAAAAATTTAATTTTTTTTATTTTTTGTTTAAGTTACGTAATTATCGTATTATGCTTTGATTATATAAATGCAATGTGTATTAGTGGTTGTATTTTAGGTGTTATAATTTATTTATTTTGGATACAATTGTTATTTTTTTTTAAATTTAACTTTTTTTATTTGGTTATAATTATAATAAAATGTTTACCTTAATTTAGATAATGGATCCAGTTATGGATAAGAGCTGGATTAAATCAAATAATTTTTTTACAAGAAAATATATGTCAGGTATATGAGATTTTATTAATTTTGTGAAAGAACACATGGATATACCTGGTACAGTCTTTTGTCCGTGTAATCATTATTTCAATAATCGAAAATTTCACATTGACGATGCAAGGACAAATCTTTATAAATTGGGGTTTTAATCATCGTATGAGGTTTGGATGAAACATTGGAAAGAAGAAGTAACTCCCGTGAATGACTCAATTGTAGATAATAAAATGTTGAATGTGTTGGATGATTTAAGACCCACTACTAAAATTGGGGGCCACTCCGGTGATACCGAGATGGATGACGAGAATCATACTGGACAAGGTCATGTGTCTTTTGACGTGTTTTTCGAGGAAATGGAGATAGAATTATACATCGTTTCCATTACGATGGGTTCCTTGAATTTCATAGCCAAGTTAATGCATGTCAAAATGAAAAACAAGTGGACAAACACCTTTTCTTCCAAACTTCTTCAGTTGTTGTGTCGTGTTTTGCCAATAGGTCATACTTTACCTTCTTCTTATGAGGAGTACGACGACAAGTTGAAAAATTGGGTATGGGACATATCACGATCGATGTGTGTTTGATGATTGTGTTTAATATTATAAAGAGGATGAAAAACTAGAAAAGTGTACAGTATGTGGTTTATCTAGGTGGGATCCGAAGAAGGCGAAGAAAGTGTCACGTACGAAACTGTGTTATTTTCCGATTGCACCAAGGTTGCATAGAATGCATGTTTCAAGGCACACCGCCAAATATATGAATTGGCATCATACGGGAAAGAGTACAGACGAAGATGTGTTGCGTCATCTAATTGATGGTACTAGTTGGAAAACGTTTGTTGAGAAGAATCTCGAGTTTGTTAGTGAACTACGTAATGTACGCCTTGGTTTGGGTATTGGTGGATTTTGTCCTTTCTATATGCAACACAACTCATATAACATGTGGTCGGTTATATTGACAATCTACAACTTGCCTCCTTGGTTTGCATGAATGAATCCACATTTATGCTTACACTATTGATTTCAGGTCCTCATTCACCTGGAAAAGATATGGATGTATTTCTCTATCTTATTATAGATGAGTTGGAAATGTTGTGGGGGCATATGGATCGTTACATACGATGCACATATGAAGAAGAATTTATAATTAAGGTGTGTTTGTTGTTCACGCTTAATAATTACCCCGCTATATTGTACACTTAAGGATGGTCGGGTCAAGGTTTAGCATGCCCAGAATGCATGGATTCTTTTTTGTCAATGAAGGTGAATAAATGGGTTGTTTATTTTGATCACAGACGGTAGTTACCTATTAGGCATCGGTTTAGAAAAATACGCATTTTTGTACATGAAATTCGACAATAGGTCCCCGCCTAAGATACATAATCCTGTCGATACGCATTTTGATGGATTGCATATCGTGTTTCCTAGTAAACACAAGCATTTTGCTGGCAGGCAAGGTGATAAATAAAACAGGTCCTCATGAGTTTTATTGGAAGAAAAAAAAGTATTTTTTATCGTTGACCATATTGGTAAAAAAAATTGTTAAAACATAACATTGATGTTATGCATTGTGAGAAGAATGTGTGTGATAGTTTACTCGGTACAGTGGTTGGTTTAGATGAAAAAATTAACAAAGATAACATGAAGGCGAGGAGGGATCTGAAAGATATGGGTATTAGGAAATATTTGTGGTTGTTTGAGAACTAAGGGAAAATGATACTACCATAGGCAAAGTATGTGAGGCCCTCTGGAAAGCGACGTGTGTTTTTAGATTGATTGAAAACGCAGAATTTCCGACGGATTCGGTCTTAGTTTGCGGAACAACGTTCAAAGTGATCTGGGAAAGATCATTGGTATGAAATCTTATGACTGTTATATATTGATGTAGTTTCTTTCGTGACTAGTATACCAGGGTTAATTGACAATAAATCGATCAGCGATCCGATTATTGGGCTGTGTAACGTGTTCATAAATGTTAATAAAAAGAACCTAAGTAAGAAAGAACTAGAATCGGAAAAGTCGGAAGTGGTCGAGTTTATGTGCAAGTGGGAGATGATTTTTCTTCCCGCTTTTTTTTTTGAATTAATGGTTCATCTTGTCGTACACTTGTACGAGGAAGCTCGGTTAGGAGGTCCTGTTCAAATACATTGGATGTACCCGTTTGAGAGGTACTTGAATAAATTGAATGAATATATTTGGGATCTGGCCAAGACTGAGGCTTAAATCGCATGAAGGATACGTTGTAGAGGAAACATTGAGTTTTATATCTCGGTACCTTCAAGAAGAAAGAACAAAATTCAACAATTCAGGTAGATACGGTACGATGATTCTTGATCGATGTGGGTAGAATAGGGGTTATCTATTCACGTGCCTCCTTCTGCTGTTGGTCCTTCCGATCCTCGTAGTTTTTATCCTCTTCGTACAGGTTGTCCTGCCAGCAACACCAGCCAATTAAGACTTGAAGATGAGGAAGCTGATGATGAAGATTTGACTAGGCCTTCATATTTTTGTAATATTAGACTTATATGTTTGACTTAACTTTATTTTTGTTTATTATCGACTTTTAAACTTTTATCGGTGTGTAAATAAAATATTATGATCATTTTTTTTTATTTTAGCAGTTTATCAGGTTTATTTAATTTATAATAAAAAATATTAAATACATAATATAAAAGTAATGCATAAACAAAACGTTAATAAACAAAAAGTTTTAAAAAAATTGAAAAAATAAATACAAAAACTTACGAGGACAATGTCCTCACAAAATAGACATCGTCGAGTACACATGTTCTCGCAGATGAAAGTGTCTTTCGCGAGGGTTGGTTTTCTCACAAATGACACTTTCATTCACAGGGACATTTGTACTCGGGGTTGATATGTGGCCATCCGTGATGACACGCCTATTCTCGTCATATTGTTCTTCTACGAGTGATTTTTGGCGAGGATACATTCGCGAGGACATGTTCTTGCCAAAGATCAAACAAGATTTTTGCGAGGACCTAGTATGTCTTTAGCGACGACGAATATCGTCGCAAATGTCGTAATCCGTAGTCGTGATCCCTGAAGGTCACCTCATGTTTGTCGAAAGATTCAGCGTATCTAATCGTTAGAAGTTGGATATAATAGTGAGGTTATACTTAGACCTGCATTCCATGATATTTACAATCTCATCCAAACACCACATTGAAGAAGCATAATTCTTTGAAAAGACGATAATATCAAACTTTGACCCTTCTATGGATTTCAATAACTCCATATTAATTGATTGTCCTTTCTCTAGATTTTCCTCATAGAAGAAAGTTATAACTCACCTCATGTTGTGAATGTTTTCTCCTCAATAATCAAGAACGGAAGATGCAATTTCAGAATCTATTGATGTTTGGTTGATTGTTCTCACATTGTTATGAAGCCTGCAAATTTGATCTCTAGAAGTTAACTTGCGATTATTAAAATTGTGTTAGGAACTCATACAACGTTTAAATTACTTTTGAAGATATTTTCAGTTACCAATCCAAAACAGCTACACTTCTAATACTAATATAGCAGATATTTAGATAAATGAGAAGCTAAAGGGGAGGAAATAAAGAAAAAAACAATTTAATACATACTAACGGGGATCTTCGGGTCCAGCATGCTAGATGGGCGACTTCCAGGAAGTTACCAGATCACCTATAACATAGGTGACGTCACTTCTCTGCATTTAAATTTTTCAAGTTTATGGTAGCAAAAACAAAAACTATTAACCAGGAATAATTCTATGAAGTTGGCTAAGTCCAACAACGTCCGTATTCTATAAAATAAGTTGACTACCAAAAAGCTTAACACGATCTCTATTCTATTTTGGGATAAACTTAGTAGTCAAATTTTACTAAAATAAATAGGTTCATGTAACTTTTTTTGGGATGATCCCGCAAATGGTCCTGAATTATAGTCTAGTTATCTAAATGGTTCTCGGACTTTAAAGTCACCCAAATAGTTCTTAAGCTTTTATTTTTAACCATAGTTAGTCCCTACTTCAAATTCTATCAGATTTTTACCGTTAAGTGGCATGTAGGAAAACGTTTGACGACCATACCGCTAATAGGTGGATAGCACATAGGAACCATTATGGGAAATTTTATTAGTTTGAGGATTATTTAGGTAGCAAAAATAAATGTTTCCGAATGGACTTAATGGTTAAAATGGACGAAATTTGATGTCGGGACTAACCACGTTAAATAAAAAATCGAGCACTATTAAGGTAACTTTAGAAATTCGAGGAGCATTCAGGTAATAAGCCTATAATCTAAGGATCATTTGGGGATTTATTTCATTTTTTTGGACAATATTTCATTTTTCTTTTCATTTTTACTTTTCAACCTTTTCGAATTACAGCTGTTTCTTGAATAGTAAGATTTTTTAGGGGTAATTTCCTAAATGGTCCCTGAACTATAAGTTATTACCTAAATGGTCCTTGATTTTTTAGTCCTAGAACTTAATTTTTTTCCATCGTTAGTCCCACGTGTAACTCTGCCAGACTTTCACTGTTAAATGACACATTTCAAAGAACGTTTGAGGACCAAAGCGGTAAAAGTGTGATAGACCAGGGACCATTTTAGGGAACTTACAAGTTTGAGGTCTATTTGAGTAATGAAAAAACTGGTTGCCGCTTAGGGTAAAAATGGATGGAATTTGATGCGGGGACTAACATCTTTAAAAATACAAAGTTCGAGTGGTTTTGAATATATGTACAACTTCGAGTACCGTTTAGATACCTAGCCTATACTTCAGGTACTTTAATTCTTTTATTAATTAACATAACTTATCATTTACTTTGCTAACTATAATTTACACTACTTGTTTAACCACTTGTCAATAACCGTCTATTAATATTTAAGGTATCTAAATTATAATTAGTTAAAGTGATCATTTGACCTATTCCTTACCCCGACAAGTTCATTCTGGAAATTTGCAGCTCCAATCATCTATAGATTTGGATTATCATTTCTATTATTTTCACATCGAAAATTGAATAGCGGCTTGGAAGTTAAAGGGGTAAGGAGTTTTTTGTGATATGCATCGTTAATTTATAAAGGTCTTTCTCCAAGATTTCGAACCCACTTTGTAATCTCCTTGAGAAAGACACTTCGTTTGTACTATTTGACAAAAATCGCATGGCGGTTTTCTTGGTATTGAAGGAGAAACTCGTTTCAACATTGATTATTATATCCGATTGGTCTTTACCTTTCCAATTAATGTGCGATGCAAGTGACATAACTATATGTGTAGGCTTGGGTCAAAGAAAATACAAGGCTGTCACTCTATCTATTATGAAAGATTTTTGCAATATTAATTGAACTATACCATGACCGAGAAAAAATGTTAGTCGTTGTGTTTGCATTTGATAAGTTTCCCGCATATCTGTTGGGGGCAAAGGTAGTAGTACCCCACGTATAACTCGGCTATCAAAATTTCGATGGAGAATAAAGATGTCAAACTAGGGCTAATTTGACGGGTATTGTTGCTACAAGAATTCGATACAGAGATTCGTGATCGGAAAGGAAACAAAAATCAATCACGGATATTAGGAAATTTCTAGTATTATCATATAAACTGGAGGTTGGGCAATGATATTCATGAGAGAAACTAAAACTCTTAGGATTTTTTTTCATTTAGGAAGGAGATTTCTTGTAGACGACTATTGCCTTATCAAAATCATCAGTCCCTTATCTAAGTCGATCATTGCATTCTAAAAGACCTCTCGATTCTTAGTTTGTTTTTAAAAATTATATTAGTGGAGAGGTTGGAGATTAGGTGGTTTATGGAACATTATGCCTAGAATGAGGACTACCCTATAACCAACCCTTTTGAGTTTATACCCACACCCTTTGCATTGTGAAACCAAAGATTTTTTGTGCTTAATTGGAGATACTAACATGTCATGTATGTTACATATTGTCTATGTCTTGTAGAAACCTTTGAAAGCGATTGCAGAATATACTCTTGTATATATTTTATGTTTTTGAACTGTTAGATTCTCTTGGGATTGAGGTTTTGATAATATTATCGGGGTGACAATAGTACAAATTTTGGGTTTTTTGACGTCTCTTGTTTATTCCTTAGATTTTGTAGGACCACGGCATCATTTTAGTTTTGTTTCGGGTCATAAGTCAATATTTTAGGTCATTTTTCCATAATAATCTCATTCTTGTTATTTAGGATCACGTGTAGGTTTTGGACTTTTTTATGTGCTTTTGTATAATAAACATGCAAGGTGATGAACTAGAGATGGTACGAGGATGACATGTGAGTGAGAAGGACTTAAAGACAAGTAGCCCAAGCTATAACAACCCCCAAAGGACATGAGATGAAATGCAAACAAGATGGGAGAAATGCTCATGCAAAGTATGAGGAAAACATATCTTATGTGTTCAAAATATTTATAGGACCAAATGGAGAGAGATTTTAGGATATTTGACCTACCAAATTAAGATTTGTCGAGTCTAGTTTCTAACTCCACACGCCGTAAATAATTTGGAATCCAAATAAAATGTTATGGTCGTGTTCTCATGGAGCCTGCACATTTTATACGGGATTTGGGCCTATGTAGTATGATGACCCATGTGTAGAATGTATTTAAGGCATTCTCAAATCATTTCTTTCATACCATACTTGAGATCAAAGAGTTTTATACACTTTAGACACAATTCAAGGAGAAAAACAATAAGTGTTTAAGGAAAGTCATTCAAGCACACGTCAATGTTTGTAATTTTTTCTTTCCCTTTATTTTCTATTGTAGTTTAATCATTAGTTAATGTTTTCTTTAAGTTGCTTTGAATGATTATTATGCGTAGCTAAACTTATTTTAACTTGCGGTAATTTTTAGAACCCTATTAGAATTGTCTTAGATTCAATGCAAATTTGGGATATAAATTGATCTAACTAAAGTGTGTGTTAAATATTGAATCTTATTTTTTGATTATTTTTCTATCTAATGCATAGGTCTTGCATTTTAGGGTGAATATATGTAGAATTTGTGTGAGTTGTTTTAATCTAAAGAGAATAATAACAACATAGCCACTATTGGCACTTGAGTTTTCCTTTGTAGCTTGTCTAGGGGTTTTAGAGAGGAATCTTTAGGCGTATCTAATATTTGCACTCGTGACTAATATAATTCCCCAATTTACTCTTTTTTACACTAGATTCTACTCTGCTTCTAGTCGGGGGATCTTATATTGTCTCGAGATAGCATTCCTTGTTAAACTTTCTTGTTATTTGCATTTTTAGTATCTTAATCCTAAAATATATTACTTCTTGAATAATTTTGTGCCAACTAGTTGTTTTTTGTATAAAATTTTATCTTCCCCCTTTAACTTATTATCGCTCGTTTTAAAACTTATCGACAACATCTAACTAAGAACAACTTAACAACTAAAGTTCTTGTGTCTGATATTCTTTACTACTTGGAGCAACCCATAAACTTGTGTAGTTAATCTCGGTGATGTAACAACATAGACATTATTGGGACTTGATTTTCACATTTATAGCTTGTTTATGGTTTTTCATAAGTAATCTTTAGGCGTAGCTATTTTATGCATTTCTGACTAATATAATTCCCCATTTTACCCTTGTTTACAATATATTCTACTCATTTTCCAACTATGGGATCTTATATTGTCCCGAGCTCGCCTTCCTTGGTAAAACTCTATTGTTATTTGCATTTTTAGCATCTTAAATCTTGAACTTTATTACTTGTTGCATAATTTTGTGGTAAGTAGTTGAATTTTGTATAAAAAATATAATATTTTTCCACTTTTAGCTTATTGTCGTCTATTCCATAATTAACAACTAAAGTTCTCGTGTTCTATATCTATATTACTTGGAGTGAACCATACATTTGTGGTTATCTAATATTTTGGTGGTTTAAATCACCACGCACCCAAATGGACACCAACAAACCAAATTGTTCCTCACCCAGACAACAACTTTGCCATATGAGTAACGCGTGAATTAGGAAACACTCACCAACTCATCAATTATATGAAGAAAAAGAACTACTTAGATATGTAGAGAAACAAACTCTAACCCCAAACAAAAGTGACCAACAAAACATACCTAATGACCACCACCATTCCAATACCATAGGAACAGGGAACATGCAACAGATATGGTGACCACTAGTGGAATTGATACAGAATTTGTAAGTAGTAGGGGCCAAACAACCAAGACTATGATATTTACCCGAGCGGTTGTTTTTTCTCATTAATTTCTCTCTCTCTTTTATTCAGTGTCACATAGGTGACACGTGAAAGGTGATATAAGGAAGAAACAAAATATAGTAATATATAACATTGCTTAGATAAGAAAGCTAGGAAGATGAGATTGACAACGATGAAATAAAATGTTTTTAATGTCATTGGAATGATAGAAAGAGACAACAATAATTATCCAAAGATAAAGTTTGAGTTTTGTTATTTGGGGAAGGGAGATTTCAAGGTTGGAGGGGGTGAGGGTCACATCCAAGGGGGCGGCCAACCACACCTCCACCCCCCCCCCCCCCCCCCTCTCCCCTTTCCCTGGTCCCGAGACATATTAAAAATATGCTCGAAATTAGTATTGTTTAGCACAAATTCTTTAAAAAAGGGGTTACACCCACTCCTCCCTCCTGCTCTCCCTTCCTTAAATCTCGCTCATTATGTTAATCTTTTGTCCCCTAAGCAAGAAATTTATCTTAAATCTGCCTATTATGATATCTATATATTCTTTTAAGTTTTTTTTATATTTCTATCATTACTCCAAAAGATATATACATCAAGTAGGGGCGGAGCTACCCTTTGCTTAGGAGGGTCCATGGCCCTTCCTTGATATTTAAAAAAAACTACTACCAATAATAAAAAAAATTAATTATAGTTATTTGTTTCCTTTAACTTTTCCAAAAGCTTCTTTTAGCCTTTCTTAATTTTTAAAAATTATTTTATTAGTCTTATAATTATGTTATTTATAGAATAATTCATTTGAAAAAATTAATATTAAAACTTATGGTATAATTTTTACATAAAATAAAAATCTATAATGTAATTTTGAATATATAATGATTTATTTGTAATTTTACATAATTTAAAGACTTATTTTACAATTTTTATATAATATATAGACTTATATGACAAATAACTCGCAAAAACAATTTCGACGGCCTTACCCACAAACTCTCTTGACCGCTTTACTGAAAATTCCTAACTCCGCCCTGATATCATCGTGCACTTTCGTTGTGCGTTTTCCTTTTTTTTGTCAACCGTTGTGCGTTACTTTTCCTAGCTCACTAAATATCTGCAACAGCAACCGAAGAAGCAAAAGATTAACCAACTTGTCCAATCACATGTAGTCATTTCCTTTTTTTGGTCGGACAACATATATAGTCCACAAGAGTTGAATTGTCTTTGCTTCAACCACTTATGCAACTTGTGATTTTGCAGCTATCTGTTTTAATAATGTTATGTGTGATGACAAGCATATTCTAAAACAAAATAATGTTAACTACCAATTTTTAATATTTAAAAATCGGCATAATTAGCAAAGACACTCTCATGGTAAAAAATGCAGTAAATTCAAGTATTCCCTTAGCTTTTTACCTCGTGCGAAACATATACATAGAAAGCTACTATGTGCAATATATTTGATAAATGGGTAAATGTTTCAAAACTTGATTGACAGGGCAACTTAGTAATAATAGAGTAATGATATTTGTCATCCTTTTTTATCACTCTTTTATCACCTCCTAAATGTATATATACATGGACCAATGAATTGATTTCTCTATCCTATTTAATTTTTCTCTATCTGCTAATCAAGGAAATTAAAACATATACATAGAAGGGTGATAAAAGGGTGACATGAAAAGGGGTGACATATATCATTACTCGTAATAATAATGACATATATACCAATTAAAATTATATCATCTAATATATAATATATATTTTTTCATGAATTTTAACCTTCTTAGGTAACACATATATATATAAAGAATTTAGCTTCTATAAAAATTATGGTTTAAGATTGTTTGAAAGTGTTTATTTCAAAATTAAATTTAATTATTGAATAAAATTATAATACCTATAAAAAAATATTAAAAGTAGTTTTATAGAATTTGAAATTACTTTTAGATATTCTTTTTTTTTTGGATGTTTTCTTACAAACATATATTTGGTGCTTTTAAAATATTTTTAAAAATTTAAAACACTTTAAATGTAAAAAAAAATATTTATAGGACATCATTATATATAGAAATATTTTAGTACTTTTTAAAAAGAGTAATAATATTACCATCCAAAATTATACCACTCAAATATACCGCCCATGACGTGTCGTGAATTGATTGGCTATAAATCGTTAATCTATTTTTTTTTATCCAATTAACAATTTATTGCCAACCAATTCACACCATGTTATGGGTAGTAATTGGGTGGTATTTTGGATGGTATATATCATTACTCATTTAAAAAAATTAAATATGTCATCCCTGATATAGTGTAATTTAGTTGGAAGTAAATCGTTAGTTAAATTGAATAAATAAATAAATTAACGATTTATTTCTAACTAAATTACACCACGTCATGGGTAGTTGGGTGGTATGTTAGGTATATATGTCATTACTCTTCTAAGTATTAGCTTCAGTTAAGAAAAAAACGTGATATTTACTCTAGGGATATCCTAACTTTAGGTAAATATAGAAGAATTCGGTTAAAATAGTACAAAGAATAGAGAAAGAGAAAGAAACCAATAGGAAACAAAACGATAACCGCGTCCAAAAAAAAAAAAAACGATAACCAATAATTATGCAACCATTTTTTATTTGATATCATCTCATAACCTCATTTATAGAAAATGATATAAGTAGTGTAAACACAAATGGTGTATATTATTACTACTACTAGTTCTTCAAACCACAGTAATTAAGAAAAGAACCTTACATCGAGATGTTTTTGTTATTATTATATCAAAAATATTATTCGACTCGAGTAGAATTACTTAATTTCTACTCCCAAAGAAAAAGAGACAACTACCAAATAACCCCTTTTCATATTATCATGCATGCTCCATCCTCATCACGTACCATGCATATTCACCTCAAAGAAAACCAGGTGAGCACATCGTCACTCACGCGCCGAGTAGTACGGTCCACGTGCTCATCGGATATTAATGGTGATCTACAAAGTGGGCAATTAAAGTTGAGATGGTCTAACCACCCAGCAAAACAATCTTTATGAAACATGTGAGAACATGTTAACTTGCGCACGTTATCACCTTCGTTTAACCGGTTCAAACACACCACACAATCTGTATTGACCGGTTCTCCATTATTATCTTGAAGAGTATAAGAAAAAACCCGGTTGAAATTGAGCTGCTCAGCTAATAAAACAATTCTGGCTAGACCAAACCCTACGTTGTCGTATATAGATCCGTCGCTGTAATTATGTAATATACCGATTCTGTGTAAGATAGTATAAAGATGGGAACGGAGATAACGTACGCATTTGGCGATGATTACGACAATTAATATTGGTATTGACTCCGTTGACACATCGGTGAGCTGGTACTGTAATCCCATTGATAGGATTGGCTGGAAAAGTGAATGAAACACAAAAGGGAAAGAAAGTGAAAATGTTTATATTATTTTGTGTGTGAATACATGGTGGTGGGGGAGGGAAGCAGATTATAAGAAGGGTGTGGGGGATGGGATTTACGTGTGGAATGGGGCAACAGTCATGCTTTTGTGCACGTGTGTCTTTGTTGTGCCTCTTAGTGTGTCTCCTTTATTTTATATTTTTAATAGAGCTTATTTTATTACTTCCGCCATTTTTAAAAAATTATTACAATTGCTTTACATACAAATGCAAAAATATTATTTATTATTTATTATTTATTATTTATTATTTATGTGACTACTAAAATACTTTTTATAAAGTGTTTTGATATCTTAAATATTTATTGAAAATATAAAATGTAATGTTTAATTAAAGTAATAAATAATTAAAAAATGTCTTGATTTTTTAAAGTGACAACTTTTTATATACAATTATTTTTAATATAAGTAACAATCTTTTAGAAACGGAGGGAGTAATAATATGAGAATGAGTATATGACCCCCCCCCCCCCCCCCCTTTCCTCATAAATTCAAAAAATCCTAGCCCTTCTAGATCGGGTTGTACTATGCCCTCCTTTTCCGAGTTCCAAGTAACTGAGCCTCTGTCTCCCTGTTTTTCTTTCTCTTTATTTTAGTTTTTTGTGTGGTTTAATTTGTTAATTATTCTTTTTTTAAATTGGTTATCAATTTTGGTGTAGTGTCTCTACACATCTAGTTGAGTTGTATTTCTAATTTTGTAGGGTCGTTATCGTGATTACGTTTTTGTCATTTGAGTTGCCTCACATGTTTGTCTTGTTGCTTGCTGAAATCGTGAATTTAGTCAATGTTGGTGTGGTTGGTTCAAGTTGTTCGAACTAAGCGAGTTTATAGTGATCTCTTTCATTTAGATCAAAGATTCTTTATTGATCAGATCGGGTCGAGCTTGAGTTGTTGTTCATCGGTCGTGTTAGGTAGGCACTGTGATGCAGTCTTGGTTTGCGGTTTATACTGTTAAAGAGTTTTGGGACGGATTCTACAGTTTGTTTTGGTGGTGCAGATGGATTGGTTTCTTTGTGATATCATGTTATTATTATCATTTGGGTTTCTTTTATCTATTGTATAATTTCTACACTATGAGCTTCTCCGCTGTCAAGTCTTAAATTCTTCACCTCCTTCCTCGTTTTTTTACGACTTGGCTTTCTTCTGAGGGACCTCAATTTTTTTTGGATGTGTAAATATGACTTGAATAATGTTTGGGTACCCTATATTTTCTTAAAATTTTGACATGTATCTTTTTCTTGTTGCTTCCATAAACCATATAAAAAGTATGTAAAAAGTTAGGTTGTCTCTCACTTGCACTTTTTTTTATAGTCGATAAGTTTGATTGTTACCTCGGGACTAAATGACGTTGACAGGGTATGATCGACTTTAGTGCATGGTCTATAAACATGACCCGGATAATGTTTGGATACCCTATATTTTATTAAAATTATGACTTTTATTTGCTTTCTTGTTGCTTCCATGCCCAAATAAAAAGTATGTAAAAGTTGTGTTGTCTATACTAGCTTTTTTGTTTATACTCGATAAGTTCGGCTATAGTTACCTTAAGACTAAATGACGTCAACGGGGTATGGCCGGCTTTAGTGCATAGTCTTTATGACATCTCTCGAGTTCTCAAGACATGACCATGTGCGAATCTTTTCACTTGGGGTTTGGATCTCGGTCATATCCAAATTTACTATTCGGCTACAATTCTATATATGATTGTTAATTGATGAGTTTTAGAGTTGGGCTCTTGCGGATGATAATGTATCCCCCAAAATTATTGTCTTTAACCTCATTGATTTCTACTTCTTATGTATTTTTTTGAGTTTCTTCTTAGCAAAAAGTCTCCTACTGCTACCAATGCATCGTCGAAGTACTCTTTCTCTTTAGAATCTAAACGGTCAATGTCTATTTCGTCTTCTTCGTAGTCATTAACTGGCCTGACCTCATCATATTACTTTTCAAGTGTATATTTCGTGTAAGGCTTCATGACCTCTTCTACTTTTTTGACATTTGATTTTTGGGGTTCCACCCTAAAAAAACTACTTCTCAGTTTCTCTTTAGTGTGTGTTTTCTTGGCCTTCTAAGGATTATCAACTTTAGATTAGGGGGGTCTATCCCAATTCGATCTTCATCTTCTTTTACAATGCACAGTCTTTGATAAATTATGCAATGACACAAACTTCTCTAATATGTTGAAACTTTTAGGTCTATCTGCACGTGTATAGTCATCACACCATCATAATATTGATGTGAGCTTCATCGGTAGAAAATAAGACACCACAACAATTTAGGGGCATCCAGATCTTCATTGCAGACTACTATGATGAAGTCTACTAGATAGACCATATTACCTACCTTGACCAATACGTCTACTACCATATGGTAGTTGTAAAACAAATATAGATGCCTTGGTTTCTTCCACATCAAGTGAGTCAACCAAAATTTTTGACATTAGATTAATACCTAATCCCATATCACATATTGCTCTTCCCAAATAAATTTCAATGATCATAACTGAAAAGATGAATTTTCCAAGATCCTTCGATTTTCTAGGGCATTGTAGACTTGCAAACATTGTGTCATTCTGTGTCAATAATACATGTTTGGTATCCTCCTAGGTGTGATATGAAAATCTACACCTGAAGGAGCGAGACTCGCAAGTATACGACTCATTAACAAGTAATAATTAAGTATACAAGATCGTCTCCATAAAGTCTATGAGGTTAAATTTTTGTGTTTTATAAAGTGATGAGGGGTTAAGTTGCAATTATGAAATAATATTTGTTTTGTTTTGATGAAAAGGCAAAAATGTTAAATTTCAATTAAGAATAATATAAACTAAAGGACTGAAATGTGATATTATGAAAGGTATGAGATGAGAATATAGATCGAGAACACGCAAATAATATTCACTAGTTTTATTTTCACAATTTCTTATTTTAAGGGAAAATTGAGTTATATGTAATAGTCGGGATTCAACACTCTCCCTAATCCCTTTTGGTAGATAGGAAGATACCTCGCACCATTAGAGATATCTTCTGAGTGTACCATACAATGATGTTCGGTGCCCAATTCTCTTAACCTAAACGACTATCCAGTTAGTCAAGACGTTCTGGTTCACTAACGATCACCGTACTTTTATATGTTGTTTTCCGTAACCCAAAATTCGCTTCCGGGTGAGATTCGTAATTACTAAGGTTGATCCTCTAATTGGACAAGGAAGGGGCTGAATTAAATAGTAAAATATGTTATCAAATCATAAATACACAATCCAATTTAATCATTTAATCCCAAAACACAAAATTGTCATAAACAAATACTAGGGTTCATACATAATGTGATTATTAAGCTATGAGAAGAATTAGTTCATAATTAAGAAATGAAATACAATGATAAAAAGTACTAAACTCATATTTAGAATAGAAAATGATAAAGAATTATACTAATAACTGATGGAATGGATAGGTGGAATGAGGTACAACGGCTGAAACCCTTGCTTTCTTCTTTCTTCTTCTTGTCCCAGGCATTTGAATGACTTCCAAATTGTGCATCTCCCATTTCCAAAACAAATATCTGATATACTAAGTACTAAACCGTTTTTAGGAAGTGTGGGACCCATTTAAGTGGTTAAAGTCAACCAAAAAATGGTACTTTAAAATGTTTGGCCTAAAAATGATTTTAGATCATAAGGTAATGGCCCAAAAGTAGAAGTTTCCTAACTAAAATGTGTCATGGGAAGTTTATCTTCACCCAATGCAAGTCAGAAACGATAAATCATGCGCATTATATGCTACACGACAACAATAATAACAATACATGTATAAATTAATGATGTCAAAAGGACATCAACTCTAACGACCCTTTTTGGAAATAAACTCTAAAGATGGAAACTCTGTAACAACCAAATTATGATCATACACAAAAAATAATCATTACTAACAACAGGAATGACGAATACAACCTCCCAACCAAAAAATAACTTAGACAAGACCAAAGCAACCAATAGATAACCACAAAAGTAGACTTCAAGACCAATCTCGCCATCAAAGCAATGATTATATAGGAATCATACCAATTTTACCAAATGAAAATAGTTATATCCTAAAAAGGAACCAAAAATAGATAAAATCTATAGATTTTTTCCCTTTTTGGACTTCAGTTCTTTTCATGTTCTGGTACTTAGATATATTCATGACCCAAAAAAAGTTCTTAGATATATTACAGGGTTGTTCTAAACCATTAGGTAAAGTGTGTTAGCTTTATTTCTTGATTTATGTAGACATGATAGCTCAATCTTTTCCCGAAATTAATTTTTAAGATAAGCTTTTTGAAGGTTTCACCCCACTATCTCGAGATTCTAATATCTCTTACATATGACATGCTCGTAGAATTATCTTTTCAAGCATACGCATTTACCAATATTTACTCTAAAATATACAAAGTAATTATCTCAAAAGTTACCTCTCTCTTTTATGTTCTTCTGAACTCTCAGACATCATTTTTCTTTTAAATCCTTACTCTTCTCACTATTCTATTTCTTTTTATCATTTTTTAAATCTATCATAGATTTCTATCAACTAGCTTATTAGACTTTTATTTTTCCAAAGATCTAACAATTGCATGTAAACATATATGATAAGACTAACACTTCCTTTTTAAGAGGAAGATCTACTAAAGGCAAGAGTGACGCCTTTACTAGCAGTCTTCCACCTCCAAATCAATAACCGATTAAGTCAAAATAGTAAAAAATGTAAAAAGGTTGGTAAAGAGAACAATGTCCCAATTCATCTCAAGAATGTGTTAGCGGCACACACCCTTAAAGAAGATAATGTATAGGTATAACTATTTATTTACTTAGTGTTTTCTCTAGTGGGTAGAGTTATTTTTCACAAGAAGGAAGGCCTTTTGGATGATTTTATGGACCATATCAAACCTACGTTGAACATGAAGGAATGTAATACAGGGTTTAACATTCCCTTAGAAAGTAAAAAATGATGCATGCGATTATCTAAAGTATGAGAAGATGGGTGAATTTTTTATACTTCTGGCCTTTCATGTTGCAGGTAAGTGTGAGTGGAAACCCAATCAGTTTGTCAACCTCAACCACAATATTTTTTGGTATTTGGATGCAATCACCAACCCCATTAAAATATTGAGAGAATGTAGAGATAAGGCTATTTCCTAGTTTATGATTATTTATGAATATAAATATTTATGACTTTTGGATCTAAATGTGATATTTTTGTTGTGCCAGTACGATATAGAAAGCTGAAAACAATAATTTTAACACTTATTACAATATGACGATTAGTAGATATTGAAATGAAAGTCTACTGTGGGAATGTTGTCTAGGGAACCCCTCATATAGGTGTTTATGGGGTAACCTCGAGCTTACTCATGTTAATGTTTGGAAGGAAGCCTCTTTCAGAAGTGGCTCGATCTCCTCCAAATCAACTGAGCACTCTGATCCTTTTGATGATTTTTCTTTTACATCAAGTTAAATATATAATAATACATGTTCAATTAATTAAATTATGGTTGATGAGTTCCTAAGTGACTCTGTTAGTTCTTCAATCTTGGCTCCTTCACAAGCCAATAATAGTGAAATGTTATCTTCTTTATTTAAACTGATTTAGAAGATGTAATGCATAAAATAAACTGTGTTAGAACCGTCCTCATAAGAGAAGAACTCTTCTTTACACAAAAATGTTAATCCTAGAGGATTTACCCCAAAACCACATTAGATATCAAACCCTGATAATCCATATGGAAATTTCTAATCTATACATGGTTCCATTTATCCCAAAGGGCTACCCCATATTATAATATACCTTAATGGCCTCATTAACCAAACATGGGTAAGGAAAGAAGGTGGGAGCGACACATCATTCCTTTATATATAATAATATCACCCATCCACATCATATTGTGAATATGGGAGACAATACTATACAAGTCACCTACATGAAGAATTAAAAAAAATTATTTAAGATACCTAACCAAAGGAGTAAGTGTAAGTTTAAAACCTTGTCCTACCCTAAAAATGTCTGCGGCCAAATACCTGACCCATATCACAATAATAAAGATATCTTCTTCTCTTCACCATCTAAAAATAATCTAAATGACCCACAACCAAGTCATAACACTCCATACTGTTCTAATTTGTAATGCTCTAATTCAACTGAACGGAAACATCTTCTTCTAGAAAGAGAATTATATAAGGTATAATTATCTTGAAGAATTACAAAATACATCGTATAATTTCTCATTACCTAGACATAATAATCTTGTATATATCCAAATATACTTAAATTATAATGAATCCTCCGAACTGTCATCCAAAATAACAAGAAAAAGTTATGGTTTTTTTTACAACTAAAAATAAAATAACCAAACCGCCTCACCTCGGTCTTGATCATAATGAACTTCAAGTACCCAAATGATATATGTGTATTAGAATCAACAAGAAATATGGCCTTATTTTACAAGATCTTAGGTGTATTTTAACTTTTGATAGCCTTTTATTATTGATCATGTTGAGACAAAATATTAAGCTAATCATTTGTGTAGATTTAGATGGGGGATCTTGATGACTTGATGTATTAGCCAGAGATGGAACAAATTTGTTAATTGTGGAATACGTTATCTAATCATACATGCTAAGAACTTGAATGTCCCATTCATCCCATGAAATATAACATTTATCAACTCTTTTTCTAATATGGAAAGTTAAAGTTTATTTCAAGAAGCATGTTTATAAGTTTGTCCACTCTTATCCTTCTTCCACACCTATATATATATATATATATATATATATATATATATATATATATATATATATATGTGTGTGTGTGTGTGTGTGTGTGTGTGTGTGTGTGTATAAATACACTCATACCTAGGGATGGCAATGATTACAGTTAAAAACTAAAACCGGTGAAAACCGAACCGAATAAAAACCAAATTATATAACCATGGTTAAAACCATTAGGTTATGGTTTTGAAAACTGTAACTGATGGTTAAACCCGTTAGGTTAAGTTTTTAGATAAAAATAAAACCAAAAAAATCGAAAACCGTTTATTATCATATATATTACATATTCTATAATAATTTATGTTATATATATTGAATTTCTAGAACCAAAATCCAAATACTACGTATAACCAACTAAATAATAAATTTGCAATTTAGTCAAATACCAACACAACTTTCTATAAACCTTGGAGATTTTTTTTATATATGCGGTATTATTTCATGAAAAATAATATATTTATTAAATTATCATTTTATTATGGTTAAAAATCACAAAACCGTTTAAAAAACCGAAACCGAATAACGTGGTTATGGTTTTGAAAAGTGTAACCGATGGTTAAAACCGTTAGGATATGGTTTTTAATAATAAAAACGGTTATGGTTATGGTTTTTGGAATTTTTGCAAAAACCCAAACCGTTGTCATCCCTACTGAGACCCCTTGTATTATGTACCCTTTGACATATTACCCCCTTCTTTCTAAAAGTTGCCCATTACCCATGTGCTAAATATTTCGTGCCAAAAAAACCCTTGTTGATGGTTTCCGTCCATTTTATCTGCTGAGTAGGAATATATGGAGGGTAAACGGTCAATAACAAATATAGTCTGGGGTAAAAAAGAAAATTTAAAATACTTTGGGGGTAATTAGGCAGTATTATGCCACACAAATGCCTACTTAATAGAAGAAATAGACGGAAACCATCAACATAGGGTATTCTATCATAAAATATTTAGTACAGGGGTAAAGGGATACGATTTAGAAAGTAAGGGGTAAGTTGACAATCGCGTAATACTACATGGGGAAAATAGTGTATTTACTCTCTCTCTCTCTCTCTCTCTCTCTCTCTCTCTCTCTCTCTCTATATATATATATATATATATATATACACACACAAAGACACAAATACACTTTCTAAGGGGTATTTATTGATCAAATAGAGATTTAATTAGTCAAACGGTAAACTACTAAAATGCTTCATTAAAGCAGTACCTGGTGATAAATGGAGATTTAATTAGCCAAAGGGTAAACTACCAAAATGCTTCATTGAGGCATTAACTGGACTTCCTTCTTGTATTTGGTGAAGAACGAATAAGGATGATCAATGTAACCACTATAACAATCGAATCTAATGTAGAGAGTTCTAGAATGCGAGATTTAAGTTTGGACGTTTCAGCAAGTCGGGGATGGGAGCATTCTAGAGTGTACATTTTTTTTTGAAGGCATTTCGAAACGTGGCCAACGACGTCTATTAGTACTAGATACTTTAAAATAATATTTTATTTTTATTTTTTAACTCCCCAAGACTCCCACAACTACCCAACGACCACTACCACTTCACCCCACCACCCACGCCCTCGCCGAGGCTGGTGCCGAGTCAGGCCAGGTGTGGTGGTGGTGGTGCGCGCGTGTGTGGTATTCCCATTACTCTTCTTCTATAGAGTTTTGCGACTTTTTAAAGTTATAGGTGGAGAAACTAATATAAACTAATATATTTTTTCCTCCATTTTCTATGTGGGATAGAGTAAGGTAAAAACCTCTTAGTCTTCTCTTTCTCTAAGAGCATGGCTATTAATTGAAAAAAAAGGAGTTTATTTATTCATTCCAATAATACCCCATTCAAGCTCTAGGAGAAAAAGTGAATATGTTTTCGTGCATACAAACATTGGGTCAATTGTACTTAACTGATAATATCTATCGATTTGAATTGATATGTATTGAAGTGAGGAACCGTCGAAACCGTCAAGTGAACATACTCTTGAACTTGACGTTCTTCGCTTGAGACCCTCACGTCTCAACCTCTACCCGCTAATAATTGTTTATTCCTCGATCATCGCCTATTCTTACACATTAGTGATCCTCAAGAATGGCTTTTCAAAGTAGACTCCCCTTCTAGGGTCTTGATATATTTAAGAGCTCGACCTCAGCATATGTCTAGTAAATTCATCAAGACCTTCCCAATAGGACCACCACTACGGGCTGTGAATTTATATTGAGTTATAGACGCATCCTTAGTACCTTCAATAATGTATCTCGGTTGTAGACTCCCCCTCTAGGGTCCTGAGGTAATGTTAGGAGCAATATATATCAACCTCAATAGTGAATTCATCAACTCTTCTCAAAAGGACCGCCACTAATGCTATGAATTTATTAAGTGTTACTATGGCCATATATGCACAATTTACGCCATAGGGATGGGAAGATAGTGCATCATATGGACTCATCAGTCATATGTTCCCTATAAATGGTTTTTAGTTCTATCCTCCTCGACATTGCCATGACTACTCTCTTGGTTAAGACTTTGGTGAACGGATCAGCTAGATTCTTTTCTGATCGTACATACTCTAAGGCTATCACACTATTCTCCATAAACAGTTTTAATGAACCATGTCCAATACAAATGTGTCTCCTTTTTTAATTGTGGATGCCATTATGAGCAACATTGATCACTACTTGCAAAACACAATGAATATATATTAGTGTGGCACTTCCTTCCCATAGTGCACCTCATATATGAGACTTTTCAACCACTCGTCTTCCTTCTCGGCCAACTTTAGTGCTATGAATTTGGACTCCATGGTGGAGCGTGTTATACAAGTCTATTTAGAAATCTTCCACGATATGGAACCTTCTCTTAGAGAGACCGCATAGTCACTTGTCGAGTTTACTTCATCATGTCTAATATCCAGTTTGTATCACAAAAACCTTCAAGAACTATCAAAGTCTTATTGTAGCGCAGACCTAGATCAATAGTACCTCTCAGGTACTTTAATAAACAAAGAAGTGCAACCTAGTGGTCACTACTTGGGTTGTGAGTATAGCGACTGAGTCTACGAAGAACATAGGCAATATCGATCATGTATAATTCATTAAGAATATCACAATTCCTATAAATTTTAGCATATTCATTTTGTAATACAGCATCCGCATAGATTTTACAAAAATGAATACTAGAATCATAAGGAATTTTAACAAGCATTACATTAAAAGAGTCAAACTTTTTTACTATCTTTTCTACATAATGAGACTGGCTAAAGGAAATACCATTACTACCTCTAATGATTTTTACCCCTAAAATCACATCAGCTTCTCCAATATCTTTCATATCAAATTTAGAGGACAAGAAGCGTTTAGTCTCATCTATGATATGAATACAAGTACCAGTGATAAGCATGTCATCCATATAAAGACAAAATAAAAAAGAATCTGATCCCATTACTTTAGATAAACAAAAGAGTTAGAGGTGTTAGAAACAAAGCAATATTTCTTAGTGTACGGTCTAACTTTCCATACTATTATTAGGTGTATCTTTCAAGCCATACAAGAACTTCCTAAACTTACATACTTTATCCCCTTGACCCAAAACCACAAACCCCCTAAGTTGCACAATGCAGATCTCTTCATCTATATCTCCATTCAGAAACATGATTTTGACATTCTTTTGATTTATAACCAGTTCGTGAATGACAACCAGGGAAATAAGGGTTCTAATAGTGTCTATTTTGGTTTTCAGGGGAGTAAATGTCAAATTAATCTAAACCTTTATTTTGGGTGAAGACTTAATAACAAGCCTAGCTTTGAGTTGATCTATTGAACCATAAGGTCTCAATTTTTTTTCTTAAAAATACACTTTCTACCAATGGGTTTACTACCCTTAGGTAAGTTGATTAATCGTCCCTATCGAACCCAAGCCTCTTGATTTTACTATCAAGGTAATTTTCAAACTCAGCCTTATATTTTAAAAATCTTGTTCTGATTTATCTTTAAATTTTAGGAGATATACTTGTGAACCTATAGTAGTCATCTGTGAAGGATTTATAGTAAAGTTTTCCTCCTCTACTAACGGTTTTTAAAAAATCAGCTAAGTCAGAACTCACTTGTTCCAATAGTTTAGTCTTTCTAGTGGTCACATACGTAAAAGGCTTTTTAGCATGTTTGGACTCTTCACATATTTTTCATTTAAAAAAATTATCAATATTGTGAATACGGATTAGTCTGAGTGTTTTTAACCTTTTAATAGAAGAGTCATCAAGTTGTCCTAATCTATCATTCCATGTATCTAAAGATTCAACAATATAAGTAGAAGTATATGCATTCTCATTCATAGTTATGGTGTTCAATACAAATAAAACCCGTTCATATATTCTTTCCTAACAAATTCATCATTCTTGGTAATAATTATTTTCCCACCCTCACAAACTATTTTAAGTCCCACTTTGTTAAGAAGGGCTCTAAAAACTAAGTTCCTACAAAGCGAGTAGACGAAGAGAACATCATTTAACTCTAAAATTTTACTAGAATCGACGTTGGAGGAACCTTCCATTTTCCAAGGAAGAAAATAGTTGTTGAGTTTCCCATGTACACGTGTTCACATCATCCACTTCCTCATACTTTTTTAACAAATTTTGTTGGAACAAAATTGTTGGGACTCTCCAATGTCGAGATCCACTCATTTTTATTCTCCACCAATTTGCCTTAACCATTACCACAACAATTATCTCATCTTCCTCATTTATGTCGGGGATATGTTTTGGACCCTGATTCGTTCTTTGTTCACACTGGTACGCCTTATGTCCTTCTTTTTCACAGCAGTAGCAAGAGTCTTTCGTTATTTGAATCGTACAGATGGAATTGAAACCACATCCTTGTTTGTTGAAGTGGTGTTGGTTCTTGTTGCCACCGGTTTTGCTTCTGGTTTAACCTTGCTACTTTCCTTTACCCGTCTTTATTTTTGTTAATATAACTTTTAACAACGTTAGCCTTTAAAAAATTAGAGCAGAAAGGTAAGGACTTATCCTTGAGTTGATTTGCCTCTTTGACTTGCATATTACTGATCAACTCTCGAAGGGTCATTTCCTTCTTCTTGTCCTTGAGAGGACTTTCGTGTTCGCTCCAAGAAGTTGATAATTTTATTAGCTTGAAACACCTCACATATTTTCATACCTTCGGGTTTACCTTCATGCAGAGGTTCTCGTACAAATGCAATTGCTCCGTCATCAGTTTCCGGTCTGTGAGCTTAAAGTTGTACATGTTACTGTTAACGTATTTATTCTTACTGAAATCATCAGCCACGTACTTCTTTTGAAACCTCTCCCAAAACTTTGTCGATTTCTCCTTGGCGAACATAACAAAGATCGGAGTCATCATATTATTTAAGATCCATCCCCTAGCTACCGGATTAGCTATCTTGAACTTCGCCTCGTGGGCAAGGTGTCTGGCCTAATCTTTTTCGGTAGCTCCATCAACCTTAATGGCGGGGAGCTATTCGAACACAACAATGTCTATGTCATATTGTTCAAGACATATCATAAGTTAGTTGAAACTATTGAGAGACTCTTACTTAGAAAAGTTGGAAAATGCTTTTGCATTCAACGATGAAGCAACATCGGAGAGTGAAAAAGTTATTTCTGATAGTGGTTTTAAAGAATGTCTTTTTAAAATTGTTGGTAAAATAGTAATCACTGATAGAATAAAATGGTTATAACAATATAATTCAAAATCGGAAAAATACAACAATATTACACGAAATTGAAATGTAAAAACAGAACTTACTAGATTACCAGAATCTTGAGTAATAATACTATAATACTCATGTTAAAAAAAATAATTTTAATACAACCAATATCTTCAAACTAATTCTTTCACTAATCTAGGCTCAGAAATGATTCAAAGAAAAAAGATAAGTTTGAAAACCAACTAATATTTGTAATTCTGATGCTTATAAACTAATTTCAAAATAAAGTTTTTCTGATATTTTTTTTCAAATTAGATTGTCAAACATTGTCTTTAGTTTTAACAATACTTTGAATTATGGTCGGATTATTTTTTCATCTTTAGAAATAGAACTATCTTTAGGATGATTTTTATTCAGTTGCTGATAGTTTGATTTCCTTTTTTCAACTTAAATTTGTAGGGTGTTTTTATAGGCCCTACTAAATTGTCTAACTTGTTTTTTCATGCCTTGTTTATCTAGAAAAGAATGCTAAAATTTGATTCTTTGATAACTAATCACAATTAAATAAGATGTATATTTGCATTCAAACAATAATTCAAAAGTACAAAAGTGCACATACATATGTGAAGAGATGATCCAATTTTAAAAATCTTTTTGGCAATATTTCTAGTGACTTAATTAAACAATCATTTATCATTTTCGTCTTCAAATTCAATTATTTTTCACGTTATCATCACTATAATTGCCTCGAACAGAAAAAATGTAAAATTATTGGCCAATATGATTATGTAAGTTTCCATAAAATGCTATGTTTCTTATTTTTGCTTAGCAAAAGTGCTCTATTTAATTATTTTAATTGAAGCATTTGCATTGGTTCTTGTGGACTAACAGCCGAAATTGCCCTTTCTTTTTTTTTTTTTTTTTTTTTTTGGACGACGAAGAAAATTCTACCCTACTGTACAATTAACCGATTCCTAATCGAGAGAATTGCATCATCAAAGATTCCGATGTCACGGCGTCCTTCCTTGCCCTGTGTCTGGCTTTTTTCGCTAGGGCGTCAGCTCGACCGTTTAGATGTCTCGGGATGTGCTTAAAAACCACTGGACTAACTTCTGTGGCCAGTCTGTTAATATGCCTAACCCATGGTCGTAGCCTCCAGCCTGCCGCCGACACTTGCTGAATACCTTGAACTAATTCAAGGTTGTCTGAGAAGATAGTAACCCCCTCACTGTTAACTTGCTTTGCTTTTTGTAACGCCAATACTACCGCCTGTGCCTCCCCTTCCGTGCTTGAGTTACACATGGTAACCGCCGAGTGTTCCGTCCTCTGACCGGTATCCTTAACAATCTGCACAACTCCAAGCCCAGTAGGTGTGTGTGGATGCTCAAACGATGTATCGCAAGTATATGCTATATTTGTCTGGAATGTAAGGTCAATTGGTGTCGGAATATCAGCCTCCCTTGTAGAATATGGTAATGGATGACTCTGCGCCCAGTCCCTGCCGAATCTTTCCCCCATACCTTTATTCGTAGATCTGATGATGTCATCTGTATTTACTTCGTGATTACCATGTCTGCTCTTCATTTTCGACTTCCAAATATTCCAAGTGGTGAGTAGCACATATGATATGACAACCTCCTTCTGCCACCCTCCTTGTACAAATGTCTCTATTATTGCCAACACCCACTCTCCCAAGTCCTCGACCTCCCGTCCAATGTTAATCTGCCGAAATTGCCCTTTCAGGATATCTTAAGGTTACAAATTTATATCGGTCGGTTAAAACTAATCTGTATACTGATCCTGCAGCAATGACCAAATAAACAAATAAATTTTGCAGCTGATGGAATCAGAAAATACATTTTCAAAAGCTATTTTTATTTGAAAAAAATGGAGAGTATGTACACCTAAAAAAATCGGTATGTCATTTAAAAAGTTGAACATATTCTTTTATTTTATGTTTGAAAAATATACATATATACATGGTAAAATCTTCTTAAGTTCCGCATATAGCATTTGGAACCAACAAAATCTATTTACCACCGCCAATAATTTAAACATATGATCAAATCAAACCCGCACAAATATTACCACAATAACAAAAGAAAACCATAAAAAGATTGAAGGAGTTTCTGCACAGAAATAGAGTATTACATCCATTCCACAATTAATAATTTTTTAGAATTTTTCATATATATTAAAGAATAAAAAAATTAAGAGATATTTAATCATAAAAATAATTAATAGAATTTTATTTATGAAAGGAAAAAAAATATTTTTTATTATTTAAGAATTTAAAAATTATATTAAATAAATGAATAGCTTTTCTGAATAAAAAATTGATAAATATTGTTAACTTGCCAACTCAACCAAAAGTCCGAACTGTTAGAAGAAGGCGGAGAATAGGTTATAGGAGATTTATACTCCAACACGCCCCCTCACGTGCAGGCTTAGAGGAGATGTGCATGCTTAGCTGAGGAGACGGATTGATCTAAGCAATGCACGGAGACGGATAAGCCATGCACGTGGAGATATCGAGGTGGGTGGCGGTGGAGAGACTCGAACCCAGGACCTCAAGTACCTGGAGCTCTGATACCATGTTAACTTGCCAACTCAACCAACAGTTCGAACTTTTAGAAGAAGGCGGAGAATAGGTTATAGGAGATTTATACTCCAACAAATATAAAACAGAGATAGTATTATAAGAAAATCTAGGAAGTTGTGTTTTAGGTTATGGAGCACATGCAATGTAATGTAAGTGTAAGTTTGATTTCAAGCATCTTCCATCAAACTCTATCAGAAAAAAGTTAGAGTTATATATACTATGTTATTTTATAATAATTGATTTTTTTAAGTTCTTATATTATTATAAAATATAAAAACTGAAAAGATAAAATCAAAATTACCAATAATTTATAATTATAAGAGACAAAAATTATATATTTAATTACTGAAAGTTTTAAAAATATAATAAAATAAAATAAGAAAAGAAAATATTAATTTACACTGAAAATTTAAATATAAAATACTCTTTATTTTTTAAAAATTATTTGTCTACTTTTCTTTTTACATATATTAAAGAATATAATCATTACACTTCTTATTATTAAACTATTTTTCATAAAGTATTTTGATTTTTAAAAACATAAATTTTAATATTTTAGTAAAAGCAATAATAAAAAAATTGTCTTGATATTCTAATTAGATAAATATTTTAAAATTATATTTTTAATAAATAAATAAATATTATTAACAAAGAAATTATATTATATAGAGTAATAAAAATATTAACAAAAGAAACAATTATTGTAAAATAGAGGTAATAATAAAATTACCAATGGCCTCAACTTCTTTTTCCTCTGAGATGTTACACTATTTTGATGAAAAATATGTACTCGAGAAGAGAACCTATAAAATTCAGCAAAACGTGGCATTGATTTCCAAGAAATGGAAGTTAGTTCAGGTGTGTAATGTGGAAGAGTATAAAGAGTTCACAATGGAGGACCACAAATCAAGAATTCGAAATCCGAGCTACCAACATCATTTTCTCGTAATTTAAAGAAGTGACTAAATACATCGACATATTAAGTACTCTATTCTAGTCTCTAGAGATGAGCACGGGTCAAGTTTACATTGAATTGGAGTCTAAAGTAAAATTAGGCAAACAAGCACCTCTTACAAAAAATTAAAATCCGACATTGTGGCCCTAGTTCCCGTGCCTTAATAGAAATCGATCATTGAATGACTGTCTTTTATTGACATTCGTTTTAAGAGAAAGACGTTTATCGAATGAGCGTCTTTCACTTAATCCATTTACTTTATACATAGGCGACCATACAATGACCATCTAATTTGTAAACACGGATTTTCCATCAGGCGGTCGTTCGATAAACGCTCTCGCTGTAGATACAGGGTAAAGTAAATATGGTCATTAGATGACCGCCTTTAACAAAAAACATAATATAGGGAAATGCGACAATCTGATAAATGTCTTTTGGCGAAAGCAGTATTTCAAGGATTACTTTTCCTTGAAAATTGCACAAAATATTAATTGAATTGCATTTGGTAGTCGATAAGTACTATTGTATGATTAAAAACTCTTATACCTGGACATGATTAAAAATTACACAAAAAAGGCATTCAATCGACCAAAAAGAACGTAAATGCTCTTTACAATAATATTAAAATTTAAATCAGTCGTTTACCTTTAAAACACAAGTAATAAAGAACCTAAACATCTAGTCTCATTCCCGTCTCCGTCTTCTTAGTTGCCAACTTGAAGATGGCATTGGCCCGATATCTTGCTTAATGATCAAATTGGTGATTTGGTCGATTAACTCCCTTTCTCCTGCGTATTCCAACATCATTCTCATATGATTCTTCATATCATCCATCATTGTGGTTGGATCGACTACACGGTAGGCTCTGCCGCTAGTGGCATGAATCTGTCATCATTACATTTATGTGAAGTATACATCGTTATTATTATTATCATCTAAAGAAAAGCATGAGAGCCGGCATAAATTATACAAGTTTTTGGAGTTGTCTTCTAGGAGCGTGAACCCTTGTTCAACATCAATACCCATATTTTGTGATTGTGTGTAGGAGATAAATAACCTTTCATTATTTTTATACCACACTTCGTACTCCAGAGTGGATGAAATGCCTGCATTTAGATATTGTGCGATGAACTATTCCGGATTATCCCACATACATATTTCTTGGGAATATTTTTCGCCAATTTTCACCGGCTTTTCCTTTTTTATTCATGGAAGTATGATACATATCTTCGTTTTGATCGATTGGGGCCGGAAAATCTTGAAAGAAACCAAAGTGTCTCATAACCCGATCTGGACTATACCATTGAACACTATTCAAATGTATCGACAATACAACACACAAATATATTTTGTACAATTCCAAGCAATTAGGGGCAGTTAATGTTATTTGGCATTTCACTTATGTATTTTAATTAACCTATATTGATTGGAGAAAATGAAATATCGCACTAGATTAACAAAATAACACATGTTCATGTTCTTAAATAACTAAATCATCCCGATAGAATTTTGGATCCCACTGCCACTTTTCGTCCAAGTTTTTGCTCCATTCCAGCTAATAAAATAATAATACATTATATATAATACCACAAGAAGAATATAAAAAAATATGACATTTAGCAAATACATTTACTATGTACTAACAGGATCGTAAGAAACCTGTACATGATTGTTTTACATATGGGGTCTACAATGTAAAAAATCCAACACCATATATATATATATATATAAAGGTTAACAAAACAAAAGGGAGTTTATAGCATTTACTAAAAAAAAGTGAGAATTTGTCCAATAAAACATACATGCATAGTGTGACCACAATTCCTGAGTGTAATCATATCTCACTCGTAAGCTTGACATACTGCGCTGTACAAGTAAAATAGGGTGGTTGAACCCCAATTATAACTACGTGTCTCTGTCAAATCCATCAACAGTGGAAGAAACATTGTATCCACTTTTTACGTTTGTTCGGCAGGAAAAGGAAAGTACCGATCATGTAGAGATATACGTCCTTGCATAGTGGCGTAAAACCTCGTATGTAGCATCGATTACTGACAGACTTGAAAATGAAATTTTGTTATAGTTATCAACACACTGAAAATATATTAGAACCCCATTATAATTTGTATAATCTGGACATACGATTAAATGTATTATTTAACCAAGCAACACTAATATTTCGTATTTCATCCACATTAGCTTGGACTCTTGACCCTTTTGATCCTCTTGTTGACATGTACATGGTGGTGGTAGTGGTACTATGCTAAATAGGTGAACGCATGTAAAGCAGAAGTCAAAATTAGCGGCTTCAGGATCTGTGACGGCACGACCCTGCGATCGGTAGTCCTAAATTCATCGACACAACAAGTAAAGTGACAGTCAACTCACCAACATGGATGTAGAAATTATGAGTCTCGCGTCGCCATCGTTCTACTATTGCAGAGATTAAATCATGGTCTAAAACTATTTTTCGATTTTATGAATTTCCATAAACCACGTTTTGTAATCAAATGGAATGACATGTGGGTCCAATTTCTATGGTGTAGAAGTGTAAGATTTAGCCATAATTCCTACTAAGTCGTCCTATAATGAAAACTAAAAAAACTTATCAACAATAATTTAAAATAACTTTATTTTTTTATAAAGGTAAACTTCCACCGTCTCAAACTTTTTTACTTTTATAGTTGAACTTTGTTTTTCTCCATAAACGGGGAGTTGCATTTGGGTCGCTACTTGATATCATTATAGTCTATACAAAATAAGGAACAATTATGCAATTAAATATGCAATATATAATTTATTTATTTCAATAAATAATACAATGACCAATATTGTAATTATATACAAGGACTAATTATGAAATTAAAATATAAAAAAATAAAATTATATTGGAAATAAAATATATAACATGGGAAAATGTATTAACTACTACAATGACCCATAGTGTAATTATATAGTCCAATTGTAAAACTAACTAAAAAAACAAAAGAAATCATAAAAGTCCAACATAATAACATTACTAATATAACACCACAATCCAACTATATAATTCAACAAAAAATATAATTTTCAAAATAAAAAAAACAAAGAAATGGGTATAAGAACCCTAACCTTGATTTGTGTGATGAATGAGGGGAATTGATGAAGTAGTATTGTGATACAAGCAATTCCAACGGTTAAAAAACCAAAGCGGCACGACGAGGTGGTGGTGGTGGTGGTGGAGTGAGTCTAATTTTTGGTAAATGAAAAAAGGATTTTTGCCCATATTTATTATGTTAAAGGTGGTCATCTAATAACCGGCTTTACTTGAACACAGGTTTATGCGAAGGTGGTCATCGAATGACCTTCTAAATCTGAAACCTAATTTATAAATAAGGCGGTCATTGTATGACCTCATATTCTTAAGTAAATGGATTTGGTGAAAGGCGATAATTCGATAACCGCTTTTCTCTTAAAACGAAAGTTTAACACGAAACGATCATTAAATGACTGTCTCTCATTAAGGTGGTGGTCGAACCACGACCAAGATGCCATACATCAAATAACTTTCTAAAGGGTGCTTGTTTTCCATTATTTATGACAAATATGTTATGTTTAAAAAAAATCACAATATTATTTAGATTTTTTTTCAATTTCTTTAATTTTTTCAATATCATTTTTAATTAATTAACAAAAATGATGTGGTAAATAATTTTATTCTTATGAAACCAAGATAATTTTATAAATAAAATGATTAATAAATAGTTTGTTAATTCTTGCATGTAAAAATTAGACAAATATAGTTGAACGAAAAGAATATTATATTAGTTTTTGTTACCCTATTCAAAAACAAAATATTCCATAAACTAAAATCCATTTTTCCTAATTAAAATATTTTATAACTACAATATTTTATTACTACAACAAATCATAGTTGTTATTCATCCGTCCCAAAAATAATACACTCTTCCTAAAATTAGTGTCTTAAAAGTATTACCTATATAGAATTTCAAGACAATTTATCTCACCTTTTATACTATTATCATTATTAAAATATTTAAATTTATGTTTCTAATACATATTTAAATTATCAGGACACTTTATGAAGGGTATTTTAGTAATGGTGAATGTAATAATTTTGCTTCTTAAATTGTGTAAAAATTAAGTGGACATTATTTTTAGGACGGAGGAAGTATATATCATTACTAAAACTTTTTATAACGTTTTTTATCAGTCAAGGAGAATCAAATCATTTTATTGAATCACCCAATCAACAACATTCGAAAGGTAAATCTGAATGTGCATAAAAGAAATAAATGTTAGAAATCAAAAAAATATTAAAAAAAATAGTGAGCTATTTGAACAAAATAGTGGTGGTTTCCAAGGCATATCAATGGGTTATATTTGTTTAATAATGGGTTGTCTCAATGAATGTGTTGGGGTGATGGTGCATAAAACAGTGGGTTGTTTGCATAGTGTAATGGGTTAATAGAGAAAAAACAATAGGTTATGTGACTAGAGAAATAGTTTGTCAATATAAATTCATGAGTTTGATAACATAATATAGTCGAAATAAGTGAGTCGATGTAGAGGTATATTATGATTGGAAAAGAAAAATGAATATGAAAAAATAAAAAACAAATCAAAAAAATCATAAAATGGTAAAAATTACATTTGAAATTCAGAAATACCTTCCTTACATATGAAGAATTGGATGGGTTATAATGTGTAGAGACGAATGAATGCTAAAAAATGAAAAAATAAATATGAAAAAAAGTCATAAAATGGTGAAAAATACACCTAAAAAATTATAAAATAGGATTATTATTTTAAAATCACATATCATGTTATTTAATTTTGATAGTTTGTTACTTGACTCAATATTAATTGTAACAACTCTACGATTTTAGTGATTTTAAAGATAAAATAGATAGATCACAAATTATATGAACTTTTTAAGGAAGAAAAGAAAATGTAAACTTGTTGAGATTAAGAATTCGTGAACTTTGATGTTTTGAAAAATTTACTCTAGTTTCAATATACTATTTAAATTTTGTCTCAAAATCGTAAATAATTATTTCACAAAATAAATTGTAATTTTTCCTAATCCAACCAATTTTTTCATTAATGTAGTATAACTAAAGAAATTATGAATTAAATATGTGTAAATTAGGAAAAATCAAAGAGTAACATATGTATGGGGCAAGAACAATTTCCAGCATGAGAAAGTTTAGAAAATAAAAAGCAACTAACGAGTAATTAGAACCAAAAAAAATTAGTTTAACTTAAAATCGTGTAATCATCCATCAATTAGAGAAAAACCATATCATCCACAATTAGAGCAAAACGCTATGGTTCCTAACCATGGAACCATGTCCAAAAAATAAAAAAAGGTTCCTAACCAAAAATATTTAAAAGTCTAAAAAATAAAAAAACTCTATGTTATAGTATCTAGTATTTGGGAAATTCTCCTTCATAAAACCAGTCGACGTTAGCTCAACTGGCTCGAGCCTTGGTTATCCTTCTTCACGGTATAGATTCGAACCATGTCAATGACATCGAATCCAAAAAATGGCTCTTCAACGTAAAAAAAAATCTCCTTCATATTGATTTCACTCTTAAACTTCTTTACAAATATTCTCTATAATAGCTTCATTAGTCTGTGCAGCAAAAAGAATCTCTCAATTAATTTTATAGTTTGTTTGGTTTGAGAGAAACGGAATGAAATGAAAAGAATAGAAATGATTTTTTATTTTTTACATTGTTTGTATTAGATAATTCTATAAAAGAAAAAAAATCATTCCAAAAATCTCTCATATGTCCATTTTTATTATCACTCTAAATTGAATTTAATGGAGAGAAGGACATTTTAGTAATGATTGTAGGTCAAAATTAATTTTTTTTTTCTTTTCCTTTTGTATTTTTTTAGTACAAACAAAATATATCTAAAATCATTTATGAAAAATTCTTTTATAATAATTTCTAATCCAAACAAAAAAAATCTTTTACATTTTTTATAATATATCTTTTATTTTTCTTTGTTATTTTTTTTCTTCTAAATACAAACAGACGCATTGTTTGGATTCAGATTATCAAAGGAAATGAAATGATAGTAAAATAAAAATATTAAATAAATGGAAAGGAAAGTAATACCCGTGTTTGGATTATAAAAAATTTAATAAAGAAAAAGAAAGTAATTGATTAAGCAATCAATTGTTTGGATTCACATTATTAAAGGAAAGGAGATGATTATTTAACATAAAAATACCTTTATACCCTTTTAATGTTATGTAAAAATATTTATTATATTAAAATTATAAGGTTAGTTGTGACATTTAAACAAATAATCATTTTCTTTCTTTTGAAATGACTCCAAAATGGGAGGATTAAATTATTGACATTTTAAAGGAAAAAAAAAGATTCTGAAATCCATTGAATTACTTTCCTTTAATTAAAAATCGAATTCAAACAAAGGAAAGTAAAATTTATTCCCCTCATTTCATTTCCTTTCTTTTAAAAAACTGAATCCAAACAATACATTAGTGTTTGGGAAATCCTCCTTAAAGCTTCATTAGTTGGCGCACCAAAATAGTAAACATGATAGCTTGTTCATTCCAAATCAAACACTACCTTAGAACAATAAAATATTTTTATTTCTACTTTATTTTTGTATAAACTATGAAAATTTATCAGTTAGGACTACTATTACTAAATATCAATAAAATATTTTTATATTTTAAATATTTATTAAAAATATAAATTTTTAACATTTAATTAAAAGTATAATGAATATAAATTATAAAAATGTTTTTTATTTTTTAAATAGATAAATATTATATGACAATTATTTAGTAATATGAATATATTTTATAAGATGAAAAAAGTAGATCAAAATTTAAGAAATATAATGATTTATGGTGCATTATAGATATCATCATCCACAAACTTCTAAAGAAAAATGTTATGTCATCCAAATTTACTGATGCGTTTTTTATCACTTGCGACGATGATTATCGTTGCTAGTGATTAGGAATTTTATATTTAAAGACGTAATAAATAAGTGAAAATAAGAATATTAAAATCTTGTTTAGACTGAATAAAAAAAGAAAAATGATTTTATTAAAAAATTATATATATTCAGTATTTGGATTAGAAGAATAATGGGAGAAAGAGATCTTTTTTATAACTAAATAACATATATATTTCTATTATAATAATTTATAAAAAAATTAGGTAATTTAGACATTACAACATTAAAAAAATCTCTCTCCCAAACCGGAAACATTGTTAAGAAGAAAATGACTTTCATTGATGGCTCTATAAGTATATTGCCTTTATTAAAATAATATTTCATTTTGCTTGGCTTCGAGCTTATATTTTGGTCCTTTCATGGATTCATAATTCCACATTTAAGACATTTGTAGGAGTCTTCTTTATGTTAACCCATATCTGAGGTATGGAAGAAATTTAATATTCAATTTTTACTTCGTAGTTCTTAGATAATTCTTCAAATTTAGTTTTTGTTGTGAATTGCATTTGTTCATCTGGTATATGGCACTATAGGAAAGGACATATTTCTCTTTTAAGGCTCCTTGATTTGAAGGATTTTTACTCAAATGTTGATGTCTCCCTAATTGTTCTTATTTTCGACCCTTGGGAGACATCATTTTTGGTGTTTATTTAATTAATTTGATAGGCTTTTGGACTTAATATGCAATAATCCGGAATTCCCTTTTTATTTCTAGCATTTTTTATTTATTAAACTTTTGCGCGTAATATTGGTATTTTTAGTGTAAAGTTTACAGGTTTTAGATGTTAGCTAGGAGAGGAATCCGAGGAGAAAGTCAAAGATCGTGAATTAGAGTCAAGACTTGAAGATAAATCCCGAAGATATTATTTTTAGAGCTGAAAATCCATTTTCCAGGCCATAGAGTGCTGATTTCTAGGTGCTTAAGAGATGCTTTAGCCGCTGACCTTTGAAGAGAAAAAATTCCTTATCGAGTTACGGAACTTTAGCAACTGGAATGAGGTCAATTGGAGTCATAACGCATCGGGAAAAGCCTTTTTAGTGAAGGTGTATCAGCAGTTACGGGATTTTGGGCTTAGAAAGTGGGCTTGGACATTTAATTAGTATTTTATTTTCTGGTCCAAGCCCTAATACGAATTTAGGCTTATAAAAGGAGGTCTGGACTTCTATTTTTCACACAATTCACATTCCACAAGATAAAACACCAGAGAGAAGCAACAGAAGGAAGAAAGAAGAAGCTAGAAGAGCTGGAGTGGGTCTATAGCTCCGTTCGTAGTCATTCCAATTCCGGAAAATTAGGTTCTTTTTATATTTTAATTTTGTAAACAATATGAATTCCATTTCTTTTAATTTAGTTTTTAATTTTAATATGAGCTAAACTTTTCATAGTGCTTGAGAACAAACAATGGGTGAATCTTAATTTTATGAAATAACGAATGTTGAATTTGGGTTTATATAAATTAAATTAGATTGGGTTCATTACTCTTTTCGATAATTTGTGATTATTTACTGATTTTAGAGTCGCGAACTAAGATTAGGTATTAGTATCTAAGCTATTCCATATATGTGGCGTGTGGATCATCCTGACGGAGGGTTTAGGTATAGAATTAATTATTCAATCTAGGATAAAAGCTATTGATTCTGACGAACTTAGCTACTTCTAGGGCCAATGAGGTAAAACACTTAATCATCCAACGATGGATCATATTTACCCTAACGGGACTAGTGACACTTTAGGATCGCCTTATAGTCCACCCTGACGGGGGTATAAGGAATTTAGAATCCCGACCATTGTAATTGACCAATTTAGCCCTTAACCAACATAAGTTAGGAAATAAGATTAGGAGGATCCTTGCGTTCTCAAGTACTACATCTCATATTGCGTTTTCACTCATTTTACTTGCGTCTTAGCTTTTACTTGCATTTAATATTTGTCTTTCATTTATTTAGAATTAATACGAAAACCAAACAAACATTTTATAATCTTCTATTTTCATAAGTGCATCAATCACTATTTGCTAGACATTGTGATCAACCATCCCGTCCTTGGAACGAATCTGATTTATCAGTTATACTACTTGGGACAACCGTACACTTGCGGTTGTGGTTCGATTATTATTTGCATTTATTTTAGAACACACAAAGGACCACCAAATGTACACTTTACTAGCAATCATTTTAGTAAAATTTGCACCTTATCTTTACAAAGAAATCATTATTTTTCCTTTATCCACGACTTATCCTTCTTCTTGTTTAGAGCTTATACACCATGACACATTGGGTTCTTGTATTTAGGTTTACTATTTTGGTTTCAGTTACTTCCTTACTATTGTAGATTCTCTGTAGATGCACATGGTTTTATATGCGTAAATCTTGTTGGACAAATGGGATTCTACCCAAGTGTTGACCATGTTTACGATGTTAGCCAGTGACTCAATTTGATGAAATGATTCGGATATTAATACGTTTAGTCAAGTTGTAAAGATTAACGTAATATATTCACTTGGTTAAAATCATTTGAAATTGAATGAGAAATTGAGTCATGTAATTTGGAGAAATTAAAAGAAAAAAACAATATATGTTATTTTATTTCTTTTTGTTATAAGCAAAGAAATAAAAAAAGGCCTGGTAGGGGTTGAACCTGGACCATTAGTTTTGTTGGGCTTTTGTGTCTTAGGTTCATACCTTTGTTGGGCCTTAGGTGGGGTATGAACCTGGACCATCAGCTTTGTTGGACTTTTGAGCCTTGGGTTCATACCATCTGTACCAACACAAGTTTTTTGATCTTTTAAGTAAACGTTGTATCTTAAATTAATACAACGTACCTCCGAAATGAAACATCACAACCTTTGGCAAGACACATTTTCATTTTCTATAAATAGTTGGCCAACTAAACCATTTTCTTCATTCATTTTTCAAAAAACATTAAAATTATAGGAGAGAGATAGAAAGAAGCAGCATTATTAAGTTCGTTGAAATTCTTAAGAATTCGTGTGTCAGTTTCCTTTGAATAGTTTTGTCGTTGCATCCTGGAGGTTGAAGCCAGCAAATGTAAGACACATGTATGTGGACTAAATAACTTAAAGACATCGGATGCAATCCGAGCCTCGACAAGTAAAGTTATTTATTTATTTACTTTTATTTCATTTGTGCACCAGTTTCCATATTGTTTTACTGGTTTATAAAAATAAAACACAACAAATCTAACCTGAAGCTTCATTCAATTTAAATAACTTGCATTAATTAGGTAGATCAATTTCACTCACATTAAGATAATTAGAACTGATAAGTATTGACGCCCCCACCCCCACCCCTACCCCCCACACTCACATCAACATTTGCTCACAATTACTAGATTTATTATGTTTCAAGCAAATCCTCCCATTTATTTTTGGAGTGACTATGTTTTCCTTCATATTTGATAATTCATTTTATAGACGACTTGTCGACGGATTTCTCTATTTGAATACCACTCATCATGACCTTACCTTCTCAATACAAATATCTAATCAGTTCATCTCCAAACCATCTCTATAACATCAATGTTGTCAAAAGTGTTCTAGTCGCTCACCTATTCGGCCAGGCGAGTCGAGGCTAGCCTTTGCACCTGGGTTAATCACGCTTAACAGGAAGTAGTGGCGCCCTAAGAGTGCGACTAGCCTATTCATTAGGAGCTAGCTTATCTAGCCGTGGCCATTTTATAATTTTAGGCAAGTTTCACTTCTTTTGAACCCATCCCACTATTATTGCAGACCAATTAAACCTATATATGAGTGTCTTCTCTTCTTAAAGGCTTCAACGGTTCACAAGGAATTATTGAATCTCTATTAGTAGTTAATAACTTTGGTAACCCGTTCTCTTCTTAATTCTTCTCTTGAGGACGCTTGAAAATTCAAGAAAAAATTATACAATACAAGATAATTGGAAATACAAATTATATATTAAACAGTTACACAAGACAGTTATAATATTGTAGGTTTAGTTGATATTGATAAACATATGTTCAAAAAAGGTTAATATTTATAAATTAAATTATTATATCAACCGCAACACTTATACTAGAGGTGGATGATATATTTAAAGGGCTTGTTATTATTGTTGATTGAATTATAGTAATGAAATCTATTATATAATGATGTAAATTAGTTTACAAGTAGATTCAGTCTAATGACAGAAAGAGATTAGGATTATAGTAAAAAAGATTCAACAAAATGTAAATTGCGGAAAGTAAAAAATACAACTGATTATCGTGGTTTGATAAATATTGACGTACATCCACGTTGAATTTCCATGAGAATAACTTAATCACTAGAATACTTCAGATTACATGTTACAATCACAAACCCACAATACCTCACAACACACTCAAAGTATAAAAATAAAAAACCTATGACAAATCTAACCTAGCATACCAACTAACAACAAAAAACTATCTAAAAAATCAAGATGATCAAGATAATACAGATTTCCAGCTATTATAAATGATATATCAATAATTTGAGTAAAAGTAAATTGAAACAATAGGTTTCTTTTCTATGGTTTGTAGAGATGAATTTCGGTGAAAGAAGGATAAGAATGAATATGCTGACAGAGTAAGAAAAGTTGTTTATATGAGACATAGTCGTCAGCCTATCTGAATCGTTGAAGTCTCGCGAGATCAACGAACAAGAATAGACCACATGGATCACCGCCTCAACAAAACAACATTGTTTTGTTACGAGGTCCAAACTCATGTCAGCTAACTTGTCAGAACAATACTTAGCCAAATAACACTTCACTAATATATGTAGATAACATATATAACAATCTCCACCTTGAAGTGTTTTATCCTTTAAATAACCAGCATCTTCATTAGCACCGCAAGGATCTGCCATCTCATCATCTTCTTAGCTCAAAAATACTTCCAAAAATATCAATCGAGAAATAACAAGTCTAAGCAGTGCTTAAACTTGATATTAGTAACAATTTTAGTCCCGAAATATACATGATTATCCTCAATTGCTATATTTAGCAACTTAACCTAACCACCAGCAAGAACATCTCTAATAAATGAAACTTAACATCAATGTGTTTTATTCTCTCATGATAAACTGGATTCTTGCTAAGTTGAATTGCACTTTGGCTGTCTGAATAAAGTAAAACTTTCCCTTTAACCATTTTAGCTTCTCTTATCATATTGTATAACCAAATAAAATATTTTATAGAATCATTTACAAAAACATACTCAATTTCAATGGTTGATAATGGAACTAGGGTTTGCAATTAAGATCTCCATGAAACACATTTACTACCATGTGTAAAACACTAAGAAATAGAAGATTTCTTGGAATCCCGATCACCTACAAAATCATAATTCAAATATCCAACTAAATCAAAAGGAACATTATGGTAACCATAGCACAATCCAAGGCTTAGAGTTTTGCTAACTTATGTTGTGTTTTATTTGTATAAACTAGTAAGGCAGTAAAACAATATACACAGTATTGCAACAATAAAGTACAAAATACGAAAATATATAAATAATTTTACTTGTCAAGATTTGAATTGGATCCGATGTCTTAAAAGTATTTATGCCACGTGCCGGTATCTTACGTTTATTGGCTTCAACCTCCAGGATCCTACGACGAAACTATTAAAAAAAACTAACACACGAATTGTTGAGAATTTTAATGAACTTAAAAATTCTTCTTCTTTTCTATCTTTATCTTTCTTATAATTTTAATGCTTGATGATTAAGAAAATTGAATGAATCAAATGTTTAAGTTTTGACCAACTTTTTATAGAAAATGAATAGGTGGATAGGCATCCACTAGAAATGGTTGTGATTTTAAGAATTTAGAGTTATGTCTTTTAAATAAAAGATATATTGGTTAGTCTAGGACATAACTATTGAACCTGACCCATCTTTAGTATTTATTTCACATTAAATATTGAGCATGTCCCAATGTTAATGTTAAGACACGCACATTAAAAAAATTAAACAACTATTGAGTCTGACCTAATAGTAAAAAATCATTGTTTTTCCTTTCCTTTCACCTTTACTATTTATAAACATATAAATAAATAAATACTATTTATTTATTATTTATTTTCTCCAACATTTCATGACTCAATTTCTCATTCAATTTCAAATAATTTTTAACCAAGTGAATATATTACGTTAGTCTTTACAAATGATAAACGTATTAATCAAGTCATCAACAACTCGGTCAACACTTATGTACACCCCATTTAACCAACACGATAAGCCAGAACATGCTTTAAATCAATCCAACGCTCAGTTTCAGAATTTGACGTGTACCTTCTTAACAGAGAAATAGAAAAAGACAAGTCTTAGCTAGTGCTTATCATAACATACATTAAAGAACCAATCCCAATACCATAAGGCACATAACTCATTTTAGTTATTTTCGACTTAGTTTTGGCGGACTAAAGTTTAATTAAAACAGTGTGGCCAGTCAAAGGAGTCAATACGATTTTTCAATTCAAACAACCAAACTTAGAAACAGTTTTCCTCAAGTAAGGTTCTTGGTGAAGTTTTAACATGCATTTTTTTCTGTTTCTATATAAAATCATACCTAGTGTTCTTTTAGCAGGTTTTAAATATTTTGTATCAAATTCATTGTTTAAGGAACATTTAAGTTAATTAATTTCAGATAAAGACAAACTTAGTAAAAACATATCATCACATGACAACAACATCAACCCACCATTAACTTTGTCCTTCCTCTTCACCAGATATCATGAATGCATATCTCGATCCTCATACCCAGCTCTTCCATGCCTTTTTTACACCGGTCTAGAACAACTTCAACCTGACACCATTATCACGTCCCCCTCAAACATTGACAACAATAATAGACCATTAACGCTACCATTTGTATTTAACAAACATCACGTGCACATCTTGATCATTATACCTAAATTCACCACCATATGCAACCACTCCTACCCGACACATTTGTTGCATCCTCTTCAAATGACAACAACAGTAGTAGCACACCATAAATCCCACAATTCGTCTTCACAAAATATCATGGTTTCACAACTATATTATTATATCTCTCCATCACGCCTCTTCACCATTAGCCTGCAACAACTCTATCACATTACCATCATGGCATTCCCTTCACATTACAACAATAATACACCATTAACACAAAAATCATCACACCCCCTTACCCATCACATACTTATAAGAATAAATTCTAAAAATATCAATAAATAGGAAATAAGTTGTGGTTTGTCATTCTTTTGTCAATCCAGAATTGGATACATCAAGAGTTTGTAATGGATGATGATGCCAACTGAATGGAGAAGACAAAGATTCATATGTGTACTTTTGATAAAATAAGACATCAAACCTTTGTCGAAGAAGGAATTGATCAGATAAATTTGGATCCCAGTGAACCATTACAGACATATATAAATCGTGTAAATATGTCATCGCTTGAATTAATGGTGGTGTTGAGTTCTATAATAAGGACGTAACGTGATTCAAGATTTTTGATGGGAGCTAAAACTTAGAAAAACTAATAAGGTTTGGGGGTAGTGCCCCGAGAAAAAAGTTTAGGGTTAGTTTCAAGGTCAGGGAAGGCTAAAAATCTTACATTGGTCCATGGAGGGATATTATTTATATTAGGGGATGATATCTAGATTCGGGATGAGATGAAGAAATATATTTTTCCTAATGTTTTTCCCTTAAAAAAATAGTTACAATATCTTGGGAGCCTTAAATCCACCTTTGACAACGGTGATGTTAGTATTATGCGTGTTGGTGATGTGTGCGGATAAGGACGACGGGAGGATATGACGAAGATATATTTGGCAAGAAAAGAAAATAAAACATTAAAATAATAAAAATTATCTTATGTTAGATATTTCAACCCATATGGTCTTGAAAACCACTCCAAAAGACCCAAAGACCCCAAGAGAGTCTTTGTTCTTACAAGAGGGTAATATGAATGAAAAATAAATCTCAATCTTATTTTAATTATTTCATACCCATATTACCGCGATATATATATATATATATATATATATATATATATAGATATTTGTAACTCATGTAAACCTTAAACCCTATAAACATACCAATCTATTTTTTAAAAAATGATCTCAACCCCCACATGGTCAAATTTCTCTACAAAAAGGGGTGGTGGTGGTGCTTCGAAGGCAGTAGTGGCAAGTGGTGCCATCTAGGGTTTCAGATCAAGGTTGGTGGTTGGTTGGCAGACCCATGTCGAGCTTGGTGGTAGTGTTTTGGGTTTCTGCATCCATGGGCATGGTAGTGGTGAGAAGCAACAACCATGGGCGTGGCTAAGGTTTTGTTTCATGGTGGAATAGGGAGTTACGTGCTCATTGGCGACGCAGAGGTGCTCATTTTTCATAATGAAATTGGGCGACTGAGTTCTAGGTATTTTACGTGGTGGCTAAGGTTGAGTAGTGGTAGCAATCGAAACATAACAAAGACTCAATTAAGCATGGCGAGGTTCATGCGTTGGGGGTTTTAGGTGGTGGCCATGGCTAAGTGGTATTGATTTTAGTAAGGTTTGAATCTCAAGTGAAGTGATTCACAGATGTTGGTTTTGCTTATGTTATCATTGTGGTGCTCAGATATGCGAATTTCAGAATTGCTCAAAGAATGTGGGATGGTGGTGACGTCAGCCAACGTTATCACGATGACATCATCACAATAAAAAGTATTTTTATATCATCAAATTAGAGTTTGTGTATTTCTAAATTGTAGTTTTTTGTAATTAATAATTAAATAATTAAAATTATATTTATTTTTTATAATAAATATTCACAATGCAGCTATTTTTTTATACCTATGTTATTTTTTAATTCCATCAAGATTTGTACACGCTCAAAGTTTAGTTAAATTGTTCAATAAAAAACACATGATCAGAGACTTCTCGCCATGTTCAGAGACTTTTTGAGCCATCTCTGAGTTTTAAGCATGATCAAAGACTTATTGAGCCTGCAGACTTTTTTTTGATCAGGGACTTTTCAAGCTCAAACCCTTTTTTGCTCTAAGACTCTCTGAGTAGGCTCAGTTCCGCCTCCACTGGTGGTGCCGATAGTGGCTCAAAGATTTAATGTTCAGATACTCTTCCCTATCCAATGTTTTTTTTTTTGCTTAGTGACTTTTTTTCTCTCAGAAACTCTCTACCTCCACCTTTGGTTGTCGCGCACCTGAGGCAAATCGGTAATCGGTTGGTGATGGTAAACTATGTTGGTGCTTAGTGACTTTCTAGGTATGTGCTCATTGATCATTTTGACACTTTCCTTCTATCTTTATTTCAACTTTGTTTTATATGAAAGTATTTTGGTATTTTGTCACATGTAACATTGTAGGTCGGTAAACAGTCATACTAATGAAGGAAAAGTAAAATTGTAATTGTACAAATACATCCTCTACTTAAACCCAAAAACTTAAAAAGCATTTATCTGATTACTAGACAAAATCTTAATGCACAACTCTAAACATCCCGCAATCATCCATGATGGCATGATAAGGGTGCAACGCAAATAAAATATGAAATATACACACTTTAATTTAATCATAAATCTCATTTCTAGAAGATGTAGTATCTCTCATTACAAGATTGTTCTGAACTCTCCAAAAATGATATATTTTAGCGGAAAAGGCCATTTAAGTGCACTCAAAATTGTATTTATTTATTTCTCAATACCCACCCAACTTCTCACATCATGCCAAATGGTATTAGAGAATGTATAATCAAAGAAAAGAGGGTCATTTGACTTAAAATATTCACGACATAATCCACAAAGTGGATTTAATTTCATGTTCACGAATTTCATCCTTAATTCTTAACCTCTTTTGTAAAGTCATCCAATCGATGATTGCAAGTTTAGGAGTTATGAATGAGTCCCACATAATATTTTAACAAGATCTCGAAAGAGATCGACAGTAAAAAAATATCATAAGACTTATATAAAGCAAAAACTCGCCACTAGGAAGATTGTTGGAAGTAAAAAAATCTTTGGCGGAGAAAAACCATCTTGATAAAACTTTCTTACCTTCAACATCCACAAGAGACGTCCTAATCGCATCCTTCAAATTTCAAATTTCTTTTCAAATGGGTGAGCTCATTTAATCTAGTCCTTTAAATATTTTATATGTACCCATGTAATCCAAAATGAGTCTTTTTTCCTACAATTATCCACAATATTTTCATTAGTAATGCTTTGTTCTATGTACCTAAATTTTTAAGACCAATGTCATACTTTTCTTTCCCGGAACATATTGTCTTCCATTTGATTTGTATTGGTTTACCATCCCAATGGAAGTTTCTACAAATGCTAACAATACGATATGTCACACAAACGGAACTGGAAATATAGACAACCACAAGAATACTACAACTTGAAACATTGATCTAATAATCTCCAATCGACACGCATAAGAGAGAGAAGGGCATTCCAAGATCGAATATAAATATCAACTTTCTCAATTAGAGATTTGTAATCTCTAGAGAGAAATACCGAGACTCCAAGTGGCACCCACAAGTATCAAAAATGAATTATCCCCTTCTCAAATTGTGTTATATCTTATATATCCTCAAGAGCATCACATTTAATACCCGCATAATAAATGTTCAATTTGAGTATATTGATTCAAATATCTGAACAATAGCAAAACTTTTCAAACTATCCATGATAATCTTCATCAACTTAAGATCACCTTTAACAAGTAACATGAGATCATAGGCTAAAACCAAAATGTGTGATCTTGATTTTTTCATATTTTGGGTTGTAATTATATCCACAATCCGTATTTTTCTGCCATGATCCTAGATAGATATTCAATACACAAAATAAAGAGATAAGATGGGAGAGGCTCACCTTGTCTCAAACCTTTTTCACCATTAGAGAATTCATGAACTTTACCATTAATTGTCACCGAATAGGAAAGAGTTGTTACACACGTCATTATCCAATTAATATATTGAATATAAAACTTGAGACCCTTGAGAAACTTGAGAAAATACTTCCATGAATCTGAGTCATAAGATTTATATAAACAAATTTTAATCATATCCCTTGGTAAGCTAATTGTTGTTATAACCCCCTTAATAATTCTTGCATAAGATAAGAGGAATTTCATCTACCATCGATCTAGCGGAAACAAAATCACTTTTTACTTTATCCACTATATCATCCAAACCCATTTTCATCCTATCGACAATAATTTTCGTGATGGCTTTATAATAACATAGTAACACGAGATTGACTTAGAATCTTTCTCTTTCATGGGTTTTTCTTTATTCTGGGTGAAATAAACATGGTCTTTAATTACTTAATAAAAAATTTAGAGGAGAAAATTTCATACACAGTTTTTTTTTTTGTCAACCAACGTGATCATACACGGTTATAAGTACTTCATCGCCTATCACATCTCATGATTTCTTTAAGAAAGTGACGAATAACAATAGGGCACGAGAGTTTTATCGCTAGATATTTAAATTAATTCCTATTTGCTTTCTTCATCAGAAATCTCTTTACAAAACACCAGTCCTTGCTCTTTAATAAATATTTTATCTGAATCAAAGACCTTTATATCTACTATTTTCATATCAACTCTCTAACCCAACAACTTCTTATAATAGTCCACAGATGTTTTATGTACTTGAAAACTAGAGTAGTTTCGACAACATTTGGAAGTTGGACATTTGCAATAAACCTCGTTCATTATTTACTTTTCATAATGCCATGAAAAATTGTGTGCATCGTTCACTATTTATTTCATACATAATTTTCGTCTTTTATTGAAGGAACTAATCTCGGCTTTCTCAAGTCTTGTGTCTGTTTTATAAAACTCCATAATTTCATCAAAATTAGCATTGTTACGCATATTTTTTAAAATCTTATTTTGGTTTCCTTCAATGTCTCACTTGTCCTTTTAGTTTTCTCTAAAATGTAAGACAAAATCTTTTTATTTAAACTCCTTAAATCCGTTTTTAAAAATTCAAAACTTTTTGCAGCTAATGTATTACTCTGTTTATTGAATTGATTCATTATTCCAACCAATACTAATCACTCACTATTCTTCGTAATTTAGCCACGTAATAAAGAATTCAAATGACGTAACTCTTGTAACATTTTGTAGGAATAAAGACGTAATACACAAGGGCGGAGCCAGGAATTTTTGTTAGGGGGGGGGGGGGGCAAGGGGGTTCGGGGGCGTTTTTTGCATTAAATTTATTTATAAGTCGATGTATTATGTAAAATTGCAAAATAGGTCCGTATATTATGCAAAATTACACTATAGGTCCATATATTTTGTGATATTGAAATATAAGTCTCGTTATTATTATTTTTTTTAATTAATTACTCTAAAATTCTTTATTTTTTATAAAAAATAACATATATTATATGTAAAAAAAATTAAAAATCATATAATTAAAGTAATTTATAACTTAATAAAATAAATTTTAAAAATTAGGGGGGGCCAAATGAAGATTTTACAAATATTTGGGGATTATTTTCTTATAATTTTTTTTTAAATGTGTAGTTATATTTTTTTTTTTAGAAAATTCAGGGGGGGCCATTAACCCCCCTCCACCCCCCTTGGCTCCGCCCCTGGCAATACATAAGGAATAATGTGAAACGCTAGATTCAAACAAAAACTCTGCATGAATATAGTGATTAGCAGGCTTAAATTTCTATTTCCTCATTGCTCTATCAATCTAACTAATAATGTTATTAATATATCATATATAAAATTGATCCAAATATCATAAATTTCTAATTTTAGTATGTTTTAACAATTTGCAAATTCATAATATTCCTTCATACTATTGATCATTACATCAATCTCTGAAATTGATCAATTTTCCTTTATATTTTAAAAAAAAATCACTTTATATATATTATTACTAATGTCAATGTGAAATATATATAAAACTGATATTTTAAAGAACACGTGTCACTTATTACAAAACGTACAAAATGGATGAAAAACTTAAAAATGCGTATTTTAAAGTAAAAAAGAAAATATTAGGAGAAAGATTATTAAATGGATAATACGCACGTATGTTAAAGTAAAAAAAAAAGATCTATTAGGGGAAAAACTATTATATGAATAGTAGTTCAACTAACAAAATTTATGAAATTTTAAGATCAATAGTTGGCCTAGTGGTTAGGTTACTCCCCAGAGACCAAGAGATTCTGGGATCGAATCTTATTGGAGTCAAGATGACTCCGAATCCGAAGTGGCTCTCTCATGTAAAAAAAAAAATTATGAAATTTATGGATGACTATAATTTCTTTACTCGGTCTTAATTTGTACTATAATTGGAATTACCTTTTCAAAGGTACACTTTTTCCTTCACATGAATTTTCATTACTTTTTTATTCAAATAAGGTTTAAGCTATACCCTTAAATACTATCACTCCGGGACTAAGTTTAGCATTAAATTTTTACTAAAATTATATTGTCCAATATTAATTATGTTTAGTTTCATAATCGCCAGGACTGTATAATGTCTTGTAAAATTACTTAGCTCAGTTAAAATTTCACCCCGATATCTCCATTTGATTAGTTCCCGGCTAGCTTGGATATAGCAGAAATGCGGAATTTGATCATTTTGGCCAATTGAATCAATTTATGAATGCCAATGGGAGATCTTGCTTTCTTGAGATGCTATACCTAAATTTAATACTATTGATTCACTATATGTTCCGACGTCCTAACCTACGGAGGTGCAGCCTCATTCATTCAATACTGCAATTCTGACATATCTTTCAGTTTTTCTCCAATGAAAGGTTTTCAGTAACATAATCCTAGATGAAAGCTTCTTTCATTAATTATTTGTCTGCTCAAAAGCTGTAACAAAATCTACTTAGCGGCGGATATCTGATGAGTCGCCACTAAGAGTCCCATCAATGCAGATCTGTTAAATTCTGATTAATAGTACCTACCAATATCACCATTACTGGTGTCGCATCGTTCCCATGAAAGCACCCTTAGCACTGAACCCTACTGAACCTAGATGCCATACTTCTTAAATAGTGGAATAAATAAATTTTGAGTTTTTTTTTAATTTTAACATTTTTTTAATAAATAATTGACAATTTAGCATGAAAAAAAAAGTAATTACGGATCTGGCATAAGGACGGCATTCTGAACACCCAAAATTGTAAGGGCGGTGGTTGAATGACCGCCCTTAACAAAAACACAATTTTGCCTAAGGACGGTGTTCAGAATGCCGCCCTTATGCCATATCCGTAATTATTTTCCCCTTTTTGCTAAATTGCCAATTATGTATTTAAAAATGTTAACCTTAAAAAAAACTCATAAATTTTGAATTATTTAGCCTACTCCACTTTTTTTTTTTAATAAATAAATACAATACCATAAGAACGGTGCAAAATGGGAACTATAACATTAGATTTTGAACACTAACCTCTAAACAATTATCATACAATAAATTTATTAATTGATTAGATGAAATTAATATATTATAAACTAAATATAATTAATACCACAAAATTCTTTATATTATTTAATAGGAAGAATGATTCAACTTTTATTACCGAGATAAATAAATATCTATAGTTTTAATTTGTATAACGTAGTATCCAATATTTTAATTTTGATCAAATATTAATGTTTTAAATTAAACCATTAAATCTTGATGTGATAAGAGTGTGAATACCTATTTGTCCTTTCACAAATTTTTTAGGTATTTTAAATAATTTTTCCTCAAACGTAAACACTTAATGTAAAATAAATTACAAGTACCGGTTGGACAAAACTAAAAATAGATAACATGTTGATCAAATTGTTAATTTTTAATTTTTTAATTTTTTAATTTGTCAATAGATTATGAGTATTGATATCTATTTCTGAAATGATGTGTAATTTTTCCAATTTAACATTTTATTAGAGTTTTGATACGGTGACCAAATAATTTAATTTTGAGTAATGCTATATATATCACCCTCTCACTTCACTTTATTTTGAAAACCAATCATGATATTTATTTTTTAAATATTATTTTTTTTCTTTTATTTAATGCTATATAGGCTTTACATAAAGGATGAAGCAGTGAAAAGGTAATATATAGCATTGCTCTTTAATTTTATAATATAATGTAAAATTTAAAAAACTAAGTAATTACAAACTTTTAAAATAAATAACTAAAATATTGTTTTTATAAATGACTAAATGTCAAAAGGGGCAAAATAACAAGACCGGTTATTTATCATTTCTCTTTTGGTGACATTACCTAAAAGTCTTTATGGGTTAAACCAGGATGCATGTTAAATCAAAAAGTAAGTAACTTTTTTTGAATTTCTTATTAAAATCAGGTTATAAAAACTCTTACCACGGAAATGAGAAAACAAAACTTTAAGCAGGTTGGTGTATCTTCACATTACCCTTTGAACAAAAAAAACATATTCACATTACCTTAAGTCAAATCATATGTACTAGAGAAAATAGTAAAAGAGAAAAGACGACAAATAAAACAAAAACCTATGCTGCTAACACTTTTATCAAGCTGTTCAAAAGCATCAATCAACAAAAGCAAAGGTAAAAGCATCCATCAAGATTCCAAATTGCCCACTCTTTGAGCAACGTGTATAGTTTTTTTAAAAAGAAAAACGTAAAAGATTAGTGGCTCGAGTACTCGTAGTTTGATTCCATTAAAATCGTTTAAAAGAAAGTTCTGGAAAATTCCGCCATGAGAATAATAGTGATATATAGGATAAACTAAATATAAGATGATAGGTGTAAGTGATGCATGCCCAGCAGCATAACAAACATCAAACAAGGCTGTCTCGTATGCATCTATTACATCCCATGTTTTATCTCACTAATGAAACAAACACCATAAATATTTAAAGAAACAAAAGGTGAACAACAAACTAATAAGATCTAGGTTTAAGGTAAATTCGGACCGCAACCTTCTATTCCCCGGGCAATGCAATGATATTGCTCTCCAGATTCTGCCTCTTCACGATGAAGCTAGATACTATGGAGAGAAAAATTGCAAAGCTTCTTGGTATTTTCTCCAATTTGAGGTTCACAAATGCAACCTCCATTGCCATTGCCACCACCACTTTCCATTGCCTCGATACCCGAATCTTACGTCACCAGGCCTCCATAAGTGAGCACCAGCCATTTTTTACTTTGAGAGATATTTGGACAATTATCTTCGCTAAGCTAATGAAGAAGTGAATATAGATATGAGAGGATAGGAGAAGAGGTGTAGTAGGAGTACTATATAAAGGAGAGATTGTAGCTTTTGATTGATAATAATGAAAAAATAATTATAATGAAAACTAAGGGCATGTTTGTGGGGAGATGCGAAAATAACAAATAAATCCACTAACTCGATTTCCAAGGCTCTTGGAGTTAATTTCAATTATATTTATTTCAATGGACGAGAAGAAAAAGTGGCACTTGATAGCTCACTTTTTGTATATCGATGTTGGTTTGGGTCTCTAACCTATCACACTCAGTTGAAGACAAACGAAAAAACGTTCATGACCAACTTTAGAGTTTTATTACCTTATTATTGAATAAATCAATAATGGAGATTATCATTTGCTTATTTCCTTGTATGATGCCATATTGCTATAGATTTTGGAAGCATAGTACTGCAAAGCTATTACAAGAAGGACCACATGTGTAGCATTATTAATGGTAAACTTTACCTACAAAGATAAGAGTTACTAGTTTCCCGGCCCAAAGATAATTTGTTCTCAGGTTCCCCAAATTTTAATTTCATACACCCTGTTATTCCAAAAAGATACATAAATGTCATTAGAGGGTTACGAAGAGTTTGAGGGTTAAGAAGATTTAAAAATCAAAATATGAGAAATCATGTCAAACATATCAAAATTCATGAGAGACAAATAGTATCATTCTTTTTTATTTAATAATATATTAAAAAGTGTAGACTACTTTAGTTAGCAATGAAATAAAATATAGTAAAAAATTTGCAGCTTATCTAATAAAAACTAGAGAAAAATAAAAAGATATTTCTTTCCAAATTTTATTTATATAAAATTTGGCAAGATTACAAAAAATATCCTACCTCCTTAGATGATATATCAAAAGGTAAGATAGATGCTAATGTGAGGGCAGTGAAGTATGGTGCAATGTATTTTTCAGCCCTTTGTAATACTATTATTATGTAATTTATGTTTTTTCTTCTGTCAAAAAAAATGTATTTTTCAGCCCTAATACACCTGCACTGATATAAAATATAGCTAAGAGATTTAATATGAATAAAGCTATTAATCTAGGTTTTTATTTTGGTCTCCCACTGAATAGAGTAGAAATAAAATAAAAGATCTTAAATGAATCATATAAAGAATCTTTAGAAAAGCTGAAAACTGGAAAACTCTTTTTCTTTCTGAGGGAAGAAAAGAGATCCTAGTCAAAACTGTATTACAAAGTCTTCATAATTATCTTATGTCCTCCTTCTTATTACCCAACACTATCTGTAATAAAATCAACTCCATCATTGTTAAATTTCGATGGAGGGTTCGAGGTAAAAATAAAATTCATTTTTGTGACTAGGATACCTTGAATGCCTCTAAATGTGATGGTGGGATGGGGTTTAGGGTTACTCACATTATGAATCTAGCTTTAATTAGTAAACAATTTCGGAGCTTGTTTCTTAAACAAGATTCAACTCTGTACAAACTTTCTCAAAGGAAAGTATTTTAATAAAACATCCTTTTTAGATGCTAAGTCGGGACATTCTCCATCTAATGGTCAAGAAGCCTTTTAGCAGGAAGATACATCTTTAAGGATGAGGTTAAATGGCAAACTGGAAATGGTGAAAAAATACTTCTCAAAAAACATAGTTGGATAACTAACATAAAAAAAATATTAAACCAAAGGATACCAACTTTATCAGGGTTAATGATTTGTTTAACGAAAAAACTTGGAGCATTGATCTTGTTAACAATAATTTTGAAACAAGTATAGCTTACACTATTTTAATCATGACAAACCTTTGGTTTAATTGTCATGACATAAGATACCGACACAAATCCAATGAAGGTAATTTCACTGTCAAAATTGCTTATAATATTATTATAAAGAAACAAGAAAGAGTATCCAAACGTTTGTGTAGATTAAAACCTTCTTCATCTCATCAATATGATCTAGAGATTTGAAATATTATTTGGAGCCTTAAATGCGACCCTAAGATTAATAATTTCATGTGAAAAATTGTTAATACTGTAATTCCGACTAAAGTTAACCTTTTTAATAGAAAGTGTACTAATGATAACTTTTGTAAGATTTGTAATGCTTTCCCTGAGACGAGCGAGCGCCTTTTTCTTGAATGCCCTTTGGCGAGGTGTTCTTTATTTTTCACCTTTGAACATCACAACTAATAATACTCCTATATCTCGCTTTGATGTGTGGTTCACTGAGTTGGTGAAAAAAAATGGCAATAGTGAGAATTATAATATTGATATCTTTTGTAATGTACAGTGGGGTAAGGGTGAGCAAAACGAAACCGAAAAACCGAACCGATACAAAAAACCGAAAAAACCGAAAATCGACAAAATTGTTCGATTCGGTATAAGTTATTTTAAAAACAGAAAAACTTCGATTGGGTACGGTTTTTCTATGCTAAACCGAACCGGAAAACGAACCGAAAAAATACCAATACTAAGATATTCTTGAATTTAATTTATATTCTTGAAAAGATTAGGAGAATGGGATAGAAAATGGAGTAATTTTTTTAAAACAAAAATATGCATATATGACATGGGCTGCCCTTAAAAATGTCATAGTGTGCAACATGTTTTTACGTAAGTCATTAGTCGCTATATTTTAAAAAATTATTCGTTTATTAATATTTATTGATGGAAAAGTATACACATTAAATTTTATAATTATTTCTTTGAAATTATTTGTTTGCGACTAATATATAATATTTGAGTTCTAAAAATGCAATTTGCTACATGGGTCAATAACATGAATATCAAACACTTCATATATGGATTTGTTATAAAATCAAATGTCTCATGTAAACGCCCTTGAAATATATCCAACTATCGAATTAAATACATGTGAAAACCGAAAAAAACCGACCGAACATATATCGAACTGAAAACTGATAAAACCGAACCGATAAAAACTGTTCGGTTCGGTATCGGCACCTTTAAAAACAGAATCATTCGGTTTCGGTTACGGCAAAAAATCGTGCCGAACCGAACCGTGCTCACCTCTACTGTGGGGTATATGGAAAAGGAGAAACAATTTTGTTTATATGGTACTGCTATTGACCCTAAAAAGACAAGTTGCATGGCTATGAAAAACTGGCTTGAATATAAAGAGAAAGTGTTATCTAATGATGATTATAAAAATAATCTGAACAAACCAATAATACAATTGTTAACAACATTTCATTGAGTAACAGGTTTCAGGTGTTACAGGAGAAAGAAGAAGCTATTATAACTTTTAATGAAACAAGGACTTGGACTCCCACTTTCACGGCAACTAAGACGCTATGCCACACGCCTAGAATATATACTAGGTGTAAGCAGCTGAGGAGGGAGATGACTCCTAGGCGCGCCTAGGGGGCGAGATCTACAACATAGCCCAAAATTCAAAAACTCTAGAAATTATGACTTAGTTATTACAGAATATTCAATGCTTGTCCATATTCATTCTTCCACCTTCCAAAAGAGGAGTGTCCAGGTTTATGCCAAGTTTTTAAAGTTATAATACAGTAGTATTTATAATGAATGTTTATATGAAATGCTTTTGATTGTGAAAGTTTTTAGAAGACCTTTACCACTAAATAAGAGGATGTAGAGTCATTTGTAAATACAAACCAACATTACAAACACCAGAAAAGCTCTCAGCTTTCTCCCTCTCTATAAGTTATTTCTGAGCGTAGACTAGAATAGTGATGGTTTTAGTTTTAGGATACAGGGTATACCCAAAAAGTCCTTTTTTACAAATTGTGTGTAGTTATTACTTGAATTTCTGGTTGTAAGTTTGTAATTTATATTTCTTTACGTGCATTTCTGTTGTAAATTACATTCATAGTGAATTATTTTATTCGATAATTATTTACTTTTTGATCAGTGTTCTTGGGTTATACCAACACCTACCTCTCGTATAATCTCAAAGGCTTAATCTTAAGAAAACCATAAATCATCTTTTAATATTTACTATTTGTTCAAGGAAAAAATATCACTATTTTGTTGTGCTTATTAGATTTATTTGTCTAATAAATCATATAATTCAATGCTTACACAAACATAACTGAACTTTTTGATATGGTATGACGCTTTTTTAATTAAATATGAAATTGTTTTGATAATGTATTAAATTTTTAAATCAAAAATTAAACTTTACAAAATAATTAGATGATATTACTTTCAAATTACAACTAATTATTAATTCATTGTTAGCATGTTAATAGAAAAGATTTTGGAATGTTTGTTTTAGGTAGCCTAATTCATCAAATATAGTAACTATCAAGATTATACTTGATTTGGAAAACGAAATTTGTAAGTTTTTTAGATGGAAAATTCTTTCATTCATTATTAAATAGTTCCATACCAATTATTATGGTATATATGATATACTTTTAACTTTGAACAATAATTATCTGGTTAATTTATAATAACATGTGTTTTTTTATTATGATCTGATATGAATATTAGATTATCCTAAATACATATCTTTGATAGTGCCCGTTTGGGATTGATCATTTTGAAGTTAAAATTTTTTTTGATTACAATTTAAATATTTGTAAAGAATATTAAAAAAATATTTTGACATTTAAAATCACTTTAAGTGATTATTTTAATAATCACTAATCTAGTGCTTTTCTTAAAAGTGATTTTTAGAGTTTAAAATATTACTATAAATCTAAAATCAATTCAAATAATTATTTTAAAAAACAATCCCAAACAGATCCACTATAGTTGGTTGTTAAAAAGTAGACAAACAAATAACTTTTTCTAATATCTAATTTAGTGGACACATATCCGTTGAAAGAATTAATTTTCAGTAACAGAATCACTTTCTTATTTCTTTGTTTTTATAAAAAAATAAAAATTACATAGGTATTTCTCTACTAATTGGATTCTTGGATTCTTTAAAATTTTCCTAGTTTCGTTTTTTAGTTCTTACTCTTTAGTCTTTATTGTACAGTACTTTTATTGAAGATAAGAGACAATGAAACATTAAAAAAGAGTACCCTTTATAGATTTGATGTAGGAAACAAAGAAATTAGTGGCAAAACAAGAAAATGGGTGGTTGTTCAATCACTTTACTATAAATTTGTCCTTCACATGAAAAAAGCAAATGTAAAAGCTAAAGTTTATAAGTCAACTTTGATCCTTATACTGTGATCCACTAATGAATCAAAAATGCAAGCGCTGTTCAAAAATCACTAATATAATTATTTGGCATTTAATAATGTTAACCTCGTGAAGCATCTTTATTGATAGTCTAGGTTATCACTTTTAACACAGTTAAATCTTTAGGGATATGCATTTCAAAACCACTATGGATCAATATTTATTAATCTATTAGGTTACCTGAGTTCACTATATGTATGCCCTACTAACACGTATGAGAAAAAGTGATGAAGAACAAGATATTTTAAAAAGGAAAATTCTTTTATCTAATATTAATATAGACTTTTATATCAATTATATTATAATATATATGTTATATTTTAATTAAATTTACAAAAATAAGTAACTATTTAATTTAATAATATATAGTTAATTATTATAAGGGTAAAGGCCACGTGTGGCCCTCGATCTATACCCAAAGTGCACGGGCCGTCCCCGATCTTCAAAATTACCCTTTTACGCCCTCTATCTTCACCTTTTGTGACACCGTTAGCCCTTTTTTCATTTTCCTGTTAGTTGACCGTTAGTCAGCGCCACATGGCGCCACGTCAGTGCCACATATGCGCCAACTCATCGTCAACTCATCATGACGTCACATGTAGCTGTGATGTGTAATCCTATGTGTCCAAGGGTATGTTTGTCTTTTTACTAATTATCTACCCATTCACCTACTCAAGTAAGTACCCCGTAACACCCCTTTCCCATTATAACATAACAAAAATCGGATCAAATCGCACATAGTAGTGCGTGTTCTTGGTGTTCTTCATCAAGTTATACCGAAAATTTCACAAATTCATTCCAATCAAGAAGGAATCTCCAATTCTCATTACCACCCACGTACGTACAAACACCTTGTAAGAAACCATCTTCATTTCTCATCTCGCCGTTAAACGTTTGAAGAAACGAATCAAATTCTCGCCGTATCAACTCGACTCCAAGAAAAATTTGAATAGCAACTTCATACGTGGCTTTTCAAATCAAATCTGATGGCGTATTTAAGTGAAATCGTGAGTGATTCAGGTACTAATCTTCTTCTAGACTCATTTAATTTGGGGTTTCTGGGTATTTTAGGGTTTCATTTAGTCGTGATTGGGATTCGTTTTTAATAGTAGCTTCGATTGTTAATCGCAGATTCGGAGAAAGGTGAAGGCAACAATGTTAACTCCGGTGTTGATGATAGCGGTTCAGATTTTTCGTTTCATGATAACGATAATAACCTCGACGATGATGAAGATGATATTATGTTCCAAAACAACGTTGATATCGGGGTTGAGTTTGTTGGTGTCGGGTCCTCTCCGTCGGTTAAATTAAACGGGTTAGAGCTCCCTTGTCCTAAAGAACTACCTGTTATAGATGATGAAGACTTCAACGAGGGTTCGTGTGGAGAGTCAGAGAATTTGAGAAGTTTAGAAGGATCAACGGATGAGGAGGATTGTTTGGGAGTTCGAAGAAGGAGAAGTCAATGTTTTAATGTAGTGGTTGACAAGAACGAGCCTAAATTTAAGATTGGCATGATTTTCGCAAACGGAGTTGAGTTCAAGGAAGCAGTGAAAGCAACTGCTATTTGTGAAGTAAGGAATGTTTGGTTCCCTTGTAATGAAATAGGAAGAGTTAGAGCTAAGTGTAGAGGGTTGAATTGTGATTGGTTTGTGTATGCGACTAAATGCTTGAATGGTAGTTTTCAGATTAGGACACTTAATCTCATACATAACTGTGGATGTGCATTAAACAGTAAGCACGTAAATTCGACTGTTCTATCGAAGAGGTATGCTCATCAATTGAAGTTAAATTCTTCTATGCGAGCAATTGACTTACAAGAACAAGTGTTACATGATCTTCACGTGAGTATTAGTAGGAGGCAAGCATATAGGACCATCAAGAAGGGTAAGGCGTTAGATGAACTGCAATTTTTGGACCAATATAGTTTGCTCAACAACTATTGTGCTGAGTTGTTAAGGCTTAATCTGAGTTCAACAGTCTTTTTAAAAACTGAGGAAGATGAATTAACTGGTGAACAAAGGTTTTTAAGATTTTATTGTTGTTTGGAACCTCTGAAAAGAGGGTTTAAGGCTGGTTGTAGAAAGGTGGTTGGGTTGGATGGATGCCATCTTAAAGGACCTCATCCAGGTGTTATATTAACTGCGGTTGGTATGGATGCTAATAATTGCATCTATCCCGTGTGTTATTCTGTGGTTGAAACTGAAAATTTGGAGACTTGGAGATGGTTTGTTGGTTTGTTAGTAGATGATCTTGGAATTGATGATCCAGAGATGTGGGTGTTTGTTACTGATAAACAAAAGGTATAGTTAACATATACCGTTTTTATGTTCTTTATTTTGAATTTTATTACTGCCTAATCGTAAAATGTGGTTATTTTTTTGCAGGGTTTAGGAATTGCTTTGGAGGAATTACTACCAGATGTTGAACACAGGCATTGTGTTAGACACCTCCATCAAAACTTCAAGAAAAAACATGGTTCGTTTGCATTGAAAGATAAGATGTGGGAAGCTGCTCGGGCTACGTATGTGGCGTGTTTTACTAGTGTGATGGAGGTGATTAGAGCAATGGATGAGGCCGCATATGAATGGTTAGCAAAAGAACCGCCAAGGTATTAGACTCGATCCCATTTTAGGACAAATACGCATTGCGATGTTTTGTTAAATAATATGTGTGAATCGTGGAATAAACAACCTTTAGACGCTAGGGAGTCTACTATTTTAGTTTGTTTAGAACGTATAAGAGTTTATTTGGTAGAGAGATTAGAAAAAAGAAGAAAGTGGATAGGTAGATGGCAGGGAGTGATTTGTCCTAAGATTAGGAAAATTATTGATTTAAAAAAGAAGTGGTCCTCCAAGTGGATTCCATTACACTGTGGAGGTAGTACTTTCCAGATAAAGGGCCCAAATGGGGCTCAATTTGCTGTTGATTTAAATACTTTTAATTGCGCATGTCGAGGGTGGGACTTGTCGGGAATCCCATGTGTACACGTGATTTCCGCACTAGCATCCTCTGGTCTTGAGGCAGAAGACTACACTTCTGATTATTTTAAAACGTCCACATTTAAAAAGGCATACGAGCCTTATATTGCACCTATAAATGGACCTAAACTTTGGCCTCATACTAATGGCCCTAAAGTAATTGCCCCAAAGGGTGTCAAACTAGCTGGGAGACCAAAAAAGAAGCGTGAAAGAGCCGTTGGGGAAGATGTTGAAGAGAGGATGAAGAGATCACGAACGAAAGACAAAGGAAAAGAAGATGTACGAGTGGATGTTCAAAAGTTTGGTAGACACGGGTTGAAAGGAAAATGTAGTGCTTGTAAGCAACTGGGACACAACATAAGAAGTTGTTCAAGGAAAAGTCAAGGTCAAAGTGCAGCTGAAAGTGTAGTGAATGACCCGGTAGAAGGTAATAGCGTGGATGAACAAACTACTGAAACTCCAAAGATGGTCTCAGTGGAGTCTCAAGGTCAAAGCAGCTCTGTGGTCAAGGTTGACAAGCAAAGATCGAGTAGACTTAAGAAAAAACCAAAAGTGACTGAAAATAATGTTTATGTTAATGCGACTAATAGTGATGTAAACATTAATGTGGTCAACAGTGATGTTAATGTGGATGCATTAAGAAGTGATCTTCAACTAACGGGATGTAAAAGTACAGTTGACGTTGACATTGACGCGAGTGAAGTTCACCTCGACGTCAATGATAGCAACATTGTAGTGACTACCCAAGTGGTTAGCCCTTATAGTAAGAGAACTAAATCAAGAGCCAAGCGGGGTCCAACACCTTCCAAAACGGATGTTGAAGATAAATTTGATGGCGACGAAACTAATGGAGATTCAAAAATGTTAACTGAGATGAGTCAAACATCTAAGGTAAAATTAGTTTTTTATTATTGTTTTACATTATATATAAGTCATTAACTTGTTTTTTTAATCTTATTGTAAAAGTCTACCCCTGGAAATGAGGAGCAAGTGGTAGTGATGACACAGGGTAGCACTAACGATCCACTAGATTGGATGGGCCCACAAAAGAAGCGGGAAAGAGTTGAAGGACCTTCGAAAAAAGAAAAAGGTAGTAATTTAAAATGACACTTGTGTAATTGAATTATCTTATAAAATTGTGTATTGTTCCATGTAGTTTACACCCAGTAAAAACCCCTGCGTGGAGGTTAGCAAATTTAGTGTCCCTAATGTGAAGGACGGTTTTCTACCCACTGGTGTCAAGAATATTGGACAACCAAGTGTAAGAATAATTTTATTAAAATTTATTTAATTTTAGCCAAGTGTAATCATAATAACCTTTGTTTTGTAGGATAAATCTAAGAGACCACCTTTTAGGCCAGGTGGAATTGGGGTGCATACAAGGGCTCCTACTCCTATTAGCAAACCTGGCTCAGTCACAATTGGTACAAACAAAAATTGAAGGTAATCCGTTTTTGTATAAAGGGAAGCAGAATATGAGTTTGGAGATGCTTCAATCTAAAGGTAAAGGGAAGTCTAAAGGTATGACTCCTACTTTTGACGTTGCTGGGGTGAACGAGGCATTCAAGGATTTCGATAAAAATATGGCTGATTTCATGAAGAACCTTTTTAATCGAGGTTCAAGTTCAAAACAAAACACGAAGATTGACAACAAAGTTGCTTTTACTAAGTGGTTGAGAAAGAGAAGCAAAATGCAGTAGTGATTAAGAAGGCAATCGATCAGAAGGGAGAGAACGTAGGCACAAGTACAAAAGATAAGAGGGGAAAAACGTTGAAGAATCAACTCGGAGTAAAAAAGAAGGGTAAGATGGTCAAATTGGTTAAAGTCAAGAAGGAAAAGATGTCAAAGAATTATTTTAATTTTTAATCTATTTTTCAAGTGTTTGTTTGTCAGAACTTTGTACTTCTTTAACTTTTATTCACGTGGTTGTGTTTGTGTTGTAAGAAAACTTTTACTTTTGTTGACGTGAAGTTCTTGGTTTTTGTAAGAATACTTACACTGTTATTGCTTTCTGCTACTATTTAAACGTAGTTGTAATATTCAGATTTTGTTTAGCTCACTACATATCTCACTTACAAAGGAAGATACAAATCAAACACATTTGGCCAAAAATGTCGGATTACAATTCCAGCGGGAGTGACCAGTGGGAAACCAGGTCACCTTTATTCCCTGACTTCACCCCAAGTGACTTGAACATCAAGCCATCGCCGTTAATGGAGGTCTCGCCGGAGAACTACTCGGATACGGAGGTATGCAAATGCGGAATGCCCGCATTGATTGTCAACATTAACTTAGGTGGGAATAGAAGTTTTCGTTCACTAAGATGTCACTTTGAAGATTTCCGATTCCAAGATTTGCCGGAAAAGGAATGCGATTTCTTCATCTGGCTTCCTGGACCAGATGAACTACCATTTCCTGAGACAAGCAAGGATGACCTTAGCTCGGAAGAACATGCACGGAAAAGGCGTAAGTGACGGAGATTCAAAATGTAATAGACTTTGGTGGTATGTTTTTAACCTGTTAAATGTCAATGTACTAAATTAAGTTGTCTTACTAATTAAACTTCATATCTATTATTTATTTATAATTTTGGTTTTCAATTTTTTTTTATAATAACATAAATAAGAATACTACTTATAATAGTAATAATAATATATAATTTTATTATTATTTCATTTAAATAAAATAATTACTTTTACTTAAATAAATATTTTTATGTACATAAATAATATTTATTTAATATTTAAATTTAAAATTTATAATGTAATAGAAATATACATTTGATTATAAATATAATAAAAAATTTAACAATAAAACTTTTAAAAAAATAAATAAAGTTTAATATATATTTTTTTGATTTATATATGTTTATAATGAACCGGGTACTTTCAATAAGTAAAAGAATGAATACCAGAAAAACAATATCATAAACCATAATAAGAGTCCAGAATTCATTTAAAGATCAAAATACAGTCCAGTTAACCAAGTCCAAAAAACGTCCACCAAAACACCATCATACAACCAAAATAACGATCCAAAACCCTTCATCAAAATTACCACTACACAAAATACTGAATTAAAAAAAGTCATTAAAACGATAAATAGATTAAAAATAAACTAACACAACTATAACAATCATAAACAAGAATCAGAATCGCTCAATCACTTGGCATCTCGTCTTCCTCCTCGAACTTGAAATACTTAGGCGAACAAATCCGAACAGGAGACTGTCTTGACACCCTCCTCCTCTTGGGCGACGGGGTATCCTCGCCTTCAGAACTAGACTCAACCAGTATCAACTCCTTTCCATATGGTAGTGGAACGACCTTCGTCTTTACCTTCTCACGTACACAGATTGGTGCAAGCCTGACGCTCCAACAGTTGCCTGGGTCCTGGAACGAGTAATTGCTCTTGTAGGTCTTGGGTGCGGGTCGGGTTTTTGGTGGGGCAGATTGAGACCCAGAAGTCATCGCTACGAAATAAAATGTCAAAAAAAGGGTTAAGTGATAAACGTAATATATTATACTTAAATCAGAGTAAAACGAATAATTATTGCTTAATATACTAGTTTTTTACTAAAGAAAAAAAAAACAGGACTTACGCTTTTTTCCCTTCTCCTTCGACGATGGTTCTCCAGAATTTTGATCCTTCATCTTAATTCTAAGTAACTTATACAATTTTTGCTTAAGTTTTTTGGTTTAAGATAACCGATAGTAGTAATCACTATATATATAGAGGGGGTTACTTGGTGTAATAATTAAAGTTTTTTAGTCCCCGAGATAACCCCTTGGGTTTCCATTGACTAGCCTTCGGTTTCCCAGGCATAGACGTTTCGTATTCCTCAGAAAAAAAATTAGTACGCGGTATACTAGTATGGGCCACAAAAGGATTAATTAACCAAAGTTCGGGGGCCCAGCGGACTTAAAAAAAAGGGGCCATAACATACAAAGGAGTAAACTTAATGGGGCCATGGGGTTTTAAAAAAAACATCAACTGCCACATAATCACCATCTCGGATACAAATCAAAACAAGTTTCAACAACATTCAAACAACTCAGATTCAGAAAAAAGAGAAATACGTTCGAACAACAAACCATTATAACCCAGAACACCCAACCACTCCTAAAATCCGCTAAAACATTCGAGAAACAACAAACCCTAACAAAAATAAAATAAACATATACCAGATCCTCTGGATTTTACCTTCATTACATTTCAGAGCTTCAAATTCTTCCTCTTTCCTCGACAACGACCGGAGCAACCCGGAAATCACCACTCGACTTCTATCACAGATGGGAGGATCATACCAGCTGAAGAACGAGCATTTTCTCTCCACCGATTGATACTTCGAGCATCCAAGGAAACGCCTTCCCGGATTCGTGTCCGTCCATGAAGTGCAAATCTTCACACGTAGCCCGCAATAACATACCCAATCTTCCTTACCTTGGTCATTCATCAGAGGAGTTGGGCCGTTGGTGTTTCTCGAACCCCACATCGGAGGAGAAGAAGCGTTCGTTACTCTGGAACCGGCCATCGGAGGAGACGAGCCATTAGTATTTCTAGAACGAGCCATCGAAGGAGACGAATCATTGGTGTTTCTAGATCCAACCATCGGAGAAGAGATTAAAGGGAGAAGAAGGAACGATGAAGGAAGGCGAACGAACGCGGAGGAGATGAAGGAAGGTGAACGCGGGGAGGGTAGGTTAAATTGATTTTGGGTAATTGATTTTAGGGTTAGTAAATGGGTAGATAATTAGTAAAAAGACAAACATACCCTTGGACACATAGAATTACACATCACAGCTACATGTGACGTCATGATGAGTTGGCGCTGAGTTGGCGCATATGTGGCACTGACGTGGCGCCATGTGGCGTTGACTAACGGTCAACTAACAGGAAAATGAAAAAAGGGCTAACGGTGTCACAAAAGGTGAAGATAGAGGGCGTAAAAGGGTAATTTTGAAGATCGGGGGCGGCCCGTGCACTTTGGGTATAGATCGAGGGCCACACGTGGCCTTTACCCTTATTATAATCCATGGATATAGTGTGAATATTGGAAAATTTAATATAAAATATTAAATGAAAGTCTTACCTTTTTAACAAATTTCAAAGCAAATGCATATGTTGTACAATAACCATACTCCATTTTCCAAATGAAAAAACCATGATGGGGTTGTTTATGAGTTGAAGGATAGATACATTCCAAGATTTGTGGCTCATTATCCTCGTGGCAATGAAAGTATCTTATTGACTTTAAAGTTTTATGGTGTGCGACCTTGAAGAGTAAGCAAGAGGAGGTAAGTAAGAGGTGCAAGGTTTGAGTTTCCTCTCTGAACATGGGTAACCTAGTTCTGATTAAGTGGGAGTATGCATGAGGAGGCGTGTACATTTTTATGGGAATAGTTGTGGTGCGCGTAAGCTGACCTGAAATCCCATAAATAAAAATAAAAAAAAAAAACTCATTGTTTGGTCAACGCCATTGACAAGGAACTAGTATATCCATATTGTAGAGTATTCCTATAATCTATTTTGTGTCCATATGACCATGTCATCCTACTTAGTATTAAAGAGGGGTTGCTTAAAAACCGTTGTCGCCACAAAAGGATGAAAATATTGATAGTATGATAGGGAATCTATTCCAACCCATATAATTTGAGAAGTTACCCTATGTATTCGCGAGGAATTGAGAAATGCATAGATGACTAGAAAGCCACGACCCACGAGTCATCCCTGATAGAAGTCATATAAGTGTTCTTAACATTTCCAATCGATTAAATACCGGGCCATTAACTTTATAAGGCCTACCTCAACATCCCATTTATAAAAAACCTCCTAACCTCAAACTAGTAGTTGGGCTTCAACTATTAGGACAACAATTCCCAAATAGCCCAATAATGCCCCCTATATAACCCTACCCATCCCCTTTTTTCTCCAATAGCATACCCGACACCTCCCCTCTCCCCTCCTGTTCTCTGATCAACCGACCCTACCGGCAGTGCAGCATCCACCACTACCCCACCATCAACCCACCACCTCCTCCTCTACCTGATCTAATCAAACCACCACCAGACCCTGGCACAGCCACACCACCTAACCCATCGCTGCTCTCTCTCTCTACCAAAACCCCCGCACCCATACCATTCTCTGTAATCTCCGATCAAACAAACCCACCACCCACCCCTACCCTCTATCGGACCACGCCACCACACCACCACCTCCCATCCCCATCACCTCCCCACCAACCACATCAATAGCTGTCGACATCACCATATCCCACCACCTCCCATCACCACCAGCATCGACATCCACAGATCCACCCCATCGAACCACTGCTCCGCCATGAACCACCATCGTCACTCACCTCCACACCTATAGCTGTCGACATCACCACCTCCACTTCCCCATCTGCTGCCGGCATCCACTGCTGCTGTCGGAAACCACTAAAGGGATACCATTAGAACTCAGAGAAAGCAATCGCAAGCGAGGGAAGTTTCGAGGGCCATCTCCATCAAAATCAGTATCGAAACACAAGTTCAGCACTTCCAGATTCTCATTACCAGACCTTTGACCCATCTTCACCACCATCAATCCTGCTTACACAGAAAAGCATATCTTCACCACCATCGACCCCCAAAAACGTCTCTTGATCTCCGTCAAACCCAGCCCCATTATTGGGGTATTCGTGATCGGTGCAAACCGTTGAAACCCCCATTACGTGATGGGTCCAGCCCACTAGCAGAAGCAACAAATGGGTCCAGCCCACCAGCAGCAGCAACGAAGTATGGGTCCAGCCCACTCCCAAATCAGTTGGGTCCAGGCCACACATCAATCAACCTCCGCTGCCAACACCATTCGAGGCCCAAAATCAAGAAGCCCCAGGAAGCCCAAGACCGAGGTAGGTCCAGCCCCAGTCAGGCCAAATCAGGATTGATCCAGCCCAACATTGTCAAATTTGAGTCTTTTGGTGTGTTTGTTAAGATTAGTGAAAAACAGTGTATAGTATTGAGTTGGTTTCAGATTATTTGTAGTTTTGATGAATGTTTTGGGTTATTTTGTAAAACTATTGATGAATGTTTCGAATTATTTGCAAAACCACTTCTGTTTAAATTGCAAATAATGGCTTTCTCATATAAAGCATTGAGTTTAAACTCTAATTTGAGTGCCTGAACTTTTTTTAGAACGAAAATTTCATAGCAGAATTGAGTCTCCCATTTCTAGGTTTAGTACCAACATATATATTTGGCGTGAATGGGCCAGCCCTAGAACAGGATAGTTTCGTTGGGTCTGTACTCTTGTTCATTGAAAATGTATTTGTATACTACTGAGTTAGTCTAAGAAGGACTTAAAAATCATTGAAAATGTATTTGCCTACTAATAAGTTAGTGTAAAATGGATTTAAAAAACAATGTAAAAAACGCTGAGGTCCGTACCCATCACGAGAGGGGGTATGATGGTAAAAAAACGAACCAGAGAATTGGAAAGTGGATGTTTTTAGGATTGATATTCAGTTAGGATGTTTATTATAAAAAAGTTGGAATGTTGGCTGGGAAAAGTAATTTCCTCTTAAATACCCCCTCTCCTAATTTAATGTCATGACAATATTCTACAAGTAGACTTGCCTACACCAAAGTATGGCCATTTTTCCTTTTAATATATGAAAACTGGAATTAGGTATTCCGTATGCATTACTCCGTATGTTACCATTAGTGACTATATTTGTAGTCGTTATTGGCTAAAAATTTGGTTGTGAAATACCGTTTTGGTCTTTAACAACTACATGTCGTCGCATGTATCTTGTCGCGAGTAATTCGTCATTAGAGATGTTTTCCGCGACTAAACTTTTAAGGTAGTCGCTAATGTCCATAATCTATTTGCGATTACTTTAGTAGTCGCAATTTGTTTTATTTATAGCGACTACTTCATTGTAGTCGTTGATATCTACTATAATGACTATTTTTTGTAGTCGTTATATGGTTCTTTTTCAACAACAATGACTTAGTCGCTAATTATGTTTATTTTAGCGACTACATAAATTACTTGTTTTGCAAAAATAATTAAATATACTTATATTGAACAAAAGTCAACATCGATATAAATAAAAGTCAAAATAGACTAAAATTCAACAAAACGATAAAATACAGTCAAAATACTAAAGTCAACATACATATAAACATCAAATATCATACTACTAAGGATTATATAAACTATCAGCTTCTTCTGTTTCATCTTCAGGTGTTTCCTGACTACAAGATGGTCCAATTAAGGGTGGCCTGGTTGGGGGGTTTTGCTCCAGTCGAACTAATGGGCTAAGTCTAGCTTGTTCACTCATATTGTTCACACAATCCATATCTGATTGAAGGTCGGCCATCGTGTACACATAGGTTCGGGTGTTGGCTGTCAAGACAGTGGATCTATTAGCTGGAGGAATGTATGAGGGAGGCCTTGTGCAGCGCGAAGATAATTAATCGATGCCATCATATCGGTAAGCCACATCTTATTTTCTCATGTCGATGGACCCGCTTCAGAAATGCGTGCTTTTTTCGGTGGTCCCACTTCAGACACCCAACTCCGTGTCGCTGGGCCAATACCTTCCTCAGCTACTTCCTTCACAACATCTATTTTCTCTTTCAACGTCAACCGGGAGTAGAGGTCGGACCTTCGGATGACTCAAACTGTGGCTGGGTGACTTTTCTTTCAGCTTCTCCCGAAGAATTGTCTATTACGTTAAATAAAAATATTTCAAATAATAATTAATTTCACATTTAGTAGTTTAAAAGTTAAGTTTTTAAACATAAATACTCACATTAGCGTTTTTATACTTCTCGCTCCTCCACTGCTCATTCTTTTCATCGTATCCTATCTGATCTTAAAGAAACCCCGAAGGTGGAAGTGGGCGCTAGTCCTATGTCTGCTCGTCAATGAACAACATCGATTTCTTAGTTGGTTTGTTCAGCTTCCCCTATTCAATCCCATTGTAAAATAATTATTTTAAAAAATCATAAAACTAACAAATATATTTTATTATAAGTATGTACCTCATAAATTATATCCCAAGTTGGGGAATAATTCTAGATCCAGCTACATTGGGCTGCTTTTGCTTTTTGTTGTTTTTCGCATTTGTTTTTGCTTTATTCTAAATCAATATAATTTAAAATAATTAATTAGACATAATTAATAACATGAGTAGAACTTTTAAACTTGACTATCAATCTCATCCCACATATCGCAATTCTTTTTCCAATTCACATCTGATACATCAGCCGGTTTCTTACCCAAATAGTAATAATGTGTCTTCATGTAGTGCTTGTAATCCTTGTTGCTCTGGGACTGGATTTTCTTTAAGTTATCAACTATTTTATCCCAAGCATCCCGTAGCCTCTACTCGTCTATATCGAAAAATTGTGTTTTGTTCAAACCTCATACGTGGACAAAAACCGCAATTTAGAAGATGTGCCGTAACGGTTTGGATGGGAAACGACACTTATTTGAACAATGATTACACAGGCAAAACGATAAACCATTATAACCATCTTTTTTTCCAACAAAATAAATAAATTCTTCCATCCCATTAATACATTCCTCCGTAACAAAACGATCAGATGTAATCAATATCTTATCAATACCCGAAGCCATCGTCTATTAACAATTTTATATAACTAAACAACTACAACAATATAAAAAATTAAAATTAAATGTTCATATGTATATTTTATACCATACAAATCAAATATAAAATCATAAAACAATTTTTTAATAACGTAATCATATCATATCACATGTAAAACACAATAATAATCAAAGAAAACAAAATTAAAAAGTATGAATTTTAAAACAATACCTAATTTCAGAAAATTTAGGTGGAGAAATTGAGAAATTGAGTAGGCCCCACGAGGAAGATGGACCCGGAAATAGCTTATGATGAAGTGGAAAAACAATTGATGAAGGGTTTTAGGAGAATTGTGGAGAAAAATTTATTTGGGTTTGATTTTTGTTTTAAAAAATCTGGTACACGGCCATAAAGACGTCGTCATCATTAATGACTACATCAAATTAGTCGCTAATGATAGGAACGTAGTCGTTATTACTCGTTAACCGCGACAATAAAAATAGTCGCCAATAAACCTGGTCAACAACAACTATATTTTACAAGAGTAAAATATAAAGATGTTTAAAAACTCTAGCGACTACTTGTATAGTATTTGTGACTACATCGCATAGTCGCGAATTACGAATAATAAACGCGACTACTTTTGTAGTCGACGATACTTTTTAGTCGCTAAAGATTATTCATAGCGACTACTCAAATGTAGTCGCTAATCAATTGATTAGTAATGACGCACGATGTAGTAGTGATGCTTCATAATATTTATCCACTTTATATTTCATATAAATTAAAAATATAATAACTAGATTCCTCAATATTGAAATAATTTTCAAGTTTTTTGATATGTTAAATGTTTTATTGAAAATATAAATTCTAATATTTTAATAATCATGTTATAATTTTTAAAATATCATGATATATTAATTGAATGAATTTTTTAAAATTATACTTTTAGCAAGTAGACAAATATTATAAAACACAAAGAACAATAGATACACTTAGCACCTTATAAACGAAGGTTTCAATACAAATATCCATGTCTGATTCTCCTTGCCTTGTTTATTGAATGAAAGTCCTAGAGGCAAGGCTAGAAAGGGTAAAGACCATGTGCGACTCTCTAACTTTCACAAAAAGACACTAGCGGTTCCCAATTTACAAAATATCGTGAAATGAACTTTACGTTAATATTTTGTGCCACCATTAGTCCTTTTTACCAATTTATGTCAGTTGACCGTTAGTCAACTCTGTGTGGTGCCACCGCAACGCCACGTACCCACCACCTCAGCATGATGTCATCATCATTTACACATCATTACTATTTTTTTTAATTCGATATTGAAAACCGACCAAAATAAAAGAAAGAAACTCTTGAAGGATCTTCTTCGCTCTCCTGTACAGGAAACCCCAGCCACCCGTGGTCCATTCTCCACAACTATATTAGGAAAATCGCCGCCACCTGCTCAAGAAAACCGCCGCCACTCGTGGTCCATTCTCCAATATCATCAACACGCTTGGCTACTCCATCAACAATCGAAGAACCCGAATTAAGGTAAAAAAAAATCTATTCACGCTCACCTTCCCACACCAGAGCTGCTAGACTGTACAAGAAAACTGTCGCCACTCTGGGACCTTTCTCCACCAAATTGCCCACTCCAGTATTTGCCCCATGTGGATATTTACTGCAAAACAATTCTAAAAATGCAGTATAACACCAAATGTCTCACTTTAGCAGTTGTCCCAAGTAGATATTTACTGTGAAACAATTCAAAAAATGCAGTATAACACCAAATTTCTCACTCCAGCAGCTTCCCCAAGTGGGTATTTATTGTAAACCAATTCAAAAAATGATGTATAACACCAAATTGCTCACTCAAACAGTAACGACATCCCCTTCCCATGACCATCTCCAGCAGTTATGCCAAGTGGATATCTACTGCAATACAATTCAAAAAATGCATTATAACACCAATTTCCTCACTTCAGTGCATCACTTCTCTTACAATAAAAGACTATCAATACTCATAATAGTGGCCATTATGGAATTTGTATAAAAATTTAATAAACACCGCTGTAATTATACTTAATTCAGATAATTCTAAAAAATTAAAAAAGTGATGAGACTAGGTTAAAATTAATTCAATTTATTACCTTAATTGGGTTCTTCGCCAAGCCGGTTGATGATGGCAAGGCATGGTTCCCGAGTGGCGGCAGTTTTCTTGTGCAGGAGAGCGACTTGGTGTGGGAAGGTGAGTATGAAGAGATTTTTTTTAACCTTAATTTGGGTTCTTCGATTGTTGATGCTGTAGCCAAGCCGGTTGATGGAGAATGGACACGAGTGGCGGCGGTTTTCTTGGACAGGTGGAGGAGCGGAGGTTTTCTTGTGCATGAGAGCAGTCGGTGGTGGAGAATGGACCACGAGTGGCAGAGTTTTTTGTGCAGGATAACGACGAAGAAGGTGGGATTTTTTTACTTTTTTTGGTGTCTTAAATTCAATTAGTGTTTAACAAAAAAAAGTAATGATGTGTAAATGATGATGATGTGGCGCTGAGTTAGCGCTGAGGTGGAACCATGCAGCATTGACTAACGATTAATCGACAAAATTCGGTAAAAAAGGCTAACGGTGGCACAAATTACTAACGTAAAGGGTCATTTCGCGACATTTTGTAGATCGCGTACCGCTAATGCATTTTCGTGAAAGTTAGAAGGCCGCCTATGATACTTACCCGGCTAAAAATAATATCGAAAACCACCTAATGTGAACAGTTATTGAAGTTCAAATTATACTAATATTTTTTTAAATAATATATAGAAAGAGGAACTTTTCAGGTACCTTTGTGATGTTATAGTAGTATAATTTTATCAAATCATTGACACCTGCATATTTTATGTTAATTTGTAGTAATGAATAATACTTTTTAAAATCTAAATAATACTTTTTCCGATTTTAAAAGATTGTCACTTATATTAAAATTAGTCGTTTCTAAAATATTGTCACTTATACTTTTCAGGTACCTTTATTTAAATTATTTTTTATTCTTTATATCATTTTTATCTTTAATTAAATATTATAATTTATGTTTTTAATATATATTCGAGATATCAAGATATTTTAGGATATTTTTCAATGAAATAAATAATAATTTTTTTTTCAGGTGTAGAAGCAAATATGATAACTTTATAAAAATAGGATATATACTATATATATATCAAATCATATTATTTTAAAATCACACTCAATTATAATTTCTACGTAAAGTCCTTCGTAAATAATTTATCATGACGTAAAACAAAAAGAAGACGATGCACAACAAAATAAACAAACATGTCTTCAGATGGATTGAGTAATTTATCTAGTACTCATAACTTGAAATAAAAAAGTCTTTAAGATTGTATCATCATTTCAAAAAAATTGTAGTATTATATTGCCAAATGATTCATCTTTTCACGTTGACTACAAACACGGTTGGGTTCCATGATATGTAATACAAGGAAAAGGGACCCATGAGTTGAAACCTTGAAAGCCGATCGCTATTAACTACATGGGTCTCTCCTCCTTCTAGTGCTCCACTACTAAGCTAATTTAAAACCCTACCATCTCTTCTTTCTTCATTGCTACAGGCTACAGCAAGTTTTAGTAAAGTATAATATATCACGTCAGTACTGCGTCATTTTTACGTCATAACACTCTTTTATACTTACTAAACAGTGTTTAACACGATAATCTTTTTTGGTCAAAGAGAACAGGAAAATTATATTTGTGCTATGCGGCGCGTGACTAATGGTTTTTGGTGTCTTTGTTTGGTTTTTTTTCCAAAAGATTGTTTGGACTTTTTTTTTCAAAGATTGGTTAGACTACTCTAATATAATATGGGGTAAAAGAAAAATAAAGACTCAATGTAATGTTAGATAAATAAAATAAAATTTAAACCCAAATATATATTAACTAGTCCATAAAAAGTTAATTAAAAGTTTTTAAAATCATCCTCTCCTTCTATTAGATTTAAAAATTAAAAACACATCCCTTCCATCTTTTTCTCTCTCTTTTTCTCTGCCGTTCGTCTGTATACAAGAAACCGACCGCTCTCCTTCACCAGAAAACCATCCCCTTCCAGTATCACCTTCCCTCCGTTCCCAGTAAAGCAGCCGCCCTCCTGCACCAGAAAACCAACCCCCTCTGGTTTCCTCCCAGGTTCCTTCTATTCCGACAGATCTCACCTTCCCTCCATTTATCTTGGTATCACTTCCTCTCCGTTCCCAACAAAGTCGTCGCACTATTGTACCAGAAAACCACCATCATGGACCAGATCTCCCCGGATCTCTTCAGATTTGGCCACTGTCCACCTTCTCCAGCACAAATCACAGCCGGATCCTGCCCCACCTTCTTCTTCTTCACCACCATGAACGCCACCCCCTTCGCCGGTCCCAAATCTGTTTATTCAGACGTCTAGTAACATACCCCATTTTTTGCATTTTCAGTGGGTATATACCCACTGATTTGTATTTTTTGTGGGTATATACCCACTACTTTGCATATTTTATGGATATGGTTCTTTATCAATGAGCTGAAATGGCATGGACCTTGACAAGAAAAAATTAATTGTGAAAATAATGGGTATAAACCTTAAAATTATAGCACGAACCTTGGCAAAAAAAAGACATTAAACCAGAAAATTAAAATCAGAAATTTTCAACAGAGACTTATAATATAATTAAAAAAAAATCGTGGATATATGCCCTAAAAATTCTAACCAGAAACTAGAAAAATTATAACCAGACCTTCAAAAAATATAAATTCTAATCATGCCTTTAAAAATTTCATTTTAGAATTTGAGTCCTAAAAATGTATATTCTATATCGGATTTTTTTAATAGGTATCGGTAGATAAATATTCATATGTTACCAAAAAAAATGTTCTAACATAGAAAACACAAAAACAAAAAAGTCAAAATTATTTAACCATTATATTTACAATGTAAATAAAGTGTTTTCTACATAACATGAGTTGAATCTTATTTGAATAAAAAATAGATCTAAGTTCAAAATAGCTCTATGATGTATTAGAAAAAAATAAGTAAAGAAAGGGGGATAATTAATTCAGCACACAAATAATCTTTAATTATAGGACTATATATATAGTAGTATTTCATATGTAATTGCTGTTCAAGAATTTTAAATATCTAATTCAACATCATCTAATTATATACAGAATGCTTTTAAATTATTTTTTATACTCTGTAATCACTATGATGTTAGTCTAGTTAAATTTTTTGACATGTATTTGAGTAATGTTGATCGTAAAATAATAGAGATAAATCAATAATATAGATGGCACAATACAACATAAGATCAATAAAAGGGTCAAAATAAACGATGTGGTTGAAGGAGAGATATGGGCGTTACTACTAGCTATGAGGAGTGCGGCAGAGAATAACATAAAAAGTAGTTCTTTCTACTCTGACAATCTTGAAGTAGTTCAAGATATAAACAAAAAGGAAGGAATCAACTGGAGAATCCGCCTGATGGTTAATGAAGCCTGGAGGTGGATGGGTAGATTCCAAAACTGGAAGGTACTACACATTAAGCGCGAGTTTAATTGTGTAGCGGATAAATTAGCTAGAGCTACAAGACTTAATATTGATGTGTCGAATTGTCCTTGCGATTCGGTTAGTAGATTCTATAGGAGTATCAGTAGACTGTGTAATAATTAATTCTATTTCTATGACAAAAAAAAAAAAAAAAAGATATACTTGACTACCTGCCTGATCTACGCCTCATGTCTTGATGCAAAAATCCAAGCCGAAAAAAGAGACTCCTCCAAGAAAAACTCCCATCTGTCCACTCATGTCGTCTGATTCATCGACATATGACGGCGCGTGTGAGCATCGAGACTCCAATTCTACCTACAAAACCAGCTGGGTCCTAATCCCACTAAGTTATAGACGTCTCAAGCCGTCGCCGTATCAGTTTAGTTGATTGTATTAAATCTTCTTTACTGTAATAGTAACAGTAATTTTTTCTAATTAATGCACTCAGAGTGCAAATAAAGAGGAAGGTCTATAGAGTATAGTAGTACACATTCTTTTTATATGGAGGCCTAAGTACATATTTTTTTTTCTTTTCTAGTTCATCAACCTAGATCTCATTTTAATAAGTGTAAAAGCAAAAAAAAGTTGAGATAATTTTTTTTAGCTCTAAGTGAATAATATTTTTGGAAACAATTTTTTATAAGACGCAGAAAATAGATAACTTCCTATAGAATTTGAAGTAAGAATACATTTAGTAATTCAAGATTGTATATGAGTTTCTTTAATATACTTCTATTAAAGTTTGTTTCAAAAATGGTTTTTTTTACTCTAACAATCTTGAAATTAACAAAGAAATGAAGATTAATTAGAGACTCCAACCTATGGTTCTAGAAAACCTAAAAATGAATAGAAAAATTTACTGAGTTGGAAAGTAAAATACATAAACTGAGAAATTAATGGGCTGACAGAGATGCTTGGCAAATGTGTTAAATAAAATATTAACTTGGGCGGGGGAGGGGGGGTAGGGTGCCTTGAAACTTCACTTCTGAAACCTTTTACATTCTTGTCTAGAATTTGTAGGAAAGGAGTTGGTTAGTGGTAATTAGCCTGTTTCTTTTCATTTTGACCATAGCTACAGCCACCACCACCCCTGCCTCCACCACCACCATCTTCGACAATTTTTTTTATTTTGTTAAATTTTTGCCATCGCTATATTTACCGTAAACATTTGTTCATGATTTTTTTTTCGTAAACTATTTTTTACATACATGAGATTCATTGTTATAAACAAAGAATATATTTTCCCAAATAATGAATTTCTTATTCCGAACAAGTAATTTATTATTCTAAACAAGAAATTCATTTGTAGAAATATCAAAACTATTCTGCATAAATGAATTTCATTGTTCGGAATAAGAAATTTATATGTTGGAACAAGAATTTCATTGTTAAAAACAACAAAATTTACTGTTCCAAACAATAAATATCATTTCCTGATCGGAAAAAGAATTGGACAGGTTGTTGACAGCGGAATGAGTGACCAGTGGTGATGCCGGCTATAAAATAAATGGTCGGAGGTGGTAGTGGCTGCAACAATGGCAGATGGTGGTGTCCAAATTTTTTTTTTTAAAAAAAAAAAACAGTCGGAGTAGGTGGTGATGGTAGTAGTGGTTGCAGGGGTGGTCGATTGTGGTGCTATATTTTTTAAAACAAAAACTGGCTGAGATGGTGGTGGTGGCGGCGCGGTGGTCGATTGTGGCACCCAATTTTTATAAACAAATAAAAAAAAGCCGATCGAAGGTGGTGGTGGTGGATGCAACCATGGTCGATGGTGGAGCCTGAATTTTAAAAAATAAAATAAAAAACTGGACGAAGGTGTTGGTGGTGGTGGTGGTAGCGGTGGTCAATGGTGGTTCCTGAATTTTAAAAAATAAAACTTGCCGGAGGTGGTCGTGGCGGCGGTGGAGGTGGTGGTGGTCGAAGTTTGAAATAAAGTTGATCAACTTTAAATGATGATAAATAATAGAGCAATTTAGAAATTTATATAAGAGTATTTTTTTCAAAAGATATTTTTAATAAATAATTTTATCATTGTTTATGTTTAATAAAGAATTTTTTAATAGGTTGTTTTAAATTAATGAATCTTATAATAAATCTATCACTGATCTAACACATTCAGCGTCCTACATAGTACAATTTATATCGGGTAACTTACACTTAACCCCCATGTGGTGTATCCTAATAGTACGAAAATCTCATGTACTCTACAAATTGCAAGAAAGCCCCATGTGGTCTACCCTAATAGAAAGAAAACCTCTTATACTCTATAAATTGCAGAAAATCTCTATGTAGTCTAAAATAATAAGAACAAAACATACTCTATCAATTTTCAATAAAAAATGTATTTCAAATACATTAATATGATTATATAGTACCATCAATGCTCATGAACTATATTTTTTATAATAAAATTGATCGAATGGGGTTTCGTGCTTATTGTTTTAGATTACATGGGGGTTTTCTATAATTTTATGAGTACATGTGGTATTCGTACTATTAAGGTAGACCACATGGGGTTTCTTGCAATTTTAAAGTATATAGGGTTTTCGTGCTATTAAGGTAGACCACATGGGGTTAGGTGTAATTTACTTATGTAGTCGCGAAAGGTGACACACGGTGTAGTGGTTAAAAATATTTGTCAACTTTAAAAAAATCAATACATTTTTTAACTTTTTATGTCTATTTTATCTTTATTAAGATATTAAAATTCATATTTTCAATACATATTTCAAATATCAAAATATTTTATGAAGGAAATTATACTAAATATGATGTTAATTAATTATCTTTCTTGATCTATGTGAAAGAATAAAATTAATTAAAATTTTGGGACAAAGAAAATATATTTATACACAAATCTCGCAATGCTTATTGATATTTGATGTCTCCCGTTTTGTTCTAATTATTAGCCCCTTGGAGACATCCTTTTAGGTGAATAAATGACTTGTTTGATAGACTTTTAAGCTTATTTGATCATATTACACTTTCTCCCCTTGGAAATTAACTATTTGCAGAATCTGAGCTTTTGTGCGTAAATTTGACTATTTTTAATGCAAAGTTAATAGGTTCTTGAAAGACCAATCCAAGGAGAAAAAGTGAGAATAAAGTCTTAGTGTATTTTAGAGTGTTAGGAAATGATTTTGAGTCGAGTTTCTATTTTTAGAGTACACTTTCCTATTTCGGTTTCTTGATTTATTGATTTATTCTTTTTAAGCATATGCGGTTTAATGATTTATTTAATGTGAAGCTTTAAAAGATAAATGGTAATTACTTAGAGGCCAAGTCAAGATAAAGATGAAAGGAAAGAAGATTTACATGGAAATAGGAAGATTTGGTAAAGATTTATTCAAAGGAGGAAAAGATAAAGCTGCCTTTTGAAATCTGAAATCCAGCCACGTTTTAGGAATTAAATCATAATAAAAGATTGGCTAGGATTCTGGACGAGTGGTCTGCACCAATAGAAAGAGCTTTCCAAGACAAGTGGTTTCATATATTGGAACTCCTCAAACGGATAAGTATTGAAAAAGATATGACCAAATCAAATCAGCAAAATCTTACCTTCTAAGAGCTACGAATTTGAGAGTCTTTGACTTGTCTTCCACTCCAAGCAAAATTCGACCTAGGTTCCTCCAACACCTATAAATACACCCCTTAACCTCCTACTTTCACACACTTCAGAGAATTAAACAAGAGGCTTAAGGTTTTCAAGTCAGAGCACGAAGGAGAGAAGAAGCTAGAAGCTGGAGGAATCCTGTTCTTCCATCCATAGTCATTCTACCCTTTAGGTTTTTATTTATCTTTTGTATTTTGAACATGAATTCCTTTTCTTTTATGTTAGTTTTTAATTTCATCATGAGCTAAATTTCTTTATACTTGAGAATCGCATAAAAGGGATGAACCTTAATTAATGTTTTCTATGCTTTGAATTTGGGATTGTTTAGATTTAAATTGAATTGAGTCTTATATATTGGTTATTACTTTGTTTTCATTACTAATTCTTTTAGGAACAACTAGAATTAGCTTTTAGTATTTGGTCTATTCACTTTAGTGGCGAAGTGATCATCCGACAGGGGGGTTTGAATACAGATCTAGGTAATACCCGTGTAATGTCCGTTATTGACCGACAGGCTTAACTAGTTACATAGCCAAAGAGGTAAATTCATATCATCCGAAGAGCCATATTCGACCATACAGGTGTTTATGATACTTTAGGATAGCTTCTAGGTCCACCCGACAGGGGGCTAGGAGATATTAGAGTCCCGACTAATATTGTAATTCCAATTCTGCCCTTAAACATAGCATAGATTATATTGATTAAGTGGATTCCTTTGCGAGGATCAAGTATTTCTCTTATCTGAAGTTAGTCGTTTATTTGCTTTATTTCCTTTCTGTTTAGTTAATTTAGTCTTTACTTTATTTGCATCTTTTATCTTACAAAAACCAAACAAAAATTATTAGCTTTTATTTTCTGTTTAGCAATTATCTCTACTATCTGATTAATATTTGGGTTGAACCTAATCCGTCCCTGAGAACGCACTTGTTTATCATATATTACTTGGGACAACCGTACACTTGCGGTTAAGTGGTTCCTTTATTTTTGCACTTTATTTTATAACACCCCAGGACCCACCAAGTTTTTGGCGCCGCTGCCGGGGACGGTAGCGTGTGACCCCGGTGTTAATCTTTAGTAGTTTAATTGTTAGTTTAGTTTTAATTTTTATTTTTCAGTTTTACGCTTTGGGTTGTTCTTCTTTTCTCAGATTTACAGGTTTTGGTATATGCTTGGAGACATCGTGATCCTTGATAATCCCGAACGCCTATTACGAGAGAAAAACAAAAGAGATAAAGAAGCAAGAGAACAAGCAAAGTTAGAAAAAGCAATGGCAGAAGATAATGCTCAAGATCCTGTGATTCAAGATCCCGTGATTCAGTTGGATGACAACGGTCTTCCAATAGCTCCACCGGCTGGAGTTCAATTACCAATTCCACCGGTAGGAGTCCAATTACCAGCTCCTCCCGGAAATCAACAGCAAGTCAATAATAATGGTGGAGTGCTTCACGATCATGGACCACAGATCTTCCAACCGAACAACCATGGACCTTTCCTTCTACAACCACTAGGACTCCGTCCTCCTGCAATTCAAGGAGTTCGATTCAGACCAGACGCAGGGATGATCAACCAGTTTACAACCGTAGGACAGTATAGTGGTGCAGCTCGTGAAGATCCTATTCGTGCTATGTACAAGTTTATGCAAATCTGTGATGCATATGTCACCCCTGGAGTAACCCAAGAACAAATGTACTTTCATATGTTTCCATTCTTCCTCACCGGAGGAGCAAGTGAGTGGTATGATCAACAGCCACACACTGCGATTTTGACTTGGGATCAACTCCAGACAGCCTCTTTCGATAGGTACTATCATCAAAGTGTTCGACTCAGTGGGCAACTAGATATTGTTTATTTTCGCCAAGAGCCAGGAGAAACTGTAGGTGCTGCATGGACTCGTTTTCAAACATTATTACGCAAGTGCCCATTACATGGGTACTCTCTTGAATTACAACTTGGAATATTTTATCGAAGTTTAGGTGATGCTGCAAAAGATAAGATCGATACTATGTGCCAAGGAGGTCTCATGATGGTTACAACTGATCAAGCTCTGATTATCATGGACCGAATTGTGAAGAATGAAATGAGTTGGCAATCCTCGAAATCATCGGTTAGAAATCCTGAAAGAGGTACTTTGAATTTAGATACAGAAACTGCTTTGGAAGCTAAAATTGCCGCACTTGAAAACAAGCTAAAACAATTGTCTATGTCGAATAAAGCTGTGGTAAACGTTGTTAATGAACCAGAATTATGTTCTAGTTGTGGAGGAAATGATCATGGATGGGAAGAATGTGCCAACAACCCAGAATCCGTATACTTCGTTAATCAGCGAGGTAACTACTATTCGGGTGGTCAAGGGTATGGAAATCAAAACAGAAATCACCCGGGCTTTCAGTATTCAAATCCACAAGGGGCAGCCAATCCTGGAACTTATCAACAAAGGCCTCAAGGGAACAACTATCAGTTTCGAACACAAAACCAATACCAAGGAAATCAACCTAGAACCGATCAAGACGCGTATGCCGACACATTAGCTCAAAAAGCGCTTCCCTCTCGACCTCAAGAAGGTGCAATTACCGCAAGTGAGTTAGCACTTACTGTAACAAAATACATGTCAGACGCAGAAAAAAGGTCAGAGAAACTCGAAAATTAGTTATCTCGATTCATGGACGATACCCACACAAGGGAGAATAAGATAAATGAAACATTTAACTCACATTCCGCCTCGCTAAAAGTCTTGGAGAGTCAAATATCAAAGATCGCCAGCAGTTTGAATGTTCGAAATCAAGGCCAACTCCCGAGTGACACATAAATTCCTAAACAAAGGGAGGATTGTAACGCGATCACTACCAGAAGTGGTAAGACTGTGCAACCACCACCCTTCCCGGTTATGAAAGAAAAAGAAGTTACTAGGAAACAAAAATCGTTAGAAGAGGTGGAAGAGAAAGATGAAGAACCTGAAGTGAGTGGAGAAGATTCCGGAAGCTCCGAAAAAGAAAGATGTTGCAGAAACCCGTCCTCCTCCACCTTTTCCTTCAAGAGTTCAGAAGAAAGGAGATATGGCCGAATATCAAAGATTCTTGAATAAAGTGAGAGGTCTTAATATTAATATTCCGTTGTTAGAAGCCATCAAAGACATACCAAAATACGTGAAGTTTTTAAAGAGAGCCCTCACCAACAAAAGACCATATTGCGATAATGAAATGGTAGGATTACCTGAAGAGTGTAGTGCAATCTGTCAAAGCAAACTACCACCGAAGCTACTTGATCCAGGAAGTTTTACGCTTGCAATTTCGATTGGTAGTGAGTGGAAAGGGAAAGCTTTATGCGATTTAGGCGCGAGTATTAATCTCATGCCCAAGTCAATTTTTGATATGCTGAAGATTAGAGATATGCGACCTACCTCTATGGTCCTACAAATGGCAGACAGATCCCTAGTGCATCCTGAGGGACGAATTGAAGATGTCCTCGTCAAGGCAGGTACTCTAGTTTTTCCCGTAGATTTTGTTATTCTTGAATACGAAGCGGATAGGAATGTCCCCATCATCTTGGGACGACCATTCCTAGCCACGGGGCGTACCTTGATTGATGTAGAAAACGGCGAATTAACCATGAGAATCCAAGACGAGGAAGTCAAATTCAATGTATTTCGAGCCATGGAATTCCCAGATGTTCCCGGAGATTGTTTCCGAATGGATATAGCAGAACACGCCGCACAAGAGGTATTTGATTGTTTTAATTATGATGACATCTTGCAGGCTGCGTTAACATTAGATATACCGGAGATGATGGAAGAGCTAGCCGACACAGTGGCAGCTCTTAACTCTGAGAATACAAAATATAGGCGTCTAGCCTACGAACCATTGCGCGATGCAGAGGAGATTGAGCCTCCAAAGAAACCATCCATTGAGTCTCCCCCGAAGCTAGAAGAGAAACCGCTCCCGTCCCACTTGAGGTATGCATATTTAGGTACTAACAACACGCTACCTGTTATTGTTTCAGCTACTTTAACAGGTCCTCAAGAAGACAAACTATTGCGTGTACTAAGGGCGAATAAAGAGGCGATAGGTTGGACTATTGCTGATATTAAAGGCATTAGCCCTTCCTATTGCCAACACAAGATCATTCTGGAGGACCACAGTACACGTTCAGTTGAAGGACAGAGAAGATTGATGCCTGCGATGAAGGAAGTGGTAAAGAAAGAAGTGATCAAGCTACTAGATGCGGGGATTATCTACCCCATAGCTAGTAGCGATTGGGTGAGTCCAGTTCAATGCGTACCAAAGAAAGGTGGTATCACTACCATCCTGAATGACAAGAATGAAGCCATACCCTCGAGGACCGTTGTTGGTTGGAGAGTTTGTATGGATTACCGAAAGTTGAACAAGGCTACTAAAAAAGACCATTTTCCACTCCCGTTCATTGATCAGATGTTGGACAAGCTAGCCGGTAGAGAGTACTATTGTTTCTTAGATGGGTATTCCGGTTACAATCAAATTTGCATAGATCCTGATGACCAACACAAGACCACGTTCACATGTCCTTTTGGTACTTTCGCATACCGAAGGATGCCTTTTGGACTATGTAATGCACCTGCTACTTTCCAACGTTGCATGATGGCAATCTTTGGAGATATGATTGATCGATTTCTTGAGGTATTCATGGATGACTTTTCGGTTTTTGGAGATAACTTTGATGCTTGTTTGCAGAATCTAGAAAAAGTATTGATTAGATGTAAGGAAACCGATTTGGTCTTGAATTGGGAGAAGTGTCACTTTATGGTTCGTGAAGGAATAGTATTGGGACACAAAGTGTCAAGCGCTGGGTTAGAGGTTGATCGTGCGAAGATTGAAGTTATCAAAACTCTTCCTCCTCCTGTTTCTGTAAAAGGGGTAAGGAGTTTTCTAGGCCATGCTGGATTTTATCGCCGTTTTATCAAGGACATTTCGAAGATTTCAAAACCTTTGTGCAACTTACTCGAGAAGGACACCAAATTCCTTTTTGATGAAGCTTGCTTGAAGGCATTCCAAGAGCTGAAAGAGAAACTGATTACTGCGCCGATTGTGCTACCACCTGATTGGAAACTTCCCTTTGAAATTATGTGTGATGCTAGTGATTCTGCTATGGGTGCGGTGTTGGGTCAAAGGAAAGATAAAGTGTTTCATTCGATTTATTATGCAAGCAAGACCTTCACCAGTGCTCAGATTAATTACACGGTAACTGAGAAGGAGCTTTTAGCGGTTGTTTATGCCTTTGACAAATTTCGTTCCTATCTCTTTGGGGCGAAAATTGTTGTATCCACTGACCATTCCGCTATTAAGTACTTGATGGAGAAGAAAGATGCGAAGCCGCGATTGATCAGATGGGTTTTATTGCTACAAGAGTTTGATTTGGAGATTCGTGATAGGAAGGTTTGTGATAATCAGGTTGCTGATCATTTGTCACGTCTTGAAGGTTCTGAGTCTAATGGAGGACCTGAGTTGGTTAGAGAAGAATTTCCGGACGAGAGTTTGTTTGCAGTTTATTCATTAGAGACCCCTTGGTATGCGGATATTGCAAATCTTATTGTAAGTGGTTCTTTTCCTCAAGGAGCTACATCACAAGAGAAAAAGAGACTAGCCCACCGAGCAAAACAATTCTTTTGGGAGGATCCTTTCCTCTACAAAACATGCAGTGATCAGATGGTGAGGAGATGCATACCAGATAAAGATATTCTATCCATTGTTATGGGTTGTCATGATTCACCATACGGAGGACACTTTAAAGGAGATCGTACAGCTGCAAAGGTATTACAATCCGGTTTTTATTGGCCCACTTTACATAAGGATTGTCATGAGTATGTCAAGAAGTGTCACAGATGCCAGTTTACTGGTAATATATCTAAGAGAGATGAGATGCCGCGTAATAATGTTCTGGAAGTTGAGATATTCGATGTATGGGGTATTGATTTCATGGGTCCTTTTGTACCTTCTAACGGAAACCTGTACATCCTACTAGCTGTTGATTACGTGTCTAAATGGGTAGAGGCTGTAGCTCTACCAACTAACGATTCGCGAGTAGTGATTAAATTCTTGAAATCACACATATTCACTAGACATGGAACACCTCGAGTTATTATCAGTGATGGAGGTTCGCACTTTGTGAACAAATATCTGAAGAAAGTTCTAGAGAAGTATGGTGTGAGACATCGTGTATCTACCGCGTATCATCCACAAGCCAATGGTCAAGCCGAGGTCTCTAATCGAGAGATCAAATCCATTCTTGAGAAGACAGTTGGTTCCACACGCAAGGATTGGTCAATAAAATTAGATGATGCGTTGTGGGCATATCGTACTGCGTTCAAGACGCCTGTGGGTGCATCTCCGTATCGAATAGTATATGGTAAGGCTTGTTACTTACCTCTTGAGCTTGAAATTGGTGCCTATTGGGCAATTGCGGAGATGAATATGGATCCAACCTTAGCTGCGGAGAATCGTATGATGAAGTTGAATGAACTTGACGAGTTTCGATTTCATGCCTATGAGCATGCCAAACTTTACAAAGAAAAAACGAAGAGATGGCATGACAATCGCATTCGTGAGAAGAGATTCAAAGTTGGACAGATGGTCCTCAAGTATAATTCCAAGTTCAGCAACTATCCGGGCAAGTTGAGGTCAAAGTGGTCTGGTCCGTTTGTGGTGACCAAAGTTACGCCTCATGGAGCGATAGAGATCGAGAATCCAGACGAGCAACGCACCTTCATGGTGAATGGGCATCGTCTAAAACCCTATCATGTAGGCGAGGATACCAATCGCAGAATTGATCCACATCCGGGGGAGGTCATGTACCTCCTTGAAGCTGAATAGATGCGAGAGGTAACCCGTCGAGCTTAACGACGTTAAACAAAAGCCATTTCATTGTATATTAGTTTATTGCTTTCAGTTTTTCAATTCCTAGAGTATAATTCTAAGTTAGTGTCGAGTTTTAGTGTCTACTTTTAAAGAAATGAGAAGGGTATTGTGTTAATGGTGCAGGAATCGAGTTTGGGGTGCTAGGAGAAATTTTTTGGAGAATTCAAGGCTGGCGCGGACTACCCCGCGGTGTACCCCCTATACCACGCCCCAAAAACCCGTACCATGGGTTGCGCACCACGGGTTTTATCCAGAAGCAAGAAAAAAATGAAGCTGATAGCCGCGGTGCACCGCGCCCCATACCGCGCCTCAAAAACCCGTACCACGGGTTGTGTACCGTGGGTTTTTTGACGGAGTATGTGCGGACTACCCCATGCACCGCACCCCTGCACCGCAGGGCAAAAACCCGTACCACGGGGTGCTACCACGGGGTCGAGACAGAAGCGAAAAAAATCAATAGCTGTTGCGCGCGGACTACCCCGCGGACTACCCCCTGCACCGCAGGGATGCACCGCGGACTGGCGGTTTGTGAAGAATTCGAAGCCCAGTCAACTTCTAACCTTAAGGAGATAAACCCTAGCCTCTTCCACACGAATTTTCCAGCTCCCAACCCTATAAAAACACCTTGAAGCTTGATTAAACCTCTACAACAAACCCATTAACATCATCAAATCTCTCCTCCATCCTCCATAAACACATCCTCTACATCAAATTCATCACAAAACACCATCAAGATCATCAAGCTTTCAAGAGTTCTTCCAAGATTCATCAAGAGAACAACTTCCTTCATCTAATCCAAGCAAGACACTCAAGCTATACCAAGTTTTCTTAACTTTATTCTATCCTTGGTATAAACTTGAGTTTGGGGTCAATTCAACCATGACAAACAGAACAGATGCTTTGGATTATAAGAGGAGGTGTTGTATCCAAGGGAAGAACAAGAGTTTGCCTGGTTCCACAATTGTAAAGGCCATCAATCTTGATGAGCCTACTGAAGAAACACAAGAGAAGGCACCTGCACCACCACAACACGGGAAATTAACAGCAAGGATGAGGGTATCATCAAAGCCTGAAGACAAGCTACAATTTCAAGTTCAAGGTTCTTCTTCTTCTCAAACTGATTCTGGAATTCCTCCATGGGCTCACAATTTGCAACAAGAGTTCGAACTTTTACGATTAGACATCGGAGCACTTTGGAAGGAAATTACACAGATTAAGTCAACATTGGAATAGGTAACTTTATTCATGGATATTGATAATTATACTCCCTCTTCGGAGGAGGACACTATGGATCTTCATGGCCAGGTACCCCGTTCTAATTCTTCTTCTTAATTGATGGTAGACACTAGTTAGGTAGTTTAGTTTAATTTTATTGCTTTATTGAGTCTTTTTCGAGTCGTGGGGACACGACTCACTTTTGAGTTTGGGGTGGGGTTCGTTGCCTCATCCCAATTTTTTGTGATTTACATGCTTTCAATAAAATTAACCACAGGGTTGCATGACTGTAGAGAATTTTAAATACCCCCATCAAGCATGCTTTTTATGAATTAATGATAGAAAATAGTTGACTTTAGGAGTTAGTATGAAGCTGAACTTTGATTGCATGCAAGTATGAGATGATTGATAGGAAAAATTAATGAACAATGCAAAAGAAGTAAACTTGTGCTTAAGGATAATAGGTGGTTTGTAGAATGTGAGATCTAAATGAGTAGAGAACCCACTTAGGTATGAACTAGAGACAAGTTGTGTAGATAGGAAGATGATAGAGGCAGTTCTTTGTCAGCCCTTTGAATCCTTTTTGACTGTCTATCCCTGAATTAATTTTATCCTTCTTAGACAAGTTTTTAGCCTTTAAGCCTTTCTTTTGTCGCCACATTATAAGCCAATTTCCCTTTAGATTGTTAGGCATGACCATATGACCCGCACTTGAATCACGATCCTGAGACTTCCTGTCTTAAGCTTGAGTTTGGGGTGGTGGGTCCACTATATGGGAATTTACATTGGGTTGGGAATTTTGAGCTTATCAATGATGCTTTGTGCTTTACATGATGATGATTCACAGGTTTATTGTATTGTAACCCTTTGCCGGGGTAATAGTGAATGGAAAAGAAGCTTCGAGCTCCAGTTATGAATAGGCATAACTATGAAAATTAGCATGATATCTCAACATCATAAAGAGAGTCATGGCTATACAAAAGAAAAGAAAAAAACGAATGATTTGAAAAGATTATATATTCGGACCGGCAAAGTGGAAATTTTTAGGTGAATCATCCTTAGTGCTTATTGGGTTAATTTGGGGACGCTAATTAAGCGCGTCAATTGGGTTGAGTGAGAACGTTATTCGAGTGTAAACTCAAGCTCTTGGACAGTTGTTGATGGTAAGTGAGGAGAGAGCCAAAAGCTCACTTCAAATTTACCAAATATACATACCATACCGTCCTTCAGCCTACGCTAAAACCGTAAAGACCTCGTGATTCCTAGATGCACAGTGAGCTAATAGGGATTATTCTATGTGGAACATTCAACACAAGTAAGGATCGAGGAACACCCTATAGCCACCATCTTGAGATAAGTAATAAGCGTAACCTTGTGAAATTAATTTTGAATTGATATTGTTTTGTATTTGATTTTGCATGATAAGTGTAGGTGTATATTAATTCTTAAGTTAGACTATATGAAATTTGTTTTAAGCTTTGCTTTGGGATTATTTACTAGTTTCTACCTTCTGCATTCACCTAAAAGATCCTTGTTTTATTTTTACTTTGCTTTGTCGGGACGACAAACGTTTGAGTTTGGGGTCTTGATGTCTCCCGTTTTGTTCTAATTATTAGCCCCTTGGAGACATCCTTTTAGGTGAATAAATGACTTGTTTGATAGACTTTTAAGCTTATTTGATCATATTACACTTTCTCCCCTTGGAAATTAACTATTTGCAGAATCTGAGCTTTTGTGCGTAAATTTGACTATTTTTAATGCAAAGTTAATAGGTTCTTGAAAGACCAATCCAAGGAGAAAAAGTGAGAATAAAGTCTTAGTGTATTTTAAAGTGTTAGGAAATGATTTTGAGTCGAGTTTCTATTTTTAGAGTACACTTTCCTATTTCGGTTTCTTGATTTATTGATTTATTCTTTTTAAGCATATGCGGTTTAATGATTTATTTAATGTGAAGCTTTAAAAGATAAATGGTAATTACTTAGAGGCCAAGTCAAGATAAAGATGAAAGGAAAGAAGATTTACATAGAAATAGGAAGATTTGGTAAAGATTTATTCAAAGGAGGAAAAGATAAAGCTGCCTTTTGAAATCTGAAATCCAGCCACGTTTTAGGAATTAAATCATAATAAAAGATTGGCTAGGATTCTGGACGAGTGGTCTGCACCAATAGAAAGAGATTTCCAAGACAAGTGGTTTCATATATTGGAACTCCTCAAACGGATAAGTATTGAAAAAGATATGACCAAATCAAATCAGCAAAATCTTACCTTCTAAGAGCTACGAATTTGAGAGTCTTTGACTTGTCTTCCACTCCAAGCAAAATTCGACCTAGGTTCCTCCAACACCTATAAATACACCCCTTAACCTCCTACTTTCACACACTTCAGAGAATTAAACAAGAGGCTTAAGGTTTTCAAGTCAGAGCCAGAAGGAGAGAAGAAGCTAGAAGCTGGAGGAATCCTGTTCTTCCATCCATAGTCATTCTACCCTTTAGGTTTTTATTTATCTTTTGTATTTTGAACATGAATTCCTTTTCTATTATGTTAGTTTTTAATTTCATCATGAGCTAAATTTCTTTATACTTGAGAATCGCATAAAAGGGATGAACCTTAATTAATGTTTTCTATGCTTTGAATTTGGGATTGTTTAGATTTAAATTGAATTGAGTCTTATATATTGGTTATTACTTTGTTTTCATTACTAATTCTTTTAGGAACAACTAGAATTAGCTTTTAGTATTTGCTCTATTCACTTTAGTGGCGAAGTGATCATCCGACAGGGGGGTTTGAATACAGATCTAGGTAATACCCGTGTAATGTCCGTTATTGACCGACAGGCTTAACTAGTTACATAGCCAAAGAGGTAAATTCATATAATTCGAAGAGCCATATTCGACCATACAGGTGTTTATGATACTTTAGGATAGCTTCTAGGTCCACCCGACAGGGGGCTAGGAGATATTAGAGTCCCGACTAATATTGTAATTCCAATTCTGCCCTTAAACATAGCATAGATTATATTGATTAAGTGGATTCCTTTGCGAGGATCAAGTATTTCTCTTATCTGAAGTTAGTCGTTTATTTGCTTTATTTCCTTTCTGTTTAGTTAATTTAGTCTTTACTTTATTTGCATCTTTTATCTTACAAAAACCAAACAAAAATTATTAGCTTTTATTTTCTGTTTAGCAATTATCTCTACTATCTGATTAATATTTGGGTTGAACCTAATCCGTCCCTGAGAACGAACTTGTTTATCATATATTACTTGGGACAACCGTACACTTGCGGTTAAGTGGTTCCTTTATTTTTGCACTTTATTTTATAACACCCCAGGACCCACCAATATTACTATTTCCAACTTTTACGTATGAATAGTTATTCGCTGAGAGAATAGGATGCCCATGATTTAACGGGACTATTGGAGTGAAATATTTGCTTTTATATAGACAGACTCATCGCTTTAGAAAGATTATGACTCTATGGTGCAATTAAATCAAAATACAAGTTATTTTTTTGTGGCGCAATTAAATCAAAATATAAGTTATTTTTCATAGTATAATGACATGTAGTGCATTTTTTGAAAAGAATAAAGAGCTTTATAGTGCAATTAAGTCAAGATATAGGTTATTTTGCATAGTTTAAGGACATTTAGTCTTGTTTTTGCAAAATATAAGGACATATAGTTTAGTTTAGGCTATTTTGCATAATATAAGGATTTGTAGTGCATTATTTTAAAAAAATATAAGACCCTGTAGTGCAATTGATGGTGATATAGTTTCTTAATATGATAAATTGTGAATACTCTTTTTTGTTTGTTTTAGTGAATCCGTAGGAGTTGTTATAAGATAACCAATGCTAAAGATAATGGGTTAGTGCTCAATAAACTCCTGCAACCTCTTACATTATCCCGCAAAAGACACTGTCTGTTTTACTCTCATAAGATGTCTTAAATCCGCTTCCTGATACAACATAATAGTTTAAATGGATACATCAAGAAATTGTATAAAAATATCATAAAAAAAACGAGTCATTGCTTATTTTTAATCCAAAACACTGAAATAATTTGCATCAGACAAAGATTTTTTTTCAAAAAAAAAAGACAGTTTTAGTTAAAGAGAAATTCCCAAAACTCAAAAAGTCGACTTTTGGAAATTTTTCAAAAATTCAAACTACTCTTTTTTCCTGCATTTTTGTTTTGTAATCCACAAACATATTGTATATATCGTATTTTTTGATATATATTAATTTTTTTATTCACAAACATTAAAAAAGAACTAAAATATATCAAGAATGGAAACATAAAACAAAAAAGAAGAATATTTTTGTGTTTTGAAAAAAATTTCAAAACTTAAAAAAATTAAGTTTTAAGAATGTTACCAAAACTAAAATGGCTTTATTTTTTGCTTTATTTTTATTTTGTAATTCTCAAACATATGATATTTATATCATATTTTATGATATATACTTATTGTTTGTTATTCACAAACACTAAAAAATTACTAAAATATATTAAAAATGCAAAAATAAAGCAAATTTTTTTTTTTTTGAGTTTTTGGAAAAATATGAGTTTTAGGAGTTTTCCTAAAACTTCAAACTGTTTCTTTTTTGTTACATTTTTGTTCTTTAATCCACAAATATATATATATATATATATATATATATATATATATATATATATATATATGTTCTTTAATCCACAAACATATATATATATACACATACACCTAACTTTTTGTTTGTTACTCACAAACACTAAAGAAAACTAAAATATATTAAAAATACAAAAATAAAGTAAAAAGGAAGTACAATTTGAGTTTTGAGAATTTTTTTAATACTTGAAAAAGTCAAATTGTTTTTTTTTTAATGCATTTTTATTTTGTAATCCTGAGGCAGAGTTTCCAATATTACTCTATAACACATGTATTTTGTAGGATTTTGAGCATTAAAATAGATTTGGTTATGTCAAAATTTAACAAGAACCAATTGTACAATTTTACCCTAATCTTTATATGAAGCTAATAACACATTTAACAGACTCTTGCAAGAGATCTATTGACACAAGTTTGAAATTTTGCTGTGAGCATAAGAATAGTTTTGGTTATGTCAAAATTTAATCCAGGTAAAAAGTTTATCATCTGTTCACACGGTAAATTATAAGTTATTTGATCTTGAAATTACAGTTTTGGATTTTTTAGACTTATATGATTGAAACAAGATCAGGGTTAGATATTGTAACGAGTCATAATTTACCGGTGATATTTGCAGTTATAGCGGTATCAAAAGCGGTAAAAAAAGGAAAGAACCAAATGTATGGTGTTTTTTATGGAAAATAAATGACGGTTGTGATTGGAAGGAATAAAAACTAGCTTAAGAGTTTTTTAGGCATTAATCCAAAACTAGTAGCTTCATTAGAGAAAGATTATATAACTTTTAGAAGAAGAGGTTACTGAGAATGATTAGAATGAAGGTGTCTCTATATTTCTATCACCATTTTGTTTATATCTATATTTTCTAGTTTGTTCATTATATTTTTGTTTAGTGGAGTGAAAGATTAAAGTGAACTTGTTCATATTTTTAATTGTTGCTAAATTATTAGGTTTACTTGATTTATATCACTTTGATAAGGAATTGTTTGTCATAACTTTAAAATTTTGGGCTCAGATCTTTTTAGCATTTGATAAAACCTCAATAACATGTTAGTGAATGACGTTTTGTTTTTTTTGTTGGAACAATTTTAAATACATTCACAAATTCCTTTGAAAGAGAGTTAATTATATTTTTTGTTAGATTTGTTCAATGATTTTAATGAATTATAATGGTTGAAATCAAGACATGCGTCCCTGGATTAATTTTTTACCGTCTTTGGATATCTGAAGCAACCAGACAAGTTTAGTTCATGGTCAAGTTATGTCATGATCTCCACAGATTTAGGCTCTTGTTTTTTGACATTCCATTTTTTAATCACTATTTCTTGTTATCTTTTTGTCTTGTTTTTCACTAATTAAATTATTGATCACTTTTCTTGAGCTCGTGTTGTGCCATTTTTTAGCAAAAAACTATATAAAAAGAGCCAGTGTTGTGCCATAGGGACTAATAAGAGAGTCTGAATGAAGCTCGATTAATTGTTTCCACTCTTTAAGTGTTTTTGATATAAGAACTACCATATATTCTTTTAGTTAGGAGAAGGAAATTTTTTTATTTATCTTGATGGGAACTATTGTCAACGGCAAATTCTAATTACTAGACACTTGTATTTTTCCTTGAATATTGCAAAGTAAAACAGTATTCTTGTTTTTTTAATTAGTTGGGCTAGGTAAATTGGCCATGACATTGATACTTATTCTCCACTTAAAAAGTGTGAATGTAAAATACACAATGTTCGAATCTTTTGTCTAAACATGGACAACCAACTTTTGATTTACATGGGTATCCATGGAAAGGAATGCATATTCTCTACGGGATAAGTCGTGGTACGCGCAAACTAGACAGAACAACCCACATTATATATTTAAAAAAGTAACTGTTTTTTAAACAACAATTCCCATAATCAGAGGATTACTTTCTGTTCACCTCATTGCAAGTGATTATAACACGACATTTCTTCCGTATATATATATATATATATATATATATATATATATATATATATATATATATATATATATATATATAAGTAGATAATACATGTAGGAGTATCAAAAGCAGACAACCTTTTTTGCTCCAAATCCTCAGCCAAGTTAAGTAATTCATAATCATATAAAGGAATTCGTAACAAGTGTTTTTACTTTTAAAAAGTATAAGGCATGCAAATTCCTTCATATGATAATGAATTACTTGACATGGCTGAAGATTTGGCGCATAGAATGTTACCTACTTTTGATTCTCTACCACAGTTTTCAGATAATAATATAATTTACACAAAGAAACTCAACCATTTTCTTATTTTAAGATTTGCGGTTATTAAATTTCATGTTTTCAATTACATTATAGTTTGTATTTTGAAACAATTTGTATTAATTTCATGTATTTTGAATGTTTATATTAATACTTTAACCTGTGACAGAGATTCCATTAGGATCAAATTTCATGTTTTAAAGTCTCTCTTAATTAAGTTAGCTAATTGGGGAGGTGGATTAACATTTCGAAGGTTAATCAAATCGCCATTTAGATTTAGTCTGGCCATCCAATCCGCTATCCTATTGTTTGATCTCCTAGTAAATGAGAACCTAAGTTTATACTTAGTTTATAACCAAAATCTTAGTGTTACTAGAGAGTTTACTACTAGAGTTAATTTGATTAATAATGCACAAATTGTCATTCTCCACTTCTACAAATTCAGGGGTAAATCTTGAAGCCATCTCACAAGCTGCTAAAATTCCGTTGCCTCTACTTCATCTACAGAATTAACCTTGATCTTCTTTGCAAAACCTTCAAGCATTCTTCCTGTTGAGTCCCTTATAATACAAGAAAGACAACTAAGTTAGTACTTAAATTAACCGAGGAATCATAGTTAATTTTAAATTTTCCATAAGTACGTGGTTTCCATTTTGATCATTTTCCCCTTCCCACAGTAGAATGTTGAATTGGAAGGTCCACCAGACCGTTCCTATCATTACTATTTACTTGTGTTGATGTAATAAAATTTGAATTTGAATTTGCATAATTAGCCTCAGTCTTATACTCATTAGCTAAGCAATACTCATCATAGGCTAGAAGAGACTTTTGAATTGTACTTAAAAGGTTAGGAACAACACCTTTAATAATAAATTCATTCCTTCCTTTTCATATATTCCAAGACACAAAAAAAAAGCATTTTCACCCATAAAAGAGGAGGGACCAAACTTTTCTTTAATACTAAGTCTCACAAACTGTATCCATGTTCTCACATTACAAGATGGTCCAATTAAGGAGTTATAAGAAAGTGGAATTGCTAGCCAAACTGCTACAGCCCATGAACAATGAAATAAAAAGTGTTCAATTGATTCATTATATTCACCACATAGATTACAATAAGGAGAATCAATTGGTTTCCTTTTATATCTATTCTCGTTGCAACCAACCCATTGTTGCAACATTTCCAAATAATTTTTTTTAATCTTTAGCATAACTTTACTTTGCCAAATAAACTTCCAATCAAGATCATCTAATTAAATAGAAGAATCTCCTAATTTCTTATTTTTTATTCCTTCTTGCCTTTGTTGAGCCTTCCAAAGCTTGTTATAACATTAACCAACTGTGACTTCCACTGTCTTAGATCCAGTCCAATAAAGGGTGTCTAAACAGTAATACAAGGGAGTGGGCAACTATAGTTGCTGCAAATTCTGGTAAGAAAAATTATCAATCAAGTCCAAATTCCATTAATTTTTGCTTGTATTTATAATTCAGAAACAACCTGTGAGTTACACCCTTGAGGTTTAACAATATTTTTGACATTTGGTATCCAAGAGTCCTCCTAAATGTTGATATTTTTTCCATTGCCTGTTGTCCAATTCAACTCATTTTTAGAACAATCCCTACATGCAAGTAAACTCTTCCATCCTCAAGAGAAATTGTTAGTTAAATAAGCTTTCAAGATACAAGAGTTTGGGAAATATTTCCCTTTAAGCAGTTTAAAAAGGTGATAATTTTGGTTGTTAAATAATTTCCACGCATTAGAGGCAAACAAGACCAAATTTTATGTATGAATTTTTTTAAATCTAATGCCTTTATACTCTTTTGAGTTCATGAGCGTTTTCCATTTGACCCAATGGAATCTATTTTCCCTTGGTTGTTCCAGTAAAAATTAGAAACTAAAGAGGCCAAGTGACTTGTAAGGTTTTTTGGGATTAAATAAATTGACATAATAAAATTAGGTATAATGGTTTTGATAAGAATTTCCTTACCACTTTTTGATAACATTTTCGTATCCTAATTTTTCCATTCTCTTCAAATTCATCTCAAGTATCCATTCCAAGGATTAAACCTTTAATTTACCCCAACCTGATGGAATGCCAAGATACTTACCAAGATCTTCTAGTCACCTCATTCTGAGTTGACTTGAGATTTTGTTTTTCATATCCATTGGAGTGTTTTTACTAAACAACACACCATTTTTATTTAAATTTATTTTTCCCCTGTTGCCAAACCATAACAGTTCATGATTGTAAGAATAATATCAGTATGATATATTCATCAGATTCCAGAAAAAAAAAGACTGTCATCTACGAATAAAATGTGTTATCATATGGGCTTATCTAGCTATTTTCATGCCTTTCAACAGACTTGTATGCACAAAATGACCAATAAAAGATGTGATAGCTTGAGTAACAAGACAAAATAGATAGGGTGACAAAAGGTCTCCTTGTCTTAAACCTTTCTTTGAACTATCAATATCATGAAGTACCCCATTTATTTGTACTTTATAAGTGACAGTTGTTATACACTTTTCAATCCATTTCACCCATCTAGGATGAAATCCCATTTTCCCCAAGAGATCAAGGAAAAAAATCCCACTCTATATTTTTATATGCCTTGCTAATATCGACTTTTATAGATATATTTTTTGAGTAATGACTAGCTTCTTGAGCTATAAGTATATTCTCAAAAATTGACCTTCGAGGAATGAAGGCTGTCTGATTTTCTGAGATAATGTTGCTTAGCCATGGTTGCAATCTATTGTCTAATATCTTGGATATAATTCTATGCACAAAATTTACGCAGCTAATTGGTCTGTAAGAAGAAATCAGATCGGGATTAGTACATTTAGGTATAAGCGCAATGATAGTAAAATTTATATCATAAAGAGATGAGTTATTCATAATGAAGTCAGATACAAGTTTAATAAGATCCACCTAGATTTCCTCACCGTTTTTTTAAATAACCTTCCAAAACCATCTGGTCGTAGTGAAATCACTCCAAAGGGACCAGATAGATTCTTAAGTTCAACTTCATTCACAGGGTTAATCAAGTTTGAATTCATATCCCGAGACACCACATTTTCAACACATCTCAAGATAGGTTCATAATTTCTAATGCGTACACTATTGAACACTTTATTGTAATAGGAAGTAATTTCCTTAACAATCACTCTCTTCATTAATCCACTCAGCACTCTCATTTTTAGCCTGCAAATTCTATTTTAAGTTCTCTTAACCTTAGTAATAACATGAAAGTATTTGGTATTTTTATCACCTAATTTCAGCCAACTATTTCTAGATCTCACGTCCCAATACATCTCCTCCTTCTTCCAGTAATTCTCAAGGTTTAAACTCAGTGCATCAAATGTAATTTTGTTTTCCTCTGAAAAAGGATCATTATAAAGCTTCTCCATCTAGGAAAGAGTACTTTTTATCAAAATTCTATTGTTCAGACCCCTCTTTTTTCTCCAAAGAGAAACACAATTCTGTAGTTTCAGTAGCTTAATTAAACCCATCTATACTAAACAAGAGAATGAGATTTCCAATTTTTTAAAATCATTTTACAACAGGAGTAATCATGAAGCCAACCCTTTTCAATCATAAATCTCTTCTTATTCTTTATAGTAGGGATTCCTAAATTTAATATGATAGGATTGTGGTCAGAGCCAGTAGGAGGTAACAAGGAACTCCAAGAATTGGGGACTTATCCATCCAAACCTTATTAACAAAAATTTTGTCCAACACTTGCGCTATCAGCTGGTTGTCATTTCTCTTGTGAGACCACAAAAATTATATCCTTTAGCTGGCAAATCAATTAATTCATCATTTTCAATAAACTCATTAAATATACTCATCTCTTTTTGTTTATACTACCAATATCACCTCCTAATTTCTCATAGGCAAACTTGATAAGGTTGAACTCACCTAGAATGCACCAACAGTTGTGTAAAGTTTTTTTCATCATAAACCTTTTTTAAAATTCTCCTTTTCCACATCAGCTGTTGGTAATGAAAATCTCACAAAATCCTTTAATTAGGTCATCATAATTACAATGAATTAAATTCTTTTCAACACTTTTAAGGTTAAACTAGGTTTTATCCCCCACAAAAACAACTAGACCCCTAGATAAACCCTCAGGGTCAACAAAAGATACAAGGGACATATTTAGCTTAGGGTACAAATTCTTAATATAATTAAATTTACGTTTAATTTTAGAGAGAAAGAGTACCTCGATACTGTGAGCCTTAACCATGTCGATTAGGCTTAGTTATGTCAAGGCCGTACCAATGCCTTGACAGTTCCAGGCTTGTATCATGACCAGTTACCGCAAGCCACTTCAGAATTTTGAGATCCCAATACCTCCATTATGCCTTCTTCTTCCCATTTTTCATAACCCTCTTCTTCATTGAGTTTGTCCATGTCTATTTCCTCTGCCATCTCATCATCTTTCCTATCGAGATTAGCAGCGTCATGATTAGATTCGATAAGAGTTGCAGGGAGCATAGAAATTACTTCATCCTCTAAAGGAAGACCTAAATCCTCTCTAACCTCCTTGGTGCAGATTTTAATCTTCTCATGAGACCCAAAATAAATGTTGTTATCTAGGTGTGTAGTAATAGTTGGGTCAATGATAACTTTTTGGCTTTTAAGAATTGTTGGACCCTTACTTTCTTCATCTATTGGGCCACACATCTTTTGTATCTCTCGTGGACTCAAGGGCCTAATACATGAGGATAAAACAACTCCAGCTTGATTGTCTTGGCCCAAGTCAACAGTTGGCAAGGTACGTAATGATTGTACCATATTTGTCTTTCCCTTCTTAACCTCATTAGTTTCAATTTTCAACCCCTTATCCATAATCTCACATTCTTCTCTCCTTATACCAACCTTATTCTTATTTCTCAAGGGCCACTTATTATTCTTTTTCTGATTTAGAGGACCATTTTTAGCTGCTCTAAAAACAAAACCAGTTGAACCTTTTTCATTTTCCGAGTATCTAACCCAATTTCCCAATTTTGTAATCAACTTGTTTGGGTTATCATAGTTTTTTCCTCATGTGAGAGTATCCCAAACATATAGAAGAAATCAAATAACTTCTCATACTTAAAGGAAACCCAAACAACATGTCTATCCTTTGAGTTAAACATAAGCCCTGACAGTAATGGTTCATTAACCTTCCAGTTAATCCGAGCTCTTACAAAAGTGTTCTCTTTGAATTTCTCTGGGTTAGGAAGTCTAAGTTCAAGGACATGTCCCAATTTCAAAGCGATTTTCCTAACATTTCCTTCCTTAATGAACAATGGAGGTATCCCTTCAATTCTAATCTAGAAAGCAGTTTCCTCTAGTAAACAAGGATTACTCACATGAAAAACAAAGACTTGGTAGGGTCTATTTTTCCAAAAAATCTCAAGAGAACATCAAAGTTCTCAAATCGAATGAAACATAAATTCATATCTCTCTTATCAATGGAAATACGACCTTTAATACCCCAATGTTAAATAATGATTCTTTTCAGGTAGCTTAAGTTAATGTTGCCTGTAGCTATGCCACGAAGAATGAGCTTAGGCTCATTGAACTTAGTGTATATGACTTCTCTAACAGGAGAGAGATAGAGATCTTCTTCATATCTTTCCATTCCATCATATTTACTACTCGCCATAAATGCAGTGAAGAGAGAATAAAAGTACAGATTTAAAAAATAAATGCGAAAGAGAAGTCGATGATACAAGAGATCGATATTTTAAGGTATCTAAATGTTAGCGAATGTGATTAATAGCAGATTTATCTTCATGGATCTGAACCAAGAGTTAAGATTTGGTGGTGGGTTAAAGGTAGGGTTCACTTTTGGATAGTGGTGAAAGAGATGACGGTGCCGATGAAGCTCAAGGTTGTCATCCCGGGTTTCGGGCCTGGGAGGGGTTTGATCTTACTAAAAGTATAACACTTTTTTCAAAAAAATTATAATGACATTTTTATTACTTACAAATAAACTGAAACATTTTAGCGTTCTTTCGGTGCTTACAAATAAATTTTTGTATATTTTAAAAAAATACATTTTGCTTTTAATAACTATCATAGTGGTCGGTGAAGTTTCCACCAATATCGACCATCATGGTGCTCGGAAAAGGGCTCACCACATCATCAACCGAATTCTTTTGGGTGGTCACATATACCTCTTTAGCGACCATCACAGGCCGTCGCTACAACTATTATCTTACCTTTAGTGACAGGGCCGATCCTGACATCTTGGGGGTCCAAGGCGAACTTTGAAAAGTAGGCCCATCAAAAAATCTTATGTTTTATAAGATGATTAATTTTTTTTTTTACTTAAGTTAGTTAAACAATTTTTATTTAAAACATTAAAAAAAATAGTAGATTAATATTTTTGTTTTAAATTGGGCTAAAATTGGGCCTTTTTATATATATATAATTTTTTTTTACTATATATAAAAAAAAATTAATACTCTAAAAATTATAAAAATTGAGAAAGACCCAAGGCCATGGCCTTTTGGCCTCCCTGTTTAGTGATCACAACTGTAGTAGTGACTATTACTTATCATGTATAATTTTTACAAAGGTGATATATTTGCAAATCTAATATGTCAGGTATTCATATATGAAGAAAACAACTTGTTTAAAATCCTCTAGCTAATTCATCAAAAAAAATTTAGTAGCTGTTTTTCCAATTCCCGACATACCCCTAATCACGGCAAACAAACAACATTAATTTGGTTCTTAATTTAGCCAACAATGAAGATAGTTCCATCCCAATTTGACATCTAATAGAAGTTTATTGAAGCAATTCAATAAAAATATCTTCCACTATCGTGTTTATGCACAAGGCTTCAACACCATTCCAAGGATTCTATAAAAGTCAATGCTTGGGTGCGTATTATACACCAGGTTGAAATATAGTCATGCGTTTCACAAAAAAGAATCAAATTGTATTAATAACAAAATTAATTAAATGTACATAATATGACCGAAGCACCTTTACAATGGGTTTGATTAATTTTAAAATGGAACTACTTAGTAACATGTATATTCTCCAAAATCTACTAGATATGTCATTTTATAGCGGGTCCTGGTGCAACACAGATCTTCAATTTAACACTGTTGTAGTCCCTCAAATTGTAATGGTTGGTTATAGTCATCTCGTTAGTATCCATATCATCATCACCTTCATAAATTGCACGGATTCCCCATGAGGTGTCAGATTTGAAGTTACTTATCTCAAATAAAGAGCAATCCATTTTCTCCTTCAGCTCTGTCCCACTTGTAATTATACCAATTGGTATATAGATAAATGCAGTTTGGTTTGACTCATAAAATGCCATAGAACCAGATCTAGGTATGCATGTCAAAAGACTATTACTAGTAGCCACTTTAAAGACGTGGATCCTACTAGTAGCACAAATTGCAAATCCGCGAAGTTTTTCATTATACCAAGATGGAGATAAAGTAACTGTCACTAAAGGCCCTTTACAACTCTGATATAACCAATTTGGAAGTTCAATCTCTGGAAGACAAATTAGCAACAATTCATGTCTCGTACATAAAAAATTTGACATGGATCGCTTTGTATACATACATAGAAACAAGTAGAATACCGTTAGTTGCCGCATTAAATATATTTTATCATATTAATACACACATTAGAGACTCGAGAAAGAGTGGAATTACCCAATCCCAAAAGGCAGAGAGAAATTGAGGTACACTCTGCCGCAACACATTGGTTTGTTGATCCTCATAAATCTCTTGGTTTCGAAAATTTTGGAAGCATTCCTTAACAAAGAAAGCCATATGTTTAGCTACTATTTGATACTTAAATAATATTATATAAGGACAAGAGAGTGACTTACTGGATTTTGGAGTAGTTGTTTGCAGTTAGGAAGTGACAAGTGATTCAGCCTTTTATATTTTCGGAGTAGATCTACTAGATTTGGAATCCTTGTCAGTGATGTGCAATCATCTAAATAAAGCGCTATTATACTAGATGGAAGTTCTGGCAGCGATTCAATATTTTTGCAATCCGATAAACAAAAGACTTGGAGACAAGAGGACAGATTGATGCTATTTGGTAAATGAACAAACTTATTACCGTGCATATGTAATCTTTTCAGTGAAGGTAAGCAGAAAATGCTCTCAGGAATTATAAGACCAGGGATGGACTCTAGAATATGTGAACGACTCATATTGCTAAGGATCTCTGTAAAACAGTGTAAACTTGAGCAACCATCGAGATTGAGAATTTCAAGTGATTCCATCTGAATAATTTTTGGAAAGCACTCAAGTTTGTGGCACCAACTCAAATTTAAATGAACTAGTTTCTTGTGAAGTCCGATGGATGGATGAACTTGTAACAGTTTCTTACATTTATGAAGATCTAAAATTTCTAAGTTTGGTATACCTGAAATGTCTGGAAGTTTTACAATTGAACTGCAGGGAAATTCAAGGGAAACAAGAGTTCTTGGATTAATAGTTTCTAGTAAATATTTGCCTGGATAAAAATGTAAATCAAGCAACAGACACGATTTAGGAAGATAATTGGGTTCCCCCTGGTTAAGCTTGAGTGGCTTTATCTTGTTCATGTTTATGATGTTCACTTTTCCTATCTCGAATTTATTTTCTGTTGGTACCGATACGTCAGTTTTGCAGGTCTCCTGCAAACAGGTACAATTACAACACATAAACAAGCTGATTGGTACTAACAGTTTACCAATTGTATGGTGATACTTATAGTCATTTATTAATATTCTAAAAATATCAAGTGAAATAAAAAATTCTAAAAATGATAGTTATTTGAACGTGAGGTTTATCTTGCTAGACTCTAGAACTCTTACCTTGTTAGTTATCGCCAGATCGGCTATATTTTTAGAATCCCAGAGTTCACTGCATCTCTTGTGCTCCATACTGGCTTTTTTCCTAACAATATCCCATCCCATTTCTTGAATCAAGTCATGCATATGAATTTCTCCTTCCGATATATGTATGAGTGATTTTTGATTGAGAACAGAAATAATATCCACAGGGTGAACTCCAAAACTATTAAGCTTTTGTTTCACTTCATCTTCACATTGCCTTTTAAAGTAACAAGCAATATCTAGAAATATTTCTTGTTGAGTAGAACTTAACCCTTGAAAACTTGTTTCGAGAGCAGAAAACAATGAATTTTCTTGATTATCTTTCAGTCTATTAAGTGTAATTTCCCACTCATATATATCTCGTCCACGCAAGAAAGATCCCAAGACTTCAAGAGCTAAAGGAAGTCCACATGCATAACTCACAACACGCTGTGTATGTTGAACAAAATTTTCAGCTGGGTAGCTCTCATTAAAGGCATGCCGACAAAAGAGCTCTGTTGCTTCACGCACAGACAGAAATTCCACCTCATAGAGTGCATTCGCCCCACATAATAAATTTTTATCTCTCGTTGTTATGATAATTCTACTACCATTACCAAACCACTCACGACCTCCTGCTAATGAGTCCAATTGCTTTATGTTATCCACGTCATCGAGAACCAATAACACTCTTTTAAAACAAAGATGATTTCTTATCATTGTTACTCCTTCATATTCATCACTTATATGTGCTTCAAACTTTAAAACTTTTGTTAGGAGAATCTCTTGTAAACTGACTATATCATGTTTACTCACATTTGGAAGAAAACAACCTCCTTCAAATTCACCAACGAGTTCTTCAAAAATAGCTCTAGAGGTAGTTGTTTTCCCAATTCCACCCATACCCCAGATCCCGGCAAAAATAACAGCATCAGGTTTACTAGCCAAGAATAATGAACTCAGTTCCTTCACCCGATATTCTATTCCCACAAGCCATTTCGTAGAATATTTTCGCCAACATTTACAAGATTTATGATGAGCTTTTACCTGAGATCCACAAGATTTCTTACTCATACGACCGTTAGCTAAAGATTTTTGCTGCAACTTACTGGAAATCTCTTTAGCTATCTTTCTTATACATGGTGCTTCATGAACATTCCTATGATCAAATAAATAAATAAAATATAAATGTAAATGGTAAGACTAATAATTCACAGCTAACACAGAAACACTTTAGAGTTTGAGTAATGATATAAACCATCCAAATTTGTACCATTTAATATTTTATTCATAATGTAACGTGAGTTGAGTGAAAGTAAATGGTCGATCTATTTATATTCTTGATTTGATTTATAATGAAATCACACACAAATGATATAATAGGTATTATGAATTTGAATGATATATCGTTACTCTTAAAGTTTTGAATGTAGCATCTCAAATAAATTATTCTACATTTGGTTGGATAAATGACCTTCATAGTCAAGTAAAGTCTCTGCAAACTATAAAATCTCCATATTTAATGGTACAAACCTCTAAATCTTAATGCCTAGTATTTTTTAAGGGTTTGAAACCTTATATAAATACATTTAAAGTTATGAGTACGGTAACCAGTAACTATTGAATCCAGATATTTAATGGTTTGTAAACATTATATCTTAATGTCTAGTATTTTAAAAGGGGTTGTAACCGCCATATTAATACATAGTATCTATGAGCTCGTAACTCCGAAACAATTTTTCATATTAATGGAATTCATAAATTTTTCTACTCTCATACTTATATAAACTTCTTAATTCATTTGTAATTGATACACAGGAATGGAGGCTAAATGTATAACTCTCCTATTATATCTCCCTTCTTTAAAATCTCAAAAAGTTTTTTTTAGACAGTTCGAACTATCTTCAACTCTCGTTTAAAGAGTGCACTTTAAACATTTGCATAATAGGTGCTACTAAAATGTTGACATCATGTTATTTTTATTGTTATTTTATATTTCGATTTATTTTATTATTTTTATTATTTTCATTATTTTTCAACACAGTTGAATATTATAGAACAACCAGAAGTTTCAAACTAATGAAAGTAGAACAAAATAATTTAAAAAATTGTAACCAAATGAAAAGAATCAAGGTAATGTTAGGACAAAATGAGCATTAGTATTTACCTTCGGCTTAAGTCTTGTCCTGATATATTTGCAGCTTCTCTTAAATAATCCTTCCAAATCTGCACTTTCTCTATGTTGCCCTTATAATTTACCTCATGTTTGGCAAATGATTCAGCAAAGCTATTCATTTGCCAGCGTACATCTGCTGGACTAACGTCATAAAAGATCGGAATAACAGTCTGGCCGTATTTAGTCCTGCATTCCATAATCTTTACAAGTTCATCCAAGCACCAAGTTGATGAAGCATAATTTTTGGAGAAGACAATGTAGCAAATCTTGACTCTTCGATAGAATTTAACAGATTTGATTTAATTGGTTGACCATTCTTCAGATTTCGCTCATCAATGAAAGTTATAATTCCCCTTTTCTTAAGTTCTCTATAAAGATAACTGACGATACTGTAACGAGTATCTTCTCCTCTAAAACTTAGAAAAACGTCATAAGTTTTTGGTGGTGTAGACGGTAAGGATGCCATTTTGGAAAAGTATGATTCCTCTTCTTAGATGCTATAATATGTGCTGGAAAACTTAAATGGGTGCCTTTTCTCATATTATTTTTCTTTATATATATATAGCCTGCTAGATGCAATTTATTGGAAAACGATATGCAATTTACTAATTTTAGATCAACGCAAGATAAAAACTTATTCTATGTAAAATATTAACAAAATTATATCGTTTAATACAAACGAATTCATTATTAGTATCACATACCTTAGAGTTTTATTTAAAGTTATTACTTTAAAAAATTATTATAAAATTTTATGCTATTACAATCTAAAGGTGATATTCTGAAAGCGCGTCAATCGTTATTAGTTAACTTAATTATAAGACTTTCTTTAGAAAAGTGTTTTTATTTAAAATAATATACGTGAAAGAGGCTATTAACAATTATTTTGTCAATTTTCTTGCAATTAATATCGTCAAATATGTTAAATATAAAAATAACTCCATACCTTATTCTTCTTCTCTATACAATAGTAAATACGTGGTTGTAGTGGGGTATGTGACTTATATTTTAATATTAGCTAGATTACTCAGTCTAGTCAATCTTTACGTTGCACGCATCCTATATGTTAAAGTCATCATCATATTTTATGATGGAAACAACAGAAGACACTTCCACATTATGAATAAATCAGGATTAAATTTTTTAATTCTGTCTGTGCATGACTATTAAATTAGAGTAACATTATATATCATCTTTTTTTTTTTTTTTACTTGATTATTGTATTATCCTTTATGTATAATGGCGGATCTCTATATGATTCGGGAGCTCAAGCCCGTAATTATAATATATAAAAGTAAAATTTTAAAATAATTAATCTTTTTTAAATATGTATACAAAGTGATGCTAAAAAAGAATATGTCTCATTGATTTAGTATTTTTATATTTTAAAAAATTTACAATAAAGATAGGATGATCAAATCTGAACATTTGATTTATATTTTTCTAAATAGAAACTCATTTTAAAAATTACACTAAACATAATTTGATTATAAATTAAGTTTTCTATAATATAAGACTTCACTTTGTTTTTATATTTTAATTTTATAAAAGAATACATGTTTTTTAATATATTAAATTTAAGTTATAAATTTGTTATTTTCATAAAAACAATTTATCAAATATTATAATTCTTTTATACAAGTCTCTATTATAAGTTTGAGGATGGTAATACTTAATAATTTATTATTTATATTACTCAAATAAAATTGTAATATTTTATAAAGTAGAATATTAATATAACATATGATATGTCAATATATTATTAATAATAATATATACATTAAGTGTAATGTTATTTTGTTTGCAGATTTTTAGATAAATACTAACCGATAATTTCATATATTAAAGAGACAAGAAACGTAATGGTGTTGGATTCTTATATTTGTATTTTGACATTGGTAATTATATATTTATGTATAGTGTTTTACCTTAAAAATTTTCGAAAAGAGTTGACACTAAACTTCTATATATTTCAACCCTCTCTCAGTTTAGCTTTTGGATTCGCTCTGTATATGTGTCACTTTATATGACATTAAATCAAAAAAAGAGAAAAAATTAATTAAGAAAAATAAATATTTTCATTGGTATTTAAAAACCTTCACATAAGCGGTGATATAAGGGTGAACAAAAAAGAATGATATATATATATATATATATATATATATATATATATATATATATATATATATATATCTTTCCTTTTTTTTACTAGAACAGTTACATCACCCTACTCTTCTTAACGAACGATTGCCTAATTAATGGTTGTTAGAAAAATCTAACAATATCACTGGAAAAGTAAAAAAGGATTTCACACACACACACACATATAAGAAATAATTTTCAGTTAAAATTAATACAACACTATTACAAGAAATTGAAAACAACAAAACTTGAAAGCTTTTAGAACAAAAAAAGAAAACAACAAAACTTAGTATAAAGAATTGCGTTAAAAAGATATTCAGGTCGTGCCAGTATCTCTAACAGATGTTTGACTCTAGTAGTATCTGAATATTATATGAGAGGAGAGTAGAGACTAGTCTATTCTTTTCTGATTTCTTAGTTTCATCTACATTATATTATATATTCCCTCTAGAATAGTTTTTTTCAATTCTCTCTAGAATAGTTTTTCATTCTCTCTAGAACTTTTTTTTTTCTATTCTCTCTAGAATAGTTTTTTCATTCTCTCTTGAATTATTTTTTCTTCTTCTCTGAAAATGCAAGTGAAAAATTCACTACTTATAACGGAAATGGCAAAACAAATACTCTTCAATGCTCAATAAAACCAGTTGTTTTATTGACCAAACTTTGGTAACTCCCGTAACAACTAAAATAAGAGACATTAATCTACAATAAAGAGCCATTAATGCGTCATCAAGAAAAATCCTTTGGTAACTCAACGTTTCAAAGATTACCCCAGTTAAGTCTTTTAGTAAGGGAATCAATCATTTATTTATCATTTATTTGGGATCTAGTTTGCATAACAAAAATTCTTCAAGAACTACATGAGTCATTTTAAAATGCAGATCTAGATCAATAGTACCTCTGTCGTACTTTATTAAATGAGAAATAGTAACCCAATGATCACCACTTGAGTCTCTTTATGATACGGACAATACAAAGTTGAGTATAGTTCATTTAGAACATCACAGTCCTTATAATTATTTCATATTTATTAAGGGTTACACCTCCTCCCCCCATAATTTTCTTATTCATGAATACTAGTCTTATAAGGAATTTTACCAGAGTTTATATCAAAAGAGTCAAACCTTTCCAACAAAGTGAGTCTGACTAAGGTAAATTCTATTATTTACTCAAATGAATTTTGTCCTTAGGATCACCTTCCTCCACGTCTTTTATTCACAAATAGAAGATTGAAATAAGTAAATCCCATGAAAGAGAGTACCAAAATATGATCATGTCATACACCTATTAACAAAATTGTAACACAACCGATCAATCTTTTATAAATCAATCTTTTATAATGGTACTATTTCATTAGCAAGATTTCCATTTAAAGCCACAAAACAATTTCCTCAGTTTTCATACTTTATCCTCTTAATCCAAAACCACCAACCTTCATGTTGCACCATATATATCTCTTCACAAAGATCTTCATCACACATAGATTTAATATCCAATCCATATATATATATATATATATATATATATATATATATATATATATATATATATATATATATATATTCATGTTTGTGAATGATATTTAGTGCAATAAGAGTTAAATAGTGGTAATATAAGGGGTCAAAGTAATCCTTAAACTTATATAAACATGGAAACTTAAAGACTTATCGTTGATTCCATTCACTTTTTGACTTGTATGTGACTAATTGGATCTTGTTGGGTCATTTCCTTGAGACATATTTCTTCTCAACAGAATCATCACCCCATGCCTTTTTCTGAACCGTTTTACAGATAGTCTTTGTTGACTTCTCAACGACACACAAATAAAAGGTAGGGTTTTTCACATTATCCAAGATCCATCGCCTAACCACTGAAATAGTTTTCTTGAACCCAATTTGAGAGCTAGAAACCTCGCATGTAGTTTTTTGGTATATTCCTCATTGGTGGGGTGTACCTCGAGAACGTCAATGTCTAGTTTATGTTGTTCAAGGCATATCACTCGCTTTTTGCCCAACGTTTGTAGTTGGAACCATTAAAAGACTCCAACTTAGTCACGGCAGGAATGGCTTTTGCGTCCAAGGATGAAGCAACGACCGATATAGAAAAACCAATTTACTACCAGTGATATTAAAAAAATCTTTTTAAATTGTTGTAAAAATCTAACAATATCACTGGAAAAGTAAAAAATAGAGTATATATATAAAATATATATGTAAAAGAAATAATTTTCAATTAAAATTAATAGTACACTATTACAAGAAACTATAAACAACGAAACTTACACAGAAATCCAAGAAAAGAACTGTTACACTGTATAGAAAATTGCGTTAAAAAGATTTTGTTCGTGCTAGTATCTCTAACAGAAGTTCTACTCTAGTAATATCAGAATATCATATGAGAGGAGAATAGAGAGTAGTCTTTTCTTTTCTGAATTCTTAGTTTCGTCTACATTCTATTCTTTATTCCTCTAGAATAGTTTTTTCTATACTGTGTAGAATAGTTGTTTCATTCTTTCTGAATTATTTTTTTATTCTCTCTAGAATAGTTTTCTCATTCTCTATAGAATTATTTTTTCTCTTCTCTAAAAATGCAAGTGACAAAGTCACTATTTATAAAGAAAATGACAAGACAAAAAACCGTCACATAAATGCTGATCAATGGCTGGTGATTAATGCTTTCAATGTTCATTAAAGCCAGCCGTTGTGTTGACCAAGTTTTAATAACTCCCATAACAGTTGAAATAAAGAGCCATTAACCTACAATCAAGAGCCATTAATTCGGTATCAAGAAAAAGAAATAACTTTATATAAATAATTTTCAATGGTTTTTTTCCCTAAAATTCTAATGTGGGACTATTAGTACATACATAATGTTTTCCACTTCTCCCAACAACATGAAAGAATTGATAAAATAACTTGTCTTTTATATAATAATTCCAATAATGGTTATTCTAACGATTGCTTTAAGATCATGAACTCAATCTTGTTGCAGATGTCGCTCCTTGCTGCTAACTGATGGGCGAGTGGGGTTATTATTGTTTTTCCATCATCTTTGAGTTAACACAATCATGCTCGATGGCACCTTCAGCCAATGTTTTTAACATTCTTATTATTCATAGTCGTTTTTCGATCCTAACCTCGATCTCTTGAAGTTGATGGTATATTTTCTTTATCACTCACAAAATTATAATTAGTCGATATGTAATTTTTGATGAAAATGATTTTTGGAATTGAAAATAACAATTTATTCAAAGAAAAGAATTTGATGAACCAGAGATCGAAGGAGCCAAAGATGAATTATAATTGTTTTAGATAATGAATAATTCCTAAATACACCTCCATTTAATCATCCAAATGAAAATAGAAGTTCAGATTCAATTTTAGATTCATCCTCTTTAAGAGCACCTTAAAGATAAACAAGGACCCTGGTTGATATTTATACAGATACAAGAGAACTTAGTAAAATTTTGCAAATTGCAATGGAACCGAATTCTTTTGAGGAAGGGCCAAAAAAAGAAGACTGAATAAACAAGTCTTGAAAAAAGCTATAAAAATGATTAATATGGATAAGACTCAGGATCTTGTTGAGAAACTTAAAGAAAAATAAAATAATTATTGTAAAATGGATTTACAAAGTAGAAATCAAGTCTGATGGTATCATATATAAATAAGAGAAAAATGAATTGTTTTGTAACCATTATGAGGACCAAAAGGAACATGTATTAAATTTGATTTATAGTGCAAGAGAAAAATGATTTGTTTTGTAACCATTTATAAAGAGTTGTGTAGAACTTTTATAATTACCCCCTTAGCCGATGAAAGTTGTGTTGGATAAAAAATTAACTTATTAACTATTACATGAGTACATAGTACTTTGGGTGAAGCCCCCGTGATACCCTTTATCTTTGGCCAAAGTACAGTAGCCGCCCTATATCTTTAAAATTGTCACAAAATGCCTTTTAATAAATGTTTTGGTAATCGTTAGCCCTTTTTCCCATTTTTTGTTAGTTGACCGTTAGTGAATGCCATCTGGTGCCACATCAGTGCCACCTCACCGCCACGGATGCTCCACCTAGGCATGACGTCACCCTTAGCTGAAAATAGTTTCCAACGTGGCAAGGGCACTCTTGTCTTTTCATCTCCTTTCTTTACCCATTACCTGCACCCGAACCTTTGACTTTTTGTGAAAGTTAATAAAAAAAAAACGAATCAAAACACACACTCAAGCGTGTTCTTGGTGTTCTTCAAATTTGGGGGAAAACGCAGTACATTGTCGAGATCAACAACCGAAGTTATACCCAAGTAAATTACTCCGTTGTAATGGCAATTTTTAACGAAATCTTCAGCGATTCAGGTAATTATTTACTTCCCCCATTTTATTGAGCTATGTATTTTAGGTTTAGGGTTTTAGTTATTGCGACTAGGAATTTCACAATACATATTTACTATTGTGTATTGTAGAATATGAGAAAGTTAACTCCGGTAGTGAAAATAGTGGTGTCGATTACTCCTTCCATGATAGTGATAACAACTTGGATGATGACGAAGACGATATATTGTACCAGGACAATGTCGATATTAGCATTGAATTCGCTGGTGTTGGTTCTTCTCTGTCAGTTAATATAAATGGGTTAGATCTACCATGTCCGCAATTATTTCCTAAAATCGACGATGATGATTTTAACGAGGGTTCTACTGGGGATTCTGAGCAATTGAATAGCTTGGAAGGGACGTCAGAAGGGTAGGACAGTGAAGGTTCTCGTGTTCAAAGGAGGATCCTTCCAAAGTTTAATGTATGTGCCGACAAGGATGACCTGAACTTAGTGGTCGGTATGATATTCTCTAATGGTAGTGAATTCGAGGATGCAGTTAAAGAAAAGCTGTTACCGATATTAGGAACGTTAGGTTCCCATGTGATGAACGTGGTAGAGTTAGAGCGAGGTGTAGAGGTAAGAATTGTGTCTGGTTTATATATGCAACTGTGTGAAAATGGGAGTTTTCAAATCCGGACCCTAAAAAAAACATACATGTGGTTGTGCACTAAACAGTAGGCATGTGAATTCAACAGTTCTATCCAAGAGATATGCTCATCAGTTGAAGATGAACTCAAACATTAAAGTCATTGATTTACAAGAGAAAGTCTTGCATGGTCTTCATGTAAACATAAGTAGCAGGAAAGCTTATATGACCATTAAGAAGGGAAGATCATTAGATGAAGTTCATTTCTTAGATCAGTATAGTTTGCTTAACAACTACTGTGCTGAGCTAATAAGGACTAATACAGGGTCAACTGATTTTTTAAATACTAAGGAAGATGAAGTTACTGGGAACAGGTTCATGAGGTTTTATTGTTGTTTAGAACCTCTGAAAAGGGGGTTTATAGCTGGTTGTAGACGGGTGGTAGGGTTGGATGGTTGTCATCTCAAAGGACCTCACCCCAGTGTGATCTTGACGGCGGTTGGGATGGATGCTAGCAATTGTATTTATCCAATTTGTTATAGTTTGGTTGAAATTGAGAACTTGGAGACTTGAAGGTGGTTTGTAAGTCTATTAGTTGAAGATCTTGATACTAATGAACCTGAAATGTGGGTATTTATAACTGACAAGCAAAAGCTGTATTTTTTTACTTACTTTTTTTGTATCTATTTTTTTTACTTATTACTAGTATACTGATGTAAATTTTTTATTTACGCATGGGTTAGGTATAGCCGTTGAATAATTGTTGCTCCGATGTTGAACACATGCATTGTGTTAGTCATCTCCATCAGGACTTAAAAAAAACACGACTCATTTGCGTTAAAAGACAAAATGAGGGAGTCGTCTAGAGCTTCATATGTGGAGTGATATACAAATGTTATGGAGATGATTAGAGGCATGGATGTGGAAGCATATGAGTGGCTAGCAAAAGAACCCCCAAGGTATTGGAGTAGGTTTAGAACCAATACATTGTGATGCGTTGTTGAAAAATATGTGTGAGTCTTGGAATAAAAAATTGTTGGGTGCTAGGGAGTCCACTGTGTTAGTGTGTTTAGAGCATATTAGGTTCTATTTACTTGAAAAACTTGAAAAAAGAAGAAGGTGGATATCTAGATGGAAACGGGATATATGTCCAAAATTCGTAAAATAATGAACCACAAAAAGAAATGGTCCTCCAAGTGGATACCTTTGCATTGTGGTTCATTGGACCACATTTACTTATGCATGTAGAGGTTTGGAATTGTCGGGGATACCACGTGGCCACGTCATTTCTGCACTATCCTCAGTGGATCTTGAGCAAGATTCCTACACGTCTCAATATTTTAAGCCAAGCATATTTAAAAAATCATATGAGACTTTTATAGGCCCAATAAATGGACCTGATTTATAGCCTCAGACAAATGGGCCAAAAATGTTTGCCCCAAAGGGTGTGAAACTGTGTGGTAGACCTAAAAAGAAAAGAGATAGGGCATATGGAGAAGATATCGAGGAGAGGGTGAAGAAATCTAAAAGAAAAGCTAAAGCTAATGAAGATGTTAGAGTGGCGGTTGAGAGGGTTGGACGAAGTGGGTTGAAGGGTAAGTGTAGTTCGTGTAAGCAAGTTGGTCATACCAAAAGAAGTTGTTCACGTAGAAGTGAAGCTCAAAGTGTTGCTGAAAGGGCTGTTTATGATCCAGGTTAGGGTAATGAACAAAATCCAGCTACACCCAACATGACATCAGTGGAATCTCAAAGCCAAAGCAGTAGTTTCGTAAAGGTAGACAAGAGAAGGTATACTAGACTAAGAAACAATCCATACTCAACTGAGAATAATTTATATGTGAATGCTACAAATAGTGATGTGAATATAAATGTTGCCAATAGTGATGTCAATGTTGATGCTTTAATAGTGAACTACAACTTAAGGGTTGTAAAAGTAAGGTGGAAGTTGATATTGATGCGAGTGAAGTTCACCTAGATGTCAATGATAGCAATATTGTGGTGACTACACAAGTCGTAAGCCCAATAGGCAAGAGACCAAAATCTAGAGCTCGGAGGGTTGTTGCACCAATCAAGAAAGAGAAGAAGAAAGATGATGTTGAAACTAGTGCTAAAGGCCAACACGAGTCAATGAGTCAGGTGTCTAAGGTAAATCAATAATTATCTTTATTTATTTTTCATTTGTATATGATACTTAATAACCTTGTTTTATTTTACATTTGTATAGGATACCGTTGGTGATGATAACATAGTGGGTGTTTTAACTCAAGCTTGCATTACTGACTCGGCTAATGTGGTGGTTGGGGATTCACAAAAGAATCGAGTAATAGTTGAAACGTCAACAAACAATGATAAGGTGGGTGTTTTAATACATGTATGTAAATTGTAGTTTAGTAAGTGTAGTTTAAAATCCTATTGTTAAATGTAGTTTACACCAAACAAATGGCCATGCGTGGAGCTTACTAAATTTTGTATTCTTGAGGTGAAAGATGGTTTTCTACTAACTGGTGTGAAGAAACTTGGACAACCTAGTGTAAGTTTAGATTTAACTTTAAATTTTTTAGACATAATAATCCATAATAATCAATTCACTTTTTTTGTAGGATATTTCTAAGAGGCCCCCTTTTAGACCAGGGGGTATTGGTGTCTACACTAGGGTCCCTACTCATCTGACTATTCCAGGAGCAATTACAATTGGGTCAAGGAAAATTGAAGGAAATCCATTCTTATACAAGGGAAGAAGGAATGTTAGTTTGGATGCTCTTAGAACGGGAAATAAATCTGCCAAGGACAAGGACAAGGTAGTAGGGGTAATTGGTGCCAAGGACAAGGACAAGGTAGTTCAGTTAGTTGGGGTGAACGAAGCCTTCAAGGATTTTGACAAGAATATGGAAACAGTTATGCAAAGTCTATTGACTCGTGGATCAGTTTCAAAAGGAAAGGAAAAGATTGATGACCAAAATACTACCACTTACAATGTGATAGATAAGAAAGATGATCCAAAGACTATACCTATGAAGATAATTGAAAAGAAAGATGATCCAAAGACTAAAGCTTTGAAGGTAAAACAGAAGAAAGAAGCTGCAAAGACTAAAACTTTGAAGGTAAAAGAGAAGAAAGAAGCTCCATAGACTACACCTCTTTGAAGGAAAAAGAGAAGAAAGAATCTCCAAGACTACATCTTTGAAGGAAAAAGAGAAGAAAGATGCTAAAAAACCTTTCAACATAAACAAAAAGCAAGTTCAGGACAATTGTAACGGTAAGGGGGTAACTTTGGTTAAGGTTAAAAAGGAGAAAATGTAATAAGACAACTTAGTATTCAATGGTTTGGTTTTCTAAAACTTTAATTTTGAACTTTATGTGTTGTGTGTAAGAAGAATCTTAACTTTATTGTTATTCACGTGATTCGTGTACTTTCTAAATCTATTATGGTTTTTTTAAACATATTTAGTGACATTTCACTCTATATATAACACTATTTTTCTTTGTGACATACTACATCACACATACACTTGAAAGAAACTGGAAGTTTAACATGTCTAACTACAACTCAAGCGGGAGTGATTGGTCAACTAGGTCACCATTCGTACCTGACTTCTCTCCAAGTAAGTTAACTGACGAGGTCATCATCAAGCCTTCCCCGTTAATGGATATATCACCTGAAAACTACTCCGACACTGAAGTATGTAAGTGCGGAATGCCCGCATTAGTTTATGTTACTGTATTAGAATTTAATAAGTATTTTCGTCCACTCCGTTGTCAGTTTGAGGATTATCGTTTGCAAGAGTTTCCTAAAAAAGAATATGACTTCTTTCGTTGGCTATTAGATCCTGATGAGCTATCACTTCCTACCACAAGTAGAGATGTTCCAACAACAGACGAACATGTTAATGGAGCGCGAAAGTAAGATGAAATTTCCCTTTATTTGATGTTATAGTTGAAGTCTATGGTTGATTGTAGTATGAAGTTTAAATTGTAGTTAGCTGTTTAAGGTCTATTTTAATTGTAGTATGAAGTTTAAATTTAATTTCTATTTTTATTGTAGTTTTAAGTTCTATTTCAAGTTAATGAATCTAGTTTTTAATATGGGTTTATGTAGTTAATTAATCTGGTTTTTAACTTGGTTTTGTAGTTAATGAATCTAGTCTAATTAGTTTTTTAACTTGGTTTTTATAGTTTCTAAATATAATTTTGATTAAACGCAACCTAAGACCAAATACTAAGTAAATTCAGTAAACTAAATAAAGTTCAAATTTCAGCAAAAATAGTTTTCGGTCAAACAACTTACGATCTAAAACATAAACCCTTATGGGCAAAACCAAACCAAAATACAATCCATAAAGTCCAACTTAACCCTTTCTAGGCAACACTAAACGTGCACAAAAAAAACTAAATATAAACTAAATTAAACAACTGTTGATCAAAAGTCAAGGCATAAACTAAAAAAACCAACTTAAACAAAAACATGAACAACCAAAAAATTTCAAGCCAAAAACTCATCGGGCTCCTAATAAAACTTGAAATACTTAAGCGAAATCATCCCCATCGGCACCAACTTGATGATCTTCCTCCTATTTGATGTTTGACGGTCTTCCCATTTCGAGCTAGATTCAACCAATACCATTTCCTCACCGTGAGGTAAGGGAAAGGTTTTGGTTTTCACCTTCTCGCGAACAACATTAGGAGCGATTATGACACTCCACCTACACCATGGGATTTGTTTGGGCAAGTTTTCGGTGGAGCAATGTTAGACACACCTGAGACTTCTGAAAAACGGTAAAAAAATGTCAGTTTACTAAGATAGTTACTAATATCCTAATAATCAAAAACATAAAATAAATATACTTATTTATAAATCTGTTTGAACACCCAAAAAAGGAATATTGATCCTTGTTTAAAAATCTATTACTTACTATTTGATAAAAGCAAAAGTAAAAACTTACTCTTTTTTCCCTTGTCCAATTGACCTTGTTGACCCGCCATTTGATCGTTGTTGTTATTTAACAATGAGTTACAACTCTCGCTTGTGATTTTAAGTGTTAAGGGAATTACTAAGTGAAAGGTATATATATACTAAGGGGCTACGCATAATCATTAAATTTTCTACTCGGTTTTGTATACCCAATGCACTTTTAGTATTACCTGATAAAACTAATAAGTACACATGCAAAACGTTTGGTATTCTTGTCTTGAAACTATGAACTTAATTAAAAGAAATATTTTTCTAAAATATAAAAAAACAAATACGACTTACATTTAATGGGACGGGGCCACTAAAAAAACCTGTGGGGCCACACAAGATTGATAATATAACGTAAGGGGCATTTGTCTATCATAACTAACATATAGGGTCATATGGAAACATACATAACAGTTAAGGGGCCAAATCTTCACCTTCTCAACTACGTTTCTAATCAGCGAAAAGTCAATCTCAGATAAACAAATACTCTTCAGAAAAACAAACCAAAATTTAATCCGAACAACACGTATTGTCTAATTTCCAGAATACAAATTTACAAATAAACATTCGAGCATCAGGAACATCTAACATAACCCATCACCTATCAACACACAAAACCCAAAAAAGCGAAAAATACCTAGAAACACACGAAAACCAAGAACGCCCAATCAACACTAAAAACACACCCCTCTACCTAAAACATCTGAGCAACTGCAAAACCTAACAAAAGATAGAAACAAACATGCCATATCTTCATATTTTTACCTTCAACGGATTTCAGAACTTCTATTTCCTCTTCTTTCTGCGACAACTACCTAAGCAAACTGGAAATCACCACTCTCCCCCTCTAGCATATGGGAGGATCTAACCAGGCAAAGAAGGAACACTTTCTCTACGTCGCGTGAAACTTCGGGCACCTGATAAACCGCCGTCCTGGGTTCGTATCCGTCCACGAGGTGCTTACCTTGCATCGTAAACCGCATTAACAAACCCAGTCCTCCTTACCTGGGCCAGGCATCGGAGATGATCCCGTCGTATTTCTCGAACCGGGCATCGAAGATGAAGAACGAAGGTTAAGAGGCGACGAGAGAAGAAGAAATGGATTGGGAAAGCGTAGGGTAAAGTGAAAGTGAATAATTGATTTTAGGGTTAGTGATGAGTAAAGAAAGGAGATGAAAAGACAAGTGTGCACTTGCCACGTTGGAAAAAAACTTTCAGCTAAGTGTGACGTCATGTCTAGGTTGAACAAATGTGGCGGTGAAGTGCCAGTACGTGGCGCCAGATGACATTAACTAACGGTCAACTGACTAGAAAATGGAAAAAAACGCAAACGATGACAAAAAAGTTCATTAAAGGACTTCTTGTGACAAGTTTAAAGATATAAGGCGACACTTTGGGCAAAGATACGGGGCTTCCTAGAACTTTTAACTTCCTAGTACTTTTATCTATCTTTTCGTAATTTACTTTTAGTGAGCATTGAGCTAATAATAGATATAGAGATAAAAGTGTTTACATTATTGTTGTAAAGTTAAAAGCCAACTAAAGATGATAAAACTATACCAAAGCCATCCCTTTCTTGGTTATCATGGCAAAGTTTCTTGGATACTAAGCTTAGAACCATAAAATCCATAATTATCACATTATATAAACGAATTGTACCAATCTTACCAAGGCAGGTTACAAAACATCAACAGAGTTGTACATAGATCCACATTTATAAGCCATGCCAATTTATTCTTCGGATTCTGATGATCAACCTTTATATCCAACAAGATTGTTTGGACGTGAAAGGCCTTTACATGCTGTTTTTGGAGGAGGAAAAGGTTATTCAATTCTTATCTTTTGCTTTCTTTATATATCTTTTTAACTTGTGCTCAATTCTCTGAGAAATTATATATTTAGCCAGGCTAAAGATGTATGGGGTATTGGACTTGGCCCGGAAAAACCCATTATGTACTGCATTTGACTCAGCTTCTTTTTAACTTTACCTGAAATTCGTTAACTTTTAGAAATAATAGCTTCTTCTTTCTTGAATTTTGGTTATTTTTATATGTTTCATTTGACAAATAGTTTTATTCTTTATTGTTGAAATTATCTTGAATCTTCTAGATAATATGCCAAGACCTTAATTTGCACACTTTATTGGAGATCAACGTCAGATAGAAACATGGTATAAAGTTTAAGTGAGTTAGCCAGACATGGCAGATTTTGGATCTCATATTTGTTGTCTAAATATCTCATCTCGTGTTATTAGTTTAAAACATGTCTGATATGAGTTATAGGTCTACTAAATCTTAAATTATATTTTCTGGGAGTAGGGGAATCCACTCAAATAGCTAGCTATTTTCCCTTAGCGTAGCACTACAAGCTTCACCTGGCGCACCTTAATTCCAAAAAATGCAAATTTTTGATGATTTAACAAAACAATGTATTCTTAATTCTCAATTTGAGGCACACATATATAAACTGAGTTTGTAATTTGAATAGACGATGGAGTAAAATTTTGATGAAGAATAAAAGAATAAAATATCAGTATTTTCTAATGTTTTTTTCTTGTATCATTTACTTCACAAAGAAAATTCCATTCAAATGAAAATTTAATATTGCTACAGTTGCTGATATATTATTATGGAGGAACAAGAATTTATCTGCTGCAATTCTTCTCGGATTTACAATAATATGGTTTCTTTTCGAAGTTGTGGAGTACAACTTTGTAACACTAATGAGTCACATATTCATAGCTACCATGGCAATATTACTCATCTGGTCAACTGGGGCTGGATTTATGCACAGGTAAATTTTCTTTTTTACCAATATTCTTCAAATCAAACTGCTTTGCCTATTGCAAATTTATTTCTTCCTAGCAAGTATGAACTCGTGTTCTTAATTTTTTTTTCAGGGCTCCCCCAGATATTCGATCATTTAAAATATCAGAATCTACATTGCATTGGTTTTTTGCAAAGATAAACGTGCTATTGTTGAACTTTTATGACATTTCGTCGGGGAAAGATTTAAAGACCTTTTTCTTAGTAATTAACTTACTCCCTTACTATTAGTTTCATTCATTAGTTATAATAATGTATATAGATGGATACTGATCATGGCTTCTTCTTCTTCTATATAGGCAATTTCTTTCTTGTGGACGTTGTCAATAATCGGAAATTATTCAAGTTCGTTAAATCTGCTATATATTGGTGAGTTCATAGATTTACTATATATGTAATAAGTTCAATGATTTTATCTTTGTACCTAACTCTCAAAGACCGAGACAATAATTTCTTTCAATAAGTCACATATCTAAATTAATTTACAAGTTTAAATTATTAATTTTAAGTCAAGCAATTCTTTTATGGGACTGATTTATTTTTATAGAAAGATTAATTTTTAGTTTTTCATACAAAGATGGTCACATTTTCTTTTACACACAAACTAAAAAAATTATTGAATTTTGTGTTTACTAATATGCTTTTGCTTAAAGTGTTTTATAATTTTAAATAATTACTAAAAATATGTATTTTAATATTTAAATAAAATCAAAAATGAAAAAATATCTTTAACTTTTTAAATTGACAATCTTTAATTGTGAACAATTATTTTTAAAAGTAATGACCATTTCTGTAAATGGAGGGAGTATATTTAATATGCATTAAGAAAAACTTTCCAGGATGTATAACGCATTATAAATCTCTCCATGCTAACGTTAATATGTTATTTTTCTCTGTTTACCAGGCTTTCTCAGTTTGATAACATTACCTGCCTTGTACGAGAGGTACAAAAATGAGGTGGACTACATAGCAAGTAAAGGGATCAGAGATATGAATAAACAGTTTAAGAAATTCGATTCCAAAGTTCTGAACAAGATTCCAAGAGGACCTGTGAAAGAAAGGAAGAGATTCTAAACGTTTATATATAAATTAGAGGAAATCCCATTTTTAGGCTATTACCTATGGCCTAAAAACATTTTTAGGCCAAACGTTTCAAATGTCACATTTTTAGGCCAAACGTATTCAAAACGCCCATTTTTAGGCCATTTTACTAATTTCATGAGATATTTCATTGATTTTAAGGACAATTTGAACACTTTAGACCGAGTTTCTAATTTGTGATGCGGCCAAATAGACATATAGTTTATTTAAAATGCCTAAATTGTCCTTAGAATCAATAAAATATCTTATAAAATTAGTGAAATGGCCTAAAAATGGACGTTTTGAATACGTTTGGCCTAAAAATGTGACTTTTGAAACGTTTGGCCTAGAAATGTTTTTAGGCCATAGGTAATGGCCCAAAAATGGAATTTGCTCTATAAATTACTAGTATTCTTTTGTTAAGCTAACAAGATGGACCCACCTATATATCAGTTTATAATTAATTGTTTTTATTGTAAAGATTCCTTTCAAAGTAATAAATGTACCTTTAATTCGTATTTACCTCGTCTGTATAATTATTTCTTTTGAAAATGGTTAAAAACGGTGGTCCAATTTGGTTTAATTAATCACTGTTAACTTTAAAAATGTGAAGAAACTCAAGAACACGTACTACGTACTACTGAAAAAACATCAATAAGAATAATGATACTGATATAAAAATGAACACAAATTTTATTATTCCAAAATTGAAATGAAAAAACGTTGTATGCAAAAAACACACAAAAAGAGTTTAATTTGTGCAATGAGAAGTATGATGGCAATGTATCTGGGAACATCCGACCCGGGGCGGATGTAGGGGTGGGCTGAGGTGGGCTGCAGCCCACTCTAACTTATCCAGTCTACTATAATTTAACCTATTTTTAAAAAAAAAATAGATAAAAATATAACTAAAATTATAGCATAAAATTAGCCCTCCCTAACTTAAAATTTAGAGATTAATTCTATCAAATAATAAAATTTATTAACGAAATTGGAATGTAAATACCATTTAATATTCAATTTCTTGGTTCGTTTTAATTTTTTTCATAGATTTTTTTGTAATTAACTTTTAAATGTTTTAAAAAATTCATTTGGCCGCCTGAATTTTAAAATTTATTTTATTAGACTTTAAATGATTTTATTTATAGGATTTTTTGTTTTTTTACAACAAAATGTATGTTAAGAAATTTTTCGAATGATTAATTTAAAAAAAATAACATTCAGGTTTATATTGCAATCTTTACACAATATATGGATTTATAGTGCATTTTAACATTATAAGGATCTATCTAGCAATTTTTGCATAATATGTAGACTTATCGTGCAAATACCCCTTAGCCCCTCCTAACAAAAAATCTTGCTCCGCCCCTCCATCCGACTTAGAGGCTCCCCTAACCTACTTCTACTATGTTAAAATTACAGTTTTTGAAATACATTTGAATTTATATAGATTTCTTTTAATCCATTTATTGTATTTTGTTATATATAAAAGGTATCATTTAGAGAACCTAATTCATCGTTCAAACAAAAAGAAATATAAGTATCTACTTTAATTAGAGGCATATATATATATATATATATATATATATATATATATATATATATATATATATTCTTTTTTTATAATTTTCAATTTTTTTTTTTAATTTAAATTTCTAAATATTTATTTCTAACAAAAACGTATGAAAATCAAGTTGTTCAAATAATTTGGGCATCAAATAAATCTGCAAAGAAATTCTGATAATAGCAAATCAAGTATCAAGAAGTTTACAACTTCTATTTTCTCTCTTTAATGAATAGAGTTATGATTTTGGTATGTGAAAATAAGAACAATATTCATATCATATGACTTATGCGAGTAAATCGAAGAAGGTTACGACGATCCCGAAGATATCTCAAACTTATCGAATGAGCAAAAGAAACAATTGACAGAGCATCGAAAGAAAGATACAAAGATAGTTAACCTTATTTAACAAGGAGTTACTGAAGTTATTTTTGTAAGAATTATCAATGCTACAACAGCAAACGAGGCATGATAAATTCTTGAAAAAGAGCATCGAGGTAATGAAAGACAAAAATCATAAAACTTCAATCCTTACAAAGAGATTTCAAAAATCTAAAATATATAAAATGAAAAAAGTTTATAACACTACTTATCCAAAGTTTTGGATATTGTAAATCAAATGAAGTCTTTTGGCGAATAGATGAGTGATCAAAGAAATGTAGAAAAAGTTCTCATTAGTTTGCTTGAGAAATTTGATCTGATTGTTGTCGTAGTTGAACAAACACAAGACATATCAAATCCTTGTTTGGAGGATCTTATGGCTTTGATCAAAACTTTCGAATAAGATTGAATAGACAATCTGAAAAATCCATTGAAAGAGTTTTTCAATCTAAGCTCATTATCCAAAAGAAGGATAACATTGATGGCAGTCGAAATATTGGTCACTCACATCGAAGTAACAAATTTAGAAGAGGAAGAGGTCGATCTTCAAGGGGAAGAGGCGGAGGAAGAACCAATTTTGATCGTCATTCAAGTTTTGAGTCCACTCAACAAAGGTGTAGAATTTGCAAAAGAAGTAGACATGTTGATAGTTTAAAGGAAAACCACAATTACTTAATTAAGTTTGGACACATTCAAAAAGATTTTTGATTCAATAATGACCATCAAGCCAACTTTACCAAGGAGCAAGACTATGAAGAAAGTTTGTATGCTAATCACACAATAACCGAACACAAGAATCAAATCTGGTTCATTAATAGTGGGTATAGAAATCACATGTCTGGATATGAAAATATTTTTGTATAACTTGATTCAACCACAAAATCTTAATTGAATATGTGAAAGGGTGCATTAGTTGAAGCGAAAGGAAAAGGAACTATTGTTGTAGAGACAAAAAAAGGAGAAAGGTACCTTCATATATTTTACTTGCCCTAGATTAGTAACAAAATTTGGTGGGTCTTGGACAACTAGTTGATCTTGCATAATGTTTCACTCGAATTTGGAGACAACTCATGCAATTTTTTTGACAATAATAGTCAAGTTGGTGCAAACATTAAATGGAGAAAAATCGCAACTTTCCTATTTCTTTCCATTACCTAAGTAATATTGCTTTGAAAATGGATACTGTTGACGAGTCTTAGATATGGCATCGAAGGGTTGGGAATTTGAATTTTCAAAGTGTAAAGAATCTGAAAGAAAAGGATATGGTTTATGAGCTACTATCTATCAAAGAGTGCAAGTCCGAGAGCCTTTTCCAAAAGACAAAGCACTGAGAGCTAAAACACATCTAGAGCTTTTTCACACCGACGCATGTAGAGCAATGTCTGCTACTCATGCTGGTAACAAGTATTTTTTTTATTTTCATTGACGACTTCACAAGAATGACTTGGGTTTATGTCATGAAACAAAAATATGAAGTGTTCTCTATTTTTAAATAGTTTCAGATGTATATTGAAAGGAAAAGTGGGTTTCTTATAAAATGTCTTGAGAAGTGACAGAGGAGGTGAATACAACTCCAATGAATTTTACAATTTTTTTGAAGATATTTGGTTGGACAAGAAACTTACAGTAGGTTACACTTCACAACAAAATAGAGTCCCTAAAAAAAAGAATAGAAACATTGAGAAGATGGCAAAATCAATGCTTTATATGAAGGGATTGTCTAAATTCTTTTGGGACGAAGCTGTGTATACATAAATATATTTGCTGAATAGATGTCCAACAAAATTTTGGGAGGACAAGACTCAACTCGAAGCTTGGATCGAAAGAAACCCACCCCTAAGTCTCTTGAAGGTTTTCAAAATGATTTGTTATGCTCATATTCCAAAAGAGGCGAGGCACAAGCTCGATGAAGTAAGTGAAAAATATATATTTGTAGGTTATAGTTTATAATTAAAAGGCTATATGATATATACTTTGCAGAAAAATAAAGTCATTATTTCAGGATATGTCTTAATTTATGAGAATAGATCGTATGATTTGAAAGAAAAGAAAGTCCAAAGTCTTGTTAATTCTTTTGATGATAAGGAAAAATGTGAGGTTGAAGATGTTATTCCAAAAGATGACCCTTCGACTTCAAACCCTCAATCTTCCACATCAAATTAAAAGTATTCATCTCCAAGTTAAACTGCAAGGGAATGAAAAGTTTGATGCAAATTTATCCTAGTTGCAATTATTGTTTTACTGAACCAGAAAGGCTTGGGGAAGCAATAAAGAAGGAAGTAAGGAAGAAATCATGCAAGAATAAATCCAAGTGATCAATAAATATGAAACATGTGATTTGGTGAAAAGACCTCAAGACAAAGATAACAAATTTTCAAAACTAAGCTTAATCTTGATAATTTGGTTCAAAGAAATAAAGCGAGGCTCGTAGAAAAAGGATATTCACAAAAACCCCGAAATGATGTTGAGGAAACATTTTCACTGGAGGCTGAATTGGATACGATTCAAATACTTGTTGCGTTGGCCGCTCAAAAAGGTTTTTCTTATATCAACTTGACATAAAATCAACGTTTCTGAATTGTAAATTGGAAGAAGATGTTTATGTTGAGCAACCACAAGGATTTGTTATCAACGGAGAAGAAAACAAAGTGTACAAGTTGAAGAAGGCTTTGTACTGGTTAAAACAAGCACCCTGGGCTAAGCATGGTATAGATTTATTGATTCATATTTTCTCGAAAGAAGTTTTCAAAGGAGTAAGAGTAAGGCAACCTTATATGTGAAGACAGAAGGTACTATTAGGATTCTTATTGCTTCACTTTATGTTGATATGGTGTTCGCTGGGAATAACAAAGAAATGATTGAAAGATTTAAAAGCGACATGTTGAATTTTTTTTGAAATGGGTGATACGATTCTCTTACATTACTTCTTCGGTATAAATATTTGTCAAAGGAAGTACGCCAAAAATCTTTAGGATTTTTTTTAAATCAGAGATTGCAAACTGGTGTCTACGCCTTTGATTGTGAACGAAAAGCTGAAGGAAGAAGATGGAAGTAAAGAAGTAAATATTTCAATTTAGCAAAGTTTTGTTGGAATCTTGTTGTATTTAACCACAACTAGACCGGACATAACGAATGCTACAAGGATCTTATCGAGATACTTGCACAAGTCTTGTAAAAACCACTTTTGAGTTCTAAAAAGAGTGTTGTGATACATTCAAGATATCTTGAATTTGGTATATTATATGAAAGAAATATTGAAGCATACTTGCTTAGATTTTATGATAGAGATTGTGCCAGATGTGTTGATGATAGAAAAAACACATCGGGTTAAGTTTTTTTCTTGGTTCTGGTATATTTTCATAGGCATCTAAATAGAAGAAAACAGTTTGGCACAATCATCAGCGGAAGCCGAATATATTTTGGCATCGTTAGCAACATCTCAAGTTATATGGCTAAGGACGATTTCAGAATATATTTGTTTGAAACAAGAATAAGGTATTGTTCTCTTATGTGACAACAAATATGCTATTCCAATGACAAAGAAAATCGTCTACCATAGTCACACAAAGTACATTGCAATCAAGAATCACTTTATAAGAGAAGCTATAGAAGAAAGAGAAATTCAACTCAAATATTGCAAGTTGGTTCAAACTTTAACTTCTTCTATTTAAGATATTTGAGGCACCATTACGTGGAATAGGCTAGTTGGTGTCCGCTTGTGCAAATATATAGCAAGTGTATCATCCTTTATGGCTACTCAATAAGTTAATAAGAAGATTATGCACTAGGTGGTTGCCCTAACGACTGTGAGGTTATACAATTCACTATATACCAATTTATCTTTTCTAGTGATGGGTGTCTATGCCATAGTGTAACAAACTCAAAGAAGAGAGCAGCCGGGGTGATGTTTTATCTATTCAAGCAAATTGTATAGAAACCCACAACGGTGGCCCGCGAATCGGGATCAAGTTGGATCCGGTGAAAACTGTATTGAACTAGGACTTTTATCATGAATGATGGAAAATGAATCTAGTACTACTCCATTTTGTTGGGAACAACCATGATTCTCCCAGTCTTATTCCCCAAAAACAACAAAATCTCTACCTTTCCACAACCAAATCCACCCAAAAAACTACCTTTTACTCCCTCCCATCCACCTCCTCTACAAAAAATAAACCACATCCATCATATCCTAGCCGCATCCCCTTCAAGAAACCCAAGCCCTACCTTTCCTCCACCTAATAAATTTATCATGATGCCTATCTTCATCCCTTGAGCACCTTCAGCACGTCCACAAAACCACACCTACTCGCCTTTTGTTTCACTGTTGCCCATAGTATCCAGATAAAACACCACTCTCCTTATGGTGGGATCCTTTTCATAGACGCGGATTTGGGTCTTTGGTTGATCCTTTTGAATACAACATTTTGGTTAGTGTTTGTTTGGTTTTTCCTTTTTATACTCGGCCTTGCCCCTGGGGGTTTATCCTTGTTGGGTTTGAGGAATTCATTTAATGTCGATAATCAATCTTTTCTGTTCTTCTGAGATACAGACAAAAAATTATTTGTTCTAACTAGGTATCCTCAGTTCAACTCTATACAGTTTGGGTCTCCATTAGCTTGGTTTAATATGGTATTTGTGAAAACCAGTTGGATTTCTTTATCTCTAAAATGAGAGTTGATGTTGAAGTACCATTTATGATTAATCTACTATAAATTTTTGTTTATTTTGTTTATTGTTTATCTTGTGACTATTTTGAAATATATTATCGTCTATTTTCACAAGGTCCCGATAGCCTTGGTTGTATTTGAAGATCTGGTTAGGTGTTTGATTGAGCTGATTATTTGTTATGTGACATTGATTAAAACAAAAATACCTTTAATTTATGGATTTTTTTCATTCACTGATCTTGTTATAAAAGAATTAATGGGTTATGTGATTAACCATAAGAAATGGCGCTTGTTATTGTCTAAATTGTTAGTTGATGTGATGCTAGTTTTTCATTTAATAAAAAGTTCTGTCTTATAGCTCCTGTATTTTCGAATTGAATTTGGAGTTTTATGGGTTTGATTTCCTTTTTGGAGTGATAAATTATTACTATGTTAATTTTCTATTGATAATTTACTTTGCATAATAATGATAAATCTAGTCATGAAATCGTTTGGGAGATTGAACCATTCCACATTATCAATAAATGGGATGAAAAGAATTACCATGTAACTTTTTTATCGAGCCAAAAATATTTACAATTGTATACAGAAAGCCTAAGATATGATGTATTTTTTGCTACTCAGCCCTGAAAGGTTATGGTCTCTTCTTTGACGAAAGATCTAAGATTTTGTTTAGTTTTCGATTGTCCTTTAGATCGATATATACCTGCACATTTCAATAACTAGGATAGGATTTGGATGCTCAAACGAATAGATTTTATCTTTAGATATTTGAGAAATCAGTTAAAGGCCGAGTTACATTTGAATTTAATCAATCTGGATATTTCTTTTGTTACGTTCTTTTCGGAGAAGCTCTACTATCTAAGCTACAAAATTGTGTGCAAAGTTATTATCACTCTGACTAATAATTGCAATCCAACTGTAGTCGTTGATAATATCAATTATTTCTTTATTGATTGTCTCATTGTCGTGAATGAGTATTTCATAGACCTATTCACCCAAATGTGTTTATGGGTGGTAACTGATATTATTAAGCATTTAGCTACCCTGTACCATTTGGGTAGGGTTAAGGCTTTTGAAATTATGTTCGAAGTTGTTGTCGAAGATGTCATATATGATTTGGTTATAGAAATGGTAGAACAGGAAAAGATGAAAAAGAAGACGAAGGAGCCGTTGATTTATATTGACGAGGCTACACAAGAGGAGAGGGAAATTCCTAATTTGGCGGGTCTTTTCGAGTATATCTTTTATTGTAATCTAATAGGAGATTTATCAGAAAAAGCTAAAGAGAAAGGTATCTGAGACACATGTAGGGTCCTCCGTTTCGACCTCCTCTACAGAAGTGCCGTTTGAAGATCAAATCGACGCCTTCAAAGAGGTAGTTGAGGAAGGAATGGGCCCACCAAAGACGGCTTGGCTAGCCGGTGCTGGAATGGTTCAGAAGAAAGCCCGTACTTCCGAGCCGGATCCTTTGGCTAGACGGAATGAGGGGAGACTCAATGTGATGATGACATCTATGAATGAGTTTCGCGCAACTCAAGGTCTCCCCCCTATCGATACTAATCCATCATTGACTGCCTCCAAATCTAGCACGACTCGCGGTCATTACTCGATGAGCATTCTAGACACGGCTACAGAGGTGTTGAATAGCATGAAGGCCCAACAAGGACTTGAAACAATCCCCCCCGAAGGAGCGACAGAAAAAGCGACAGAAGATGAAGAGGAATAGGAAGAAAGAGCAGATACCTCTCGGTTGTATGATCTTTAGCTTGACTTTGTTAATTTTGATTTTGATGTAACTTTGAATTTTTTTACTTTATTATCGGATGTTTGACTTAAATTTTATTAAATATTGCGTTACGATTGATGTTTTTAATTATTTATATAATATATTTGTATAAATATTAAAATAAAAATAGAAATATAAATTAAAATTATAAATAAAACAAATTGAAATACGAATTAAACTTAAAATTAAAATTAAAATATAAATAAAAAATAAAAAATACTAATTAAAAACAAAACTGTAATTAGAATTTTGGATTTACAAAAATGGATAGCGACGACATTTTCGTCGTAAAAGAGAATAAAAATATATTCGCTAGTAATTCAATCCACTAACGACGAACCACGACTTGTCGTCAAAACAACGTGACAACGATGACAAATTTTCGTCGTTAACATAGTTGGATAGCGACGAAATATTTTCGTCGCGGACAAATAATTTTTCTCGATGACTAATTTTGTCGCCAATCAGGCTCAATCAATAGCGGCAAAACCACTACGTTTCTTCGCAAGAAATATTTCTCCAGACGAATTTCTCGCGAATAAGGTTTAGCGACGAAAAGTTATCGCTAATGACCCAATCGGGTCTTTAGCGACGAAATCTATTATTTCTAGCGACGACGCGGGTCGTCCCTATCTAAATCGAACGTAGTAGTGGTTATCTGTAACCTTAAAGTTGGCCCCAAAAATAAATAAATTATTTCGACAGTGGTTAAAAATTTACTCCCCACTAATGAAAATGTATAAAAGAGGAAAGTAATTGATTCACCAACCTGGGATATCTTTAATTTAGCAGTGGAAAATACTGAGCATATGACATTTGAATGCAATTGGGTAAAGGGTGCTTGGTTTGATTCACCTTTCAGAATATATATATGCAAGCAGTTTACTACAAGAGTGGACATGCACTTGGATTATAGTTATATTGAAATAAAGTAAAAAATCATGATAATAAAAACACCTTTATAATGGAACAGATATGTACACTTGCATGGTACATTTAGAAATATAGAAACAGTAAAAAGTTGAAGAATTTAACTTTTGATCCTTTACATACTATTCAAAAATCTATAAAATAGTTGGATGAATATAAATTGCAAACTATCCTAAGGATGCGAATAATAAATTAAAGGATAAGTTAATAATAAGTTCTGACCCTATGAGCAATACAAGTAATGCGAGTATCTCTAGTGAAAAAGAAAGTAATAAGAGTTAATAAAATTTAAAAAACCACCTCCTATGAATATGATAAAGATAAATTGTGATGCTGCTATGAATAACAAAAATGTATTTATTTCTTGTATCTTCAGGGATCACTTACGTAGAATGCTCGAGTGTAGAGCGTGGAATGTTGCAGTAGAATCTCAAGCGGAAGTTTTAGGCATTCTTAAAGATTGTCTATGGGCTTGAGGATTAACTAACAAGAAAGTTATAGTAAAGAGTAATTGTCTTCAAATTATGCAATCATTGGAGAATTTAATCTCTTATTTTGTAACACTATTAATAGTATTTATCTAGTAGATAAAAATAGAGATAAGAATAGAATAATTAACTAGTGACCAAGCATAGATTAGATAACAATATGACACATGTTTACGCATGATCCATAGTAGGGATATGAACTGAATAATTAACTAGTGACCAAGCATAGGTTTGATGAGAATGTGACACGTGTTTACGCATGATCCATATAGGCTACATTCATTAATTAAGGATGAACCGGAATTAGATAGGTTTGTATAATGTTTTAGTGGGTAAAGCCCTCGTCTGGCCCTCTAACTTTTTCCAAAGTGCAGGAACCGCCCCGATCTTATGTTTTACCCTTTTTGGCCCCTGATGAACCCATTTTGTGACACCGTTAGCCCTTTTTCCATTTTTCTGTCAGTTGACCGTTAGTCAACACCACATGGCGCCATGTCACCGCCACCTCAACACCGTCTCTAACTGTTAATTAAAAAAAACTTTGAAAGTTTTTTTTTGACACAAAACTTTGAAGGTTTTTTTTTAGGATACAAAACTTTGAAGGTTTGAATCATTCAAATCATCAACAATGGAGGAAGAAAAAATACAATATGAAACCAAATTGCTAAAACCCATTAAACAATCGATTAAAAAAAGATAAACCCCTCATTCTTATGAAATAGGCTAAGTTGAGAGATTAGGACTTAGGGTGCTGAAGAAGACGAAATGGATAGCAGTTTACCGTTGATGTCACCGTCGAAATCAGACCGGCAATCAAAATCGAAGGCTTTACAAACTTCTAAAACCTCACTCTTGCTTGTTTTCTGTTTTGCCCTCGCTTGTCTCTATGTTACTGGAAGGTCCATTTCAATTTCTCAATTTTTACATTAAATTTGAGCTAATTTTAGTTTAATTTACAATTTTTAATATATTTGTTAAAGGTTATGGCAAGATGCAGAGAATAGAATGCTGTTAGCTAGTCTTTTAGAGAGGAATGCATCTCAGGTTACTCTATTCCTATTAATTTATTGGAATTTAACATTTTCTTTTCTGATTCAAGCATTATGAATTAAATTAGACATGAAAAATCATCTAAGTTATAGGCTATATGACTATAATTAGGATTTGTTTCTTAGATTGAATCTTTAATTCATTGTGTCTAATATTATCTTTGTGTTTATTCACAGAAAGTAAAAGTATTAACTGTTGACAAGCTAGAGGTTTTATCTTTTTTGTAATCGATTGTTTAATGGGATTGAGTAATTTGATTTTATATTGTATTTTTTTTCTTCCTCCATTGTTAATGATTTGAAGGATTCAAGCCTTCAATTTTTTTTATTAACTGTTACAGATAGTGCTGAGGTGGCGGTGACATGGCTCTATGTGGTGTTGCCTAACGGTCAACTGACAGAAAAATAGAAAAAAGCTAACGGTGTCATAAAATCGGTTCATCAGGGATAAAAAGGGTAAAACGTAAGATCGGAAATGTTTCGTGCATTTTAAGAAAAGTTAAAGGGGCAGACGAGGGTTTTACCTTGACATATTTTGGAAAGAAAAGAAGGCCAGCTGGGTTGCCACTTATCAGTTATCACCAAGTTCACGAGATACATAGTTTTGTATGTGTTTAGACATAAATGCACCAAACCAAATGAATTAAGGAAATTACAAGGCACATCATTTATTTATTTTTGTCAGGGGACAAGACAATGTTAAAGAATCCAAGAGTAGCCTAATTAAGACGCATTCACTGTCTGACATATCAATAAATGATTTTTTTTGGGAAAATAGTTTTTCTTGGGAAAATAGTTTAACGAAGTATATCCTTATTATTTTTTGAACAAATATCAACTTAATTTTTCGTAAAATATAATGACTGGATTTTTCTATTAAATATTTTTATAAATATTTGATAATTTAAATATATAAAAACATAAATTTTAATATATTAAAAATGAAAATAACATAAAAAATTTAGAAAAAAGTATTTTAATATTATAACTACATAACTATTTTAAAACAAAAAATATTAATAAATAATTTATTTATATAAAAATAGAAGGAATATATATTTGACAAACTTATCACTATTACAATTACGTGAAAATGATTCACGCAAAAAAAAAGTTTCCTAATAACGTTTATACAATTTGCACACTCATAATCCATAAAAAAACACACAACCTGTTAAAAAAACACTCGATCCGTTAAGGAAAACGAAACTCATTAGACAAAATCGTAACTTACTAAAAAAAAACAAAGATAACTCAATAATAACTACTCCTTTTGTGAAAGATAAAAGAAGCTGGACTTGTGACGGCAAAAAAATATATTTTTGGACATTTTAGACAATTGTCTCTTCTTAAAATTAACATCGATTAATGCTAATACCAAAAATTAAGTGTGAAAGTAAAAAAATTGAAGTTAGATTAACCTGCTATATAAAGTTTGGGGACAACACTAACCAATATTGCAGGATAGTTACATATATATATATATATATATATATATAAGGTAAACCCCGTGTCTAAAAATATTTAAAAAGAATTATGTTTTGTTTACGGGAATGGAACCTAAGTTCCCTAGGTAAAAATCATGGTTAAGGTTAAAGGTTCTTTTTGCTCGTCTAAGACAAAATTAAGGTTAATATTAAGTTTAAGGTTAAGATTAAGGTCACAGTTAAGGTGAAGGTGAAGGTTAAACTTAAACTTAAGGTTTAGGTCAAGGTTAACGTTAAGGTTTAAGTCAAGTTTAAAGTTAATTTCAAGATTAATGTTAAAGTTAAGGTTTAAGATTTAACATTTAAGAGTTAAGGTTAAGGTTTAATAAGATTTAAGGTTTAACGTCGAATATTTACGTGATGAATCTTCAACTGGTTAAAGTTAAGTATAAGGCTAATATTAAGGTTAAGGTTTAAGTTAAGGTTAATGTTAAATTTAAGATTCAGGTTTAGTTAAGGTTAAGTTAATATTAAGGTTAAAGTTAAGGATAAGGCCAATGTTATAGTTTAAGAGATTAAGGTTAAGGTTAAGGTTAAGGTTAAGGGATTAAGGGTTATTGTTAAGGTTAAGTGTAAGGTTAAGGTTAAGGTTGAGGTTGAGGTTAAGGTTAAGATTAAGGTTAAGGTAAAAGTTAAAGTTAAGATTATGGTTAGGGTTGAGATGAAGGTTAAGGTAAAGTTTAAAGTTAAGGTTAAGGTTATAGGTTAAGGTTTAGGTCAGGTTAACGTTATGGCTTAGTTCAAGGTTAACGTTAAGGTTTAGGTCAAGTTTAATGTTAATTTCAAGGTTAATGTTAAAGTTAAGGTTTAAGATTTAATGTTTAAGTATTAAGGTTAATGTTTAATATGATTTAAGGTTTAATGTCGAATATTAGCGCAATGAATTTTTAGTTGGTTACGATTAAGGTTAAGGCTAAAATTAGGTTAGGTTTAAAGTTAAGGTTAAATTAAAGCTTAAAGTCAAGGTTAAAATTAAAATTAAGTTTAAGATTAAGTTTATGATTAACAATAGGTTACAGTTAGGTTAAGGTTAAGGATTAAATTAAAGGTAAGGTTAAGGTTATGGTTAAGGGCTATGGTTAAGGTTAAGTGTAAGGTTATTGTTAAAGCTAAGGTTGAGGTTGACGTTAGGTTAAACTTAAGATTATAAACTTATAATTAAATCACGCCACACTATTATTTATATTTTATTTATATAAATTTTGATGGTATATTTAATTACTCGTTGTTTAATCAGTGAAAAAGAAAAGAATTTTGTCCCGAGTTTTTTCTATACAATTTAATATGTATAATATATGTATAATCACTTGATCCCAACTTGAATAAAAGGAAGGAAAAATAATTCAGATGGTTATTCTATTAGAGTTTCAATAAAGATAATATCATTTCATCTAAAAGAAACTTAATTAGTGACTTGTTGATAAATTTTTTTATATGTATGTATCTGATGCATGCATGTATGCATACTTTAGATACCACTTATTTTCAAGTTGATTAGCTTAATATAAGTTTCTGTGTTTTTCACGATTTTCAATTTGTTTGTCCATGGTTCCTGAAACTTGTTCCATAAATTTACAGAACAAAAACTATATTTTTTTGGAACATAACAAGTGATATAAGGTGAAATCTATTTCTTAAGCTATTTAATTATAGCATATTTAAATCTCGATTCATTTTATACAATAATTAATAACATTTCTAAAATTATTCACCTAAATCTATCTAAACTATGATCAAATATTAGAAGATGGTCGATTATTCAAGAAATATCCTATGCGTTAGCCAAGTGAGTCTAAACCATTTTTCAAGATCTAGAAACAAAATGGGTTCTAACGATACGACCTAATTCCTCTTAAGTCCATCTAAGTAACATGAGTCACCTAAACTTTTAATTTTTTAAGGAGATCCACTTGTTTTTAACCCATATTACTATAAATTTTTATTTTTATATTTTTTAGATCGATAGTTGGTTTAGTGGTTTGACTATTCCGCAGAGATCGAAAGGTCTTGGGATCGTGGAGTTAAATTGATTTCGAGTCCAAAGTAAATCTCATATGTAAAAAAAAAAACTTAGTTTTTGCAAGATTAATTTTTTTTAAAGTCAACATATTTTAGATAAATATTTAAACAAACACCGAATTAATATTGCAAATGAAAAATAAACAATACAAATAAAATTAAATATAGAGAATTGAAGGAAAATATAAATTAAATTAACATAATTATACACAAACTTGATTATTAGTATTATTATTATTTTTTGGACTTGAGAAACTTGATTATTAAGTTTCAATTATAACGTTTCCGACAAACCCCAACGTGTATAACTAGGGGCTAGTGTTGCCACTTATCACCAAGTTTTTTTTTTTGGACGCACTTATCACCAAGTTCACGAGATACAATGTTTTGTATACCTTTAGACATAATTGCACCAGATGCATTAATGTAAATACAAGGCACTTCATTTATTTTATTTTTGTCAGGGGAACTTGACAACGTTAAAGAATCCAAAGGTGGCCTAATTAAGATACATTCACTTTCTGACATACCTTGATAAATGAATTATATTCTTATTTTTTTTGGACGCTCTTATTTGTTTTTTTAAACAGATATCAACTTAAGTTATAAAAAAAATAATGACTGATTTTTTTAATTAATATTTTATATAAAATATTTGATAGTTTAAATGTATAAAAAAAATAAATTTTAATAATTAATAATGATAATAACGAAATTTTTTTAGAAAAAAGTATATTTTTTTGTTACATAGGAAAGCTACTTTGGACTCGAAGTCGTTGATTCGGTTCGAACCTTATCACCAAATTGGATGATCAAGGTCCTGGCCAATGAGCTAATCCTAGCTGATTAAAAAAAATATTTTAATATTATAACTAGATAATTATCTTATAAAAACAATATTACTAAATAATTTATTTATTTAAAAATAGAAGAAGTATATATTTGACCAACTTATCAATACAATTAAGGGAAATTGGTTTTGTTTATAGTATAAGGTGATAGATCCCAGGAATCACGTAAAGAAAATGTTTCCTAATAACTTTCATACAATTTGCACATTGGTAATCCATTAACACTTGTAATCCGTTAAAAATGGTTGACCTGTTAAAAAATACGTAACTCATTGGACATAATCGTAACTCACTAAAAAAACAAAAATAACACAATAATAACTAGACCTTTTAAGAAAGATATAAAACTTGGACTTGTTAAGGCACAAAAACACGTTTTTGAATCTTTTAAATAATTAGCTCTTCTTAAAATTAACATTAATTAATTCTAATACCTGAATATAAGTGTGAAAGTAAAAAATTGAAGTTAGACTAACCAGATACATATGAAGTTTGGGGGCAATACTAACCAATATTTTATGATAGTTTCATATTACATCCTTGTTATATATATATATAATGGTAAACCCCGTTTTAAAAATAATGTTCCGTTTTCGTGAATCAAACGTAAGTTCCTTATGTGAAAATCATGGTTAAGGTTAAGGGTTTCTTTTTCTCGTTGAAGACAAGGTTAAAGTTAAGATTAATATTACGATTAAGGTGAACGTGGAGATTAAGGTTAAGGTTAAAGTTAAGGTTTAGATCAATGTTAACGTTAAAGTTTTGGTCAAGGTCAAAGTTAATTTCAATGTTAATGTTAAAGTTAAGGTTTAAGATTTCACGTTTAAGGATTAAGGTTAAGGTTTGATATGATTTAAGGTTTGACGTCGAATATCAGCGCGATGAGTCTTCAACTGGTTAATGTTAGGGTTACCGCTAAGATTGAGGTTAAGGTTAAAGTTAAGGTTAAGGTTAAGTTTAATATTAAGGTTAAGGTTAAGTTTAAGGTAAGGTTAAGTTAAGGTTAAGTTAATGTTAACGTCAAAGTTAAAGATAAGGTTAAGGTTAATAGTTAATGGATTAGGGTTAAGGTTAAGGTTAAGGGGTTAAGAGTTATGGTTTAACTTAAGTGTAAGGTTAAGGTTAAAATTGAGGTTTAGGTTGAGGCTAAGGTTAAGGTTTAGTTTAAGTTAAGGTTAAGGCTAAGGTTAAAGTTAAATTTAAGGTTAAGGTGAAGGTTAAGATTAAAGTTAAGGTTAAGGTTTACGTTAGGATAACGTTAAGGTTTAGGTCAAGGTTAACGTTAAGTTGTAGGTCAAGGTTAAGGTTAATTTAAAGTTAAGGTGTAAGATTTAACGTTTAAGAATTAAGGTTAAGGTTTACTAAGATTTATGGTTTAACATCTAATATTAGCGCAATAAATCTTCAGCTGCTTAAGGTTAAGGTTAAGGCTAAGATCAAGGTTATGGTTAAAGTTAAGGTTAAAGTTAAGGTTAAGGTTAATGTTAAGTTTAAGGTTAAGGTTAAGTTTAAGGTTAAGGTTAGGTTACAGTTAGATTAAGGTTAACGTTAAGGTTAAAGTTAAGGATAATGTTAAGGTTAATAGTCAAGGGATTAAGGTTAGGGTTAATGTTAAGGGTTATGGTTATGGTCAAGTGTAAGGTTAATGCTTAGGTTAAGGTTGAGGTTGAGGTTGAGATTAAGGTTGAGGTTAATGTTAAGATTAAGCTTAAGGTTAAGGTTATATTTAAGGCTAAGGCTAAGGATAAGGATAATTTTAAAGGCTAAGGATAATGTTAAGGCTAAGGCTAAGATTAATGCAAATGTGATGTCTCCCTATTTGTGATATATTAATCTAGGTTGGAGACATCTTTTAGGTGTATTTGATTAATTCATTATAGATTTTTATCTGTTATTTGATAAATTCTTATATCTTGTCTTGATTTGATGATTTATTACTTTTAGAGCATATTTTGTTTAATTTGTGTGTTAATGTGAAACTCTTAAGGTTTATGGAATAAAATTAGATACCAAGTCAATTATAAGATGATAAGGAAAGAATATATGGAAGGAACCAAGAGATAAAAGGAAGTAGATATAAAACAGGAAAGGAAAAGCTGCCAAGTAAATCTGAAATTCTGCAGATATGTCAACTAAAGTGAACATAACTTCAAATCGGATGGGAATTTAGATGAGAATTCAGACTAAAGATATATCTTTTCGATGCGGTCGTTTTGGTATAAAGTAGGTGAAAATTGGACCAATAACAAAGGATATATGATCGAAACAGTGAGCAGTATTTATCCTCTCCGATATTTTAGGAAACGAATTTGAATTGGAAAAGGATTACAATTACTTGCCTTCCACTCAATATTTCGACCTAGGGTCTTCTTAACACCTATAAATACACCCTCTTATCATTTTAAACATGTCCTTGCTCAATTATTAGTCCTTAGTTTCAAGAAATCATTCAAGAGAAGCAAGTTGATAGTATGTATCTTTATTTTAGTTTATTTCTTTCCAGCATGATCTAAATTTCCCATAGCTTGGGTTTTGCATATGCATAATCTTTAAATTATATTGTCTTCTATCTAAGTTTGTTTGGGAAAAACCTTTTTAAATAGATTCTAGCTTCTTAACCTTTATATTTGTTTTATGAGCTTTGATTTATTGACCGTAGTTTTAGCTAGTGAATGAGTATAGACTACCCCATTAATAGCAGTGGGATGGTCACCCAGAAGGGTGTCTAATTTTTGAAACACCACATAAACATCTAGTGTGCGGTAGTGATCCGGAAGATCTTGCCTAACTAGATAGTCATTAGGGTTTGAGATTTAACCACCGATCATTGTGCAGGGTCCCCTTACCCAAGTCTCTGGTAATTGTTAGGTTGCCACCTAAGTCCACCCAGAATTGGGTTGGGAGGAATATAGAATCCTGACTACTTACTTTTAGAGCTTTAATAACCCTTATTAACTAGTAGAAGAAATAGAAGTATAAGTGCATACTAGCAAACCTAAGCTATACTTCTCATCTATTTCTTACATCTTTTAATTATTTTCCTTGTCTTTAGTCTAATTTATCTCACTTCATCCATTCTTATTTACTTTTATTGTCTTTATTTTTTTGCTACTAATTCTTACTATGCTTTCTTGTAATCCACTCGTATAACACACAAGTCCCTGAGAACGAATGTGACTTATCATTAAAACTTGCGTAGGACCTGTAATACTTGCAATGAGTAACATGATTGGTTAGGGTGATCACTGTCCTATTTTTATCTATTATTTTATCACACCCTACCAGCCACCAAAATGTTAAGGCTAAGGCTAAGGTTAGGTTCAGGGTAAGGTTGTGCGTAAGTTTAAGATTTAGATGTAGGTTAAGGTTAAGGTTATGTCTGAGAGTTAATGGTAAGGTTTAGGTCAAGGTTAAGGTTAAGCTTAAGGTTAATTTAACAATGAAGGTTTAAGATTTAACGTGTGAGGTTTAAGGTTAAGTTTTAATAATATTTAAGGTTTAATGTCAAATATCTATGCGATAATTCTTCATCTGGTTAAGGTTAGAATTGATTTTTAAAACTTATGGTTAAGGGTAAGGTCATATATCAGCGCAATGAATCTTTATCTGGTTAAGTTTAGAATAAAAGTTTAAACCTTAATTAATGTAAAGGCTAATGTTAACTATATGCTAGGGTTAAGGTTTAAGGTATGGTTAAGGTTAAGGTAACAATTAGATAAAGTTTAAGGTTAATATTAAGGTTAAGTTTATGGTTAAGGTTACGGTTTAGGCTAAGGCTAAGGCTAAGAATAAGGTTAAGCTAAGGCTTAGGCTTGATCTAGGCTAAGGTTAATGCTGGGTTAAGGGTAAGGTTAAGGTTATGTTTAAGGTTAAAGTTGTGGTAAATTTTAAGGTATAAGTTTACTTTAAAGTTAAAACTAAGGTTAAGGTTAAGGTTAAGTTTAAGTTTAATTTTAAGGTTACGGTTAAGGTTAAAGTTAAGGTTCATGTTAATGTTGAGGTTCTATTTATGGTTAAGTCTAAATGGTAATGTTGAGTTTTTGGTTGAGGTTAAGGTTAAAATTTAAAGTTTAAGTTTAAGGTTAAGGTTTAAGGTTTAAGGTTTAAGGTTTAATAAAAATTAAGATTTAAGGTTTAAGGTCGAATATCAGCGGGATGAGTTTTCATCTAATTAAGGCTAGAATTAAGGCTGAAACCTTAAGTTTAAGGTTATGGTTAAGGTTAAGTTTAAGGTCATGGTTAGGGTTAAAATTAAGGTTAAGGTTAAGATGAAAGTTAAGGTTAAATTTTAAAGTTTAAGGTAAATTATAAGGTTTAGTGTTGATGTTAAGATTAAGGATAAGGTTAAGGTTAAGTTAAAGTTAAGGTTAAGGTTAATTTTAAAAGTTAAGGTTCAACTTTCGAGGCTCAAGGTGGAATTAAGTTTAAGTTTATGTTTAATTTTATGGTTACGGTTAAGGCTAGTGTTAACGTTATTTTTTAATATATTAACACATGGCCAACCAATTTTTACTTTAGCTCAAGATTTTTAATTACTTGTACATATTTGTTGTATTTAGTTTGCATGATCTTTTTTACACAAATTACTTCATGGTTTAAACTTTAAGGCTCAAACTTCATGGTTTGTGGTTCAAGATTCAAGATTCAAGGCTTGTGGTTTATGGTATATGTTTCATAGAAAAGAAAAGTTAGTTTTATTGGGAATCGAGCCTAGGTTCCACCGATGAAAGTTAGAGATCTTAACCGTTGGAACAACAAAAGTTTAGTGCAATATAGTCAGCGTCGATCAAATATTAAACCTTTTTATCTATAGTGGACTCTAAACGATTTTAACCGTATTTTATCTAGTGAATTCGAGCCATTAAAAAGTGATATATATATATATATATATACGAGGTTATGCCTCGTTCCTGATGAAATTTGGACATAATTTAATTTAATTCATTACAAATTACTTTAGTGCCATTTCAAATACTAAAATGTTTTCATTGTTAGATGTTAAATTTTTTAAAATATTTATAGACGTTGAATGTGTATCATTGGCGTATTAGAAATCTAGGCTATTTCGAATCAACTTAAAGACAATTTTCATTGATAGGAAATTTATAAGAAAACATTACTCTAAGAAGAATTAACGAGTCATTCATTTTATGACTAAAACATAGTTTTGTTGCTAAATCAGCAACCATTTATATAAACATTATGAAATACAAAATATTATTCCAAATAACCATCTATCATCAGTTCAACCTTTGGTGCTCATGAATTATCAAGCTGAAGAAAATATCTCATTGCTTGTTTCTTCATTACCTTTTCATACAATCTCTCCCCAGTTACATCATTCTTTCTATCTCCATCAATTCACCACCACCACAACCAACATTACGCCTTTTCAATCAACCCAAATTTACTTGAACAATTCATTAATCACTTCCCAATACATGTACAACACTATCAACCACAACCTCCATTCCTAGAATCTTCCTTCCATATCTCCTCGTCAACTTTTTTGATTCTAAAACATTTCTCACCATTTTCTTCACTGAGCACTCATAACTTATATGCATGCAAGATTTGAGGATAAAATTTTGAAAGCACATGACTCAATATAGGTTATTAATTATATTTTTTAGGTAACTGCAAATTGAAAGCAAAATTGTACCATGTAAAAGTTATTATATATGATTTTATAAAATCTTGTAAGCAAAAACTCAAAGCGTAACAAACATCATTGTGGTATAAGCAGCATGAGTCACTTCGCTCACGCAATATATTTATATCATGATCGAAAAATATATCAATAGAAGATGAGACTTAGAAACATATTAGCACCTTTTTGGAGAACACTCGAAAAGTAATAATTACCTAAATCATAACACTCGTTCTTCTTAACAAGAACATAATTTAACCTTATATTATAAACATCATCACTTATGATTCAGGCAAAAACTCAACCTTCAAAACCCTACACAAAAATTCAAAGGATGAATATCCTAAAATTTAAATATCTATATTAGAAAGAGAAAAAACAAATCACCTAAAGGCATTAAAATCTGGCATAAGGTTTAAAAAATAATTATCAATTATTGCATCTCAAATCTTGAAACCAAATATTCAATTGGTAAAATATTTTATAGCATGTACTTTAAGAGTAGTAGTGTCCGTGGCTATAAATACCAACAATATCATCAATCATGAAAATCAAAACAAAACATGGACCCCTACATTACAAATATTGTATGTTCTTACCATTGATGGAAACAAACAATGTTAAAAATTATTTATTCATCAATTCTTTTTTAGTGATGCTTTCAAGCTCCTTCTTCCTCTTTACATTCATTCTTTCATTCTTCAGCTGATACTGCAACACCTTAAAAAAATACCAAACCAACTATCTGAACTTACTCTGTGCCAACGATCTGAATGGTCAAGTAGTAGATTTGCTTGTTTCTTTAGTTTATATATTGAATTAAGGATATCTTGTTTAAGATAATCGTCTTTAGTAAAACTGGTGTTGAAAAAAGTTCAACTATAAATTCTATCTTTCATCAAACAAAGACTGAATGATGCATTTAGTCCAGCTACTGATTTTGTTCAAGTGATTGTTAGAAGAATGAATGGTATCAATATATGTTCTATAGATACTTCTGATTTGTTTCCTTGTTCATCCAATTCTTTCAGAACAAATCGAAATATATTGTCATCTGTGAAATGGTTGTTAATAAACCACCTCCAGATATGGTGTTGTATTTCCAGGTTTTGATTTGTTTAACATATGGTATAGTGATTTACCATTATTAAATCTGGTAAGAACGGTTTTTTTTCCATTGGTTTAATACAATCCTTGTGATGACCTATTCATCTTCAAATCTTCGAGAAGCTCACATGGTTCAATAATATATTCATCTGGTTGTCTCAGAACTGTGAGTCCCATAGTTAACCTCAGAATGCAATGAACACTTCTAAAGTCTATGGATTCTGATCTGAAAATATCAGATTTCAAAGTTGAGGGATCGATACCAAATGATATCCACAAAATGAGATTTTATCAAGGACATACAAAAGTAGTTGCAATCACTAGAATTTGTAATACCTTAAAAAATAAATGTTAGGCTATGTACTATAACACGTAACAACACCACTAGAATGAGCAACAGTCACACTTCAACACGATCTGGAACAAAAGTAACAAAAAAAATTTATAATCAAATTATAGAAGTAATCCTCGGGCCCAACGTGCTCAAGGTTGGTATAGATTTGAAAGAGTGAGCAATGAACTTCCCCTCAATTAAATAATTCTTTTGCTCCATGGAATTGTCTCCTCCATCTAATTAAATCCTCTTATTTATAGTACCACATCTACAAAACTTTACATTGTTTTGGTTATTTGCCTATGGTTTCGTGTTACCCTCATATGGGCTCATCAACAAACACCCCATACATACAATCACATACAACAATTAGTTTACTTAAAACAGTACACAAATAATTTGCTGACTACACTAAAATTAGTCACTAAACTCATGGTTCTAAATTTAAATCAGTAAATTTTAATATATATAGAAAAATGCATTTGAATGGGAATTATCAATAATTTATCGCTCTGAGGACACTCTTCAAGTTACCTAGTATGTTGTTATTAATTTGTCAGGTAAGTATAAATGTAGTGAATACTTACAAAAATTTAAAACTGGTGTATAATTTTTTTGTTCTCTTTATATTGGATTATTCTCAGTGTAGTGAGGCCATAAAATCATTGAATAAACAAGTTTCTAATAAAGTACTTTACAACCTATTTAATTATAGTCAAATGTGAAAAGGTTGGGGAAGCATGAAAAGATTTAGACACGACCTTGCATAAGGATGATTATATGATTTTATACTAAGTTATGTCATTCATTTGCCATAATTCATTTGCCATATTGCAGGAAAGGAATATGATTAAGTATATATATTATTATAGTTATTATATGTGAATTTTTATCAATTCTAAATCTAGCAACAAACACAAAATTAATTATTATACATAACACATGGACTAAAAATGCGATATACATGATCAACTTTAAGACTCGAATTAAACTCTAATATTCAGCAACATATCACATAATTAGAAAAGATTTAACTTATTATACAAAATTAACACATAACATACATTTCTTTTGTCTCTTAACCATTCGATCAAACACAACTATAAAACAAGACAAATCATTAAATTTTATGGAGATGAAGTTGAAGCCATACTAATTAAGACTTTCTAAATTGTTGAAATCATAACTTTGATACCTAAAGTTTAGCCAATTTTTTGGTGTCTTTGGTTCCTGAAGTTGAATCCATAGAAACTAATCAAGGCCTTCATCATCGAAGAATTATCTGCCGATTAATTAAAAAAATCTTAAATAAATTATGACATGTTGCGAGACCATGAATTGAAAAACCTTGCCTATGAAACCATAAAAAATGTGAGAAAATAGGATTTCTTCCTAAGTCAAATAAAAGTCCCTACACCACATTATAACTTTTAAACCAACATATTAAAAGGTTAAATATTATCATAATATATCTAACCGTGTAAGTTGCTTCAGCAAATGGATGTTATAAAACAACTTCTTGCATCTGTTCCTCAGGTATAGTTGATGACTCTTCCAATAATTCAGGGGTTGGGATAGACTTTTGTAGCAAAGCTAGGAAAGTATAAACAATTACTTCCCTTTTAATCACCAAGATTTCAGTATTTTACTTAATATATTGATAACACGTTATTCACAAAGCATAACAGAAAAATAAAGATAAAATAAAACATACTCAAAGTGTTGAAGTTATGGCAACATTAAACAATTTGTGTTATTATATCCTACTTTATATATTGGTTTAACGTCGAATATCATCACGATAATCTTCAGCTGGTTAATGTTATAGCTGAGATTAAGGTTAAGGTTAAATTTAAGATTAAGATTAAGTTTAAGTTTAAGTTTAAGATAAAGGTTAAGGTTAATTTTAAGGTTAAGGTTAGGTTATGGTTAGGTTAAGGTTAGGTTAAAGTTAAGATTAGGTTAAGGTTAAAGTTAAGGATAAGGTGAAGGTTTATAGTTAAGGGATTGAGGTTAGGGGTTAAGTTTAAGGGGTTGATGGTTATGGTTAAGGTTAAGGATAAGGTGAAGGTTGAGGTTGAGGTTGAGGTTGAGGTTGAGGTTAAGTTTAAGGTTAATGTTAAGGTTAAGGTTAAGGTTAAGGTTAAGGTTAAGGTTAAGATTAAGGTTAGGGTTAAGGTTAAGGTTAAGGTTAAGGTTAAGGTAAGGTTAGTTAAGGTTAAGGTTAAGGTTAAGGTTATTGTTAATGTTAAAATTAAGGTTAAGTTTAAGGTTAAGGTTAAGTTTAAGGTTAAGGTTAAGGTTAAGGTTAAGGTTAAGGTTAATTTTAAGGCTAAGGCTAAGGATAAGGCTGAGGCTGAGGCTAAGGCTATGGCTAAGGCTAAGGCTAAGGATAAGGCTAAGGCTAAGGCTAAGGCTAAGGCTAAGGCTAAGGCTAAGGCTAAGGCTAAGGCTAAGGCTAAGGCTAAGGCTAAGGCTAAGGCTAAGGCTAAGGCTAAGGCTAAGGCTAAGGCTAAGGCTAAGGCTAAGGCTAAGGCTAAGGCTAAGGCTAAGGCTAAGGCTAAGGCTAAGGCTAAGGCTAAGGCTAAGGCTAAGGCTAAGGCTAAGGCTAAGGCTAAGGCTAAGGCTAAGGCTAAGGCTAAGGCTAAGGCTAAGGCTAAGGCTAAGGCTAAGGCTAAGGCTAAGGCTAAGGCTAAGGCTAAGGCTAAGGCTAAGGCTAAGGCTAAGGCTAAGGCTAAGGCTAAGGCTAAGGCTAAGGCTAAGGCTAAGGCTAAGGCTAAGGATAAGGGTAAGGGTAAGGGTAAGGGTAAGGCTAACGCTAATGTTAATGTTAATGTTAAGGTTACGTTCAAGTTAAGGTTGAGGTTGAGTTAAGGTTAAGGTTGATTTAATGGTTAAGGTTTCAGATTTAATGTGTAAGGTCAAATATCAATGCGATTAATCTTCATCTGGTTAAGGTTAGAATAAAGGTTTAAACCTTAAGGTTAAGGTCAAATATCAATGCAATGAATCTTCATCTGGTTAAGTTTAGAATTAAGGTTTAAACCTTAATGTAAGGCTCATTTTAGGTATAGGTTAGGGTCAAGGTTAAAATTAAGGTTAAGTTTAAGATTAAGGTTAAGTTTAAAATTTAATTTTATGTTGAGTTTAAGGCTAAGGCTAAGACTAAGGATAAGGTTATGACTAAGGATAAGGCGGCTAGGTTTATGCTAGGTTAATGTTAGGGTATGGTAAGGTTAAGGTTAACTTTAAGGTTAAAGCTGAGGTTAAGGTTAAGTTTAATTTAAGGTTAGGGCTAAGGTTAAGGTTAAGGTTAAGGTTCAGGTTCAAATTAAGTATAAGGTTAAATTTAAAGCTAAATTTAAGATTAAGGTTCTTTTTAAGGTTATGTCTAAGTGTTAATGTTAATATTTAGGTTAGGTTAAGTTTAAAATTTAACGTTTAAGATTTAAGATTGATGTTTAATAAGATTTAAGGTCGAATATCACCCGGATGAATCTTCATCTAGTTAATGCTATAATTAAGGCTCAAACCTTAATGTTAAGGTTATGGTTGGGGTTAAGGTCATGGTTAGGTTAGGGTTAAAATTTTGATTAAGGTAAAGATAAAATTTAAGTACTAATGTAAATTTTACGGTTTAGTGTTAAGGTTAAGGTTAAGGTTAAGATTAAGTTAAGGTTAAAGATGAGGTTAAGGTTAAAGTTAAGTTAAAGTTAAGGTTAATGTTAAGATCAAAGGTTTAATGTTTAAGGTTCAAGGTTCGAGGCTCAAGGTTTAAATTAAGTTAATGATTACGTTTATGGTTAAGGTTAAGGTTAAAGATTAGGTTATTCTTTAATGAATTAACACATATACAAAAAAAGTTAATTTATGGTTAATGATTTCTATTTACTTGTACGTATTTGTTTCTCTGTTTATATTATATCTGTTGTATGTAGTTTGCAAGATTTTTTTACCCAAATTAGTTCATGGTTTAAAGTATAAGGCTCAAACTTCATGGTTTGTGGTTCACGATTCAATATTTAAGGCTCATGGTTTATGGTTTATGGTTCCTAGGAAAAGAATTAAGTTTGTTCATTGGGAATCAAGCCTAAGTTCCCTAGGTGAAAGTTAGAAATTTTAACCGTTGGAACGACAAAAGTTTAGAGCAATGTAGTTAGCATGGATCGAACACAAAACATTTATATATGGAGTGATTTAAGGACCCTAAACGATTATAACTGTCTTTATTTAGTGAATTCGAGATGTTAAAAAGTTTTGCTTTATATATACTAGGTTTTCGTCTCATGCCTGAAGGCTCTTGGACAAAATTTAATTTAAAAATCCATTACAAATTACTTTAGTGTCATTTTAAATTAATACTAAAGTAATATTTTCATTGATAGATGTTGAATTTTTAAATATATTTATAGACACCGAATTTGTATTTATGGTACTTGATCAATCTGGGCAATTTTGAATCAACTCAAATACAATTTTCATTGGTAGAAAATAAATAAGAAAACATTAACATTAAGAAGAATCAATAAAACATTCATATTGTGGCTAAACCATTGTTTTTTTTCTAAATCAGGAACCTTGTACTTAAACATTATGAATTACAAAATATTATTTCAGACAAATTAAATAATCTATCACCAGTTCAACTTTAGTGGTCATGATATATCAAGTTGGAAAAACAACTCATTACTTGTTTCTTTATAACATTCCCTTACAATCTCCTCCCCCAACTACATCATTCCTTCCATCTCGCTCAATCCACCACAAAAACCACAACCACCATTACTCCTTTTCAACCAACCAAGTTTTAAAGAATCCTTTAATCACTTTTTATACATTTACAACACTATCAATCACAACCTCTATTTCTAGAATCTTTCTTTCCTACCTCCTCATCAACTTTTTAAATTCTAAAAAATTTCTCACCTTTTTTCTTCATTGAGCACCCATAATTCATATACTGTAAAAAATACATGCAAGGTTTGAGGATAGAGTTTGGAAAACACATAATTCAAGATAGGTTATTACTTACATATTTTAGATAACTGCAAATTGAAAGGAATATGGTCCCTTGTAAAGGTGTATCTGTGATTTTACTAAATCTTGTAAGCAAAAAATAAAAATATTACAAATATCACTGTGGTATGCAAAGCATGGCTTACTTCTTTCACACAATATAGTAATATCATGATCAATAAATATATCATAGAAGATGAGACGTAGACATATATTTGCACCTTTTTGGAGAACATTCGAAAAATAACACTCACCTAAATTATAACACTCGTTCTTCTAGGATCCCAATTTAACCTTATATCATAAACGTCATCACTTTTTGGTTTAGGCAAGACATCAACCTTCAACACCCTACACAAAAATTCAGAGGATTAAGATAATGAAAGTTAAGCATCTATATCAGAATGGGAAAGAACAAATCACTTAAAGGCATCTTGCATAAGGTTTAAAAGATAATTATCAACTATTGCATCTCAAATCTCGAAATAAAATATCCAATTAAAAAATAAGTTACTAACAATTATTTTAGGAGTAGTATTGTTGGTGGCTATAAATATCAAGAATATCATTAATCATGAAAATCAAAACAAAATCTGGACCATGTACATTGAGAAAATTGTCTCTCCATACCACTGATGGAAACAAGTAATGCTGAAAACTCTTTCTCACTAATTCATTTTTAGAAATTCTTTCAAGATCCTTTTTCTTTCTTTGCATCCATTCTTTCATTATTCAGTTGATACTGCAGCGCCTCAGTAAATGCCTAACCACCAACGATCTAAACTTACTCTTCCAACGATCCGAATGGTCAAGTCTTAGATTTACTATCTCCAAAAGTTACATATATATATATATATATATATATATATATATATATATATATATATATATATATGTATATATTACTCAATTGTTCTTGGCCAATGCGTCGAATAATTTGCAGAGTAATAATTATTTGTCATATGGAAAAAAGCATTACAAATATCAAAAAGTGATCTAAGATGATACACCTTAGTAGGAGCATCAACCCATTTTCTTTCACGTCTATTAAAATCATAAAGGTACTCACTGAGAATTCCACTTATATCATTACCACCTCTTTTTACGTTCATCAACTTACCAAATACATGTTGAGTGAAAGAAAAAAGAAAAATACAAACATTGACAATAAAAAATAAATAAATTTGACATTGCCCTACCTTTGTTTGTTTTTTTAGTTTCACATATTGAATTGAAGATATCTTGTTTAAGATACTATCTTGGGTAACACCGGTGTTGAAAAGCTCAACTATGAAATCTGACTGATGCATTTAGTCTAGCTAGTAATTCTGTTCAAGAGGTTGTAGGAAATGTGAATGATATCAAAAATATATTTTATAGATACTCATGTCTCTTATAAAAAATCAAAACATATGGTTAGTTGTGAAACAATTTGTTAGAAAATCACTTCTAGATATTGTGTTGTATTTTCAGCGTCTTGATTTGATCAATGTGAGGTATATTGATTTACCATTTTTAAAGTTGGTAACAGAGGTTTTTAGTCTATCTCTGTTTAGTTTAATGCAATTCTTGTGATGGCCCATTCATCTCTAAATCTTCCAAAAAGGTCTATGAGTATCCTATCAACTATGAATGTTATGTAACTAACTTCTCACTTCTAGTTCAACATTATATTCACCAGGTTGTCCCAGAACCGTGGGGCCCATCGTTAACCTCAGAATTGCAAGGAACACTTTCAAAATCTTCAATTTCGATGCAAAAACATTGGATTCCAAAGTTGAGGGATTGATTCGCAAACGATATTCAGAAGATGAGATTTTCTCAAGGACATACAAAATTAGTTCTGCAGTCACTCGTAATAACTTAAAATATAAATGTTAGGGTAAATAACTCTTAACATGTAACAACATTATTTGAACACTCACACTGCAACACGATCTGGAACAAAAGCATCTCAAGAAAATTTATATCAAATCGAGAGAAGTAATCTTTGAACCCGACATTCTCAAGGTTGGTATAGATTTGTAAGAGTGATCAATAAACTTCCCCTCAATTTAACAATACTTTTGTCGCATGAAATTGTCTCCTCCATTCCCATACATAAAATCATATACACCAATAACTTTACTTAAAATAATACACAAACAATTTGTTGACTACATTAAAATCAGTCACTAAACTAACGATTCTGAATTAAAATCATTAATTTTTAAGTTATATATAGAAAAATACATTTGAATGAGGATTCTCAATGATTCCTCACTTCGAGGAGCTTGTTAAAGTGACCTAGTATGCTAATAATTATTTTGTCAGGTAAGTATAAATGTAATAAACACTTACAAAAAATTAAAAATGGTGTCTACACTTTCTTGTACCCCTAATTTTGAATTAAAACTATGTTCATTCTTCGTGTAGTGAGGCCAGAAATCATATGGGCAAGTATGAAATTTTTTATACATGACCTTGCATAAGGATTATTATATGATTTTGTACTACGTTGTTGTAATTCTTTGCCACGTTGTAGGTAGGGATATGATGAAGTATACATGTTTACATAGTTATATTTTTGAACTACTATTATAACAGAGTTTTATCTTTCATTTTTATGTCAATTCTTATCAACCATGATATCCAGCAACTAATAACAAAGTTATGCAGACTTAATGATTATGCATAATACAGTGACTAAAAGTTGCGATACACAATCGACTTTAAGATATAAATCAAACTTTAATATTCAGCAACATATCACATAATTAGAAAAGAATTTACTTATTATACAAAATTAGACCTAACACAAAACATATATTTATTTTGTCTCTTGACCATTTGATCGAACACATTTATACAACCAAGCAATTCCTTAAATTCAATGAAGTATGAAGTTGAATCCATACTAATTAAGACATTCTAAATTGTTAAAATCATAAATTTGATACATGAAGATAAGCCAATTTTCACGTGTCTTTGGTTAGAAGTTGAATCTATAGAAGCTAATAACTATTACTTAATTGGATAATTATCTACCGATCAGGAAAAATAATCTTAAATAAATGATGACCTTGTTGCAGGACTACGAACTAAAAAAACCTTTCCTATAGATCCATGAAATAGGTGAGAAAATAGAATTTCTTCCTGAATCATGTAACTGACCATGCACCACATTATAACTGTCAAACCAACATATTAAAAGGTTAATTATCATCACAATATCTCTAATTATTCTAACCGTCAAAGCAACTTCAACAAGTTGATGTAAAAAATGTAGGATTTTTTTTAATTAATCTAGTGTGTTTAATTCATTTAAAACAAGGTATTAATGAAAAATGAAACTGGTTTTCGGAAAAGGCTCTGGTGAAAGAAGGCGGGTACTTATAGTAGTCAGTGACAATTCAAAACATTTCGACCACGTCCACCAATTGAATACACATGAAAAACAGAATATTCCCTATTCAAAGTTCAACCGTTACATGACTTGGTCAACACGGGAATGAATCAAGTCAACATAGTGTCTAGGTTCATTGTTGAAAATTGAACAAATCAAAATGCCAGTAATCATGGAGGCAATCAAGGGAATCTATTCACAATTGAAACGTCACCAATTATGGAGGAAATAAAGGGCATTTATTCTCCTCACCTACTCTTCTATAAATATAGCTCCTTCCCCATCAGTCTTAGTTACGAAACCGAATCAGAAAAGAACAAACATTTACTCTTTAAAATATTATTCTAGCAATATTTTTCTTCTGAATAGTTTAAACTCTGCTAGAGATAACCGGCACGACCGGAATATCATTTTAACGACAAATATTTCCGAGTAATTGTTTGTTTGCTTTTCGATTCCGAGTAAGTTTCGTTCTGTATTTCCTTTACTGTAATAGATAGTTTAACTTTAATCAAAATACTTTTTAATTGGATTTACATTTCTATTGTGTTAAAACGGTAATTTTCACTTTTTCCCTACAATTTAAAAAGATATTATTTTATATCACCGGTTTTTTTTTTGAAATGGCATTTCCAAATTCGACAGTTGGTTCATCCTTGAATGCAAAGTATTTTCATGATGTGAATAAGTTGGAGCCCCTTAATGGTTTCAACTATATGCGTTGGGCACAAAAGATCTTGATTAGTACATAGTTCCTATTGAAGAAGAACAACTTAGATATCTTGCCCTCGTAGCCAAGTTCAAAAGAGAAAACACAATGGCTCGGGGCTGGATGTTGAACAATGTTTTGAATTCCATTTTTGATCTACTTTCCAAAGAAAATTAGGCAAAGGCCATATGGTAAACTATCGAGAAGAAATATGGGGCTGATGATTCCGGTAAAAAAAAATACGTCACTGGTAACTGGTATAACTTCATTCTTACCAATCAGAAACCTATGACTGGTGTGTATATAAACCTATGCATGGAGGAAATCGCTGAAGGCATGAAGTGTGTGAAGTTTTCCAAGCCAACATTTTACTTGAAAAATTTCTCTCGTCTTGGAGCGAATATTGTAACCATCTCAAACAAAAAAAAGAAGGAAATGACTCTCCAAGAACTCATCAGCCATATGCATGTCGAAGAAGTCAATCGAATCAAGGATAAGTCTCTCTCTTTTCCTCCTCGATCCTCGAAAGCTAACCTTGTCCAAAGTTTTGGCCAAGATAACAAGGACATGTTCAAAGGAAATTGAAAACAACATGGCACTAACAATTCCAAACCTCGTCGAATGTTATGGACAAGGTAACAAGGACAGGTTTGAAGGAAATGGAATACAGCATGGTGCTAACAATTTCAAATCATGTGGAAATAAGAACCGCAACAACTCCAACAAACAATGCAGAAAGTTCAAAACTTCTGGTAAGATTCAGAAACCTAAGGGTGCTTGTTATTGTTGTGGTAAATAAGGAAACAAAGCTTTTGAGTGTACACTTAGAGTCGTTCCTGATTTAAAACCTGCTTCAAACCTAACCAACACCGAAGAAACAATATATGCGGTAATGGTTGAGGCTTACTTGGTGGAAAACAAAAGCGAGTGGATCCTTGACACCAGGTCTTCACGACACTTCTGCGCAAACAAAACCATGTTCAAAAAGTTCATGGAAGCAACCAATGGTGAATGAGTGTACCTGGGTGACTCATCCACTGCTACGGTCCTTGGGAAAGGACATGTTACCCTCAAACTCACTTCTGGTAAGACCTTTGAGTTAAACAACGTTCTCTTCGTCTCCTCGCTCCGTAAGAACTTGGTTTTCGGAGCTCTTCTTAATATAGTGGGACTCAAACTATTTTTCGAGCGGCGAAAAATTATTATTACCAAAAATGATGAGTTTGTGGGACAAGGGTATTTACATAATGTTTTGTTTGTTTTAAATACTGTAACCCTTGACCAGCGGACAATTATCTGGACCTATAGCTGGAACAAATGCTACTACACATGCATTAGGGTAGGTAGTTGCCCATTCAAAGTTATGTAGGTTTATATTTATGTGAGCCTTTATCAATCTATTCCCGGACCTTCTATTTGTCCAAGAATATTTACACCCAGAAAAAGGTGTTTCCTCAAGTAAATTGAGATTTATAAATTTATTAAATTTTAAAATTTTAATGAATATTATTACCCTTTAATTTTTCATTTAAATATTTTATGCTATTAAAAATCACATATTAGTTGCCAAGGCTTATTAATAGGTTTACATTGTTTAATTTCTTTAAAGAAACTGATTTTTCCTTATCATTAGAGTTGACATATACATACGTATTATATATAGAAATCCCTAAATCATTTATTATAACACAATTAATATAGTCATGAGAACTGTCAATAATCTTAAGATTAACGGGTTTTTTTGCAAATAAAGCCACCCCATCTTTAGCCCTAATAAGATCAACAATGTGTATAAATAAGATATGAATGACAGTTGCAATATTTTGTAAGGAATTTAAATTAATATTTGTATTTTGATAGGTAATTTACCTTAGATGATGCTTAAGGCATATATCCTTAAGGCTTTGAATTGTCAGGGGATTGCAATTCCCTGATAATTCCAAGCGATGTAGATCATTAAGAGTTGTGGGACCCCGTAAATCCCTTCTTCTTTAATAAACTCATTGCTTGCTCTGTGTTTTTCCTTGGAGCTTTTCTTATCTTCTTTCTTCTTAAAATTCTTTTCCTCTGCCTATTTCTGTTTGATCGTGGTGGCTCTCATGAGTTCCCAATGTTTTACACCCATATCCAATTGATCTTCAAACTTAAAAAAAGTTGAATTTGATTTTTGATGAAACTGTTGAATTTTATGTTAATGATAATATTATTAGCTTAGTATAATCTTAAACACAAATTCATTCATGTTCCTTTGGAGAATTGGAAAGGCTTTGATTAATATAAAGTATTAACTTAAACCTTTCATATTCTTTTGGAAAAGTGGAAAAGACATGTTTTTGTGAAGTAAATGTCCCACATAGGAGCGGAGATAGAAAAGCTAACAATGTAAAATAGCTTACCTATCTATTACTTTCAAAAGAAGTAAAGACTATGAATGCCAAAAGGGAAATGGCAAATCCCCACACGTGCGCATCCCTACCCGCCTGTTCCGGCGACGGCGTAGGCGTGGGCTGTGGGCTCGTTGGTGAGTTGGGGAGTTTGGGGAGTCAAAAAATTAAAAATGAAATAACTTTTTTGAAGTGAATCCTGTGGAAGAAGACTAACTCTTATAGTGGTTGGTGGAAAGTCAAACCCTTCCAGCCATCCAGCCAGAAGACAAACGTGCGTCCACCAATTACGCTCCAGTCAACGGTTGCAGAACTTGGTCAACACGTGTCCAGGTTCATTGTAGGACGATTCTGAAAGCTTACTCCTCAGCTACTCCCATCCCCTGTAAATATAGTAGCTCCTCACTTGTCTTAAGCTACGAAATACACCAGAAAAGAACAAAAATTCTACCTCTCTCTGAAACACACACTATAGTCGTAGAACCTTTCTCTGTTAGAGATACCGGTACGGCGGAATATCTTTTTAACGCCTAATTACCGTGTAATTGTGTTGTTCTTTTCCAATTCCATGTAAGTGGTTTATTATTTGTAATTCGTAATTCCATTTTTTGTAATAGTTAGTTTACTTAATTCAGACTATTATTTTTCTGGAATACCATTTCTTTCTTTTGATTTAAAAACGGTGACTTCCATTTTTACTCACAATTTAAAAAGATATTTCCTTTTATCACCATTTTTTGAAATGGCTTTTCCAATCTTGGCTGCTGCTTCATCATTGAACGCAAAGCCACTTCTCGACGTGAATAAGTTGGAGCTCCTTAATGGTTCTAACTCCAAATGTTGGGCACAAAAGATTCTGATATGTCTTGAATATTTTGAACTCGACTTTGCTATAGTCAAGGCTACTCCACTTATGTTGGACAATGGAGCTCCTACTGAACTAGAACAGTCTAGACATCTCACCCTCGAAGCCAAGTTCAAAAGAGCTAATACCATGGCTCCGGGCTGGATGTTGAACAATATTACGAATCCCATTTTTTATCTTCTTGCCAAAGAAAAGTCGGCAAAGGTCATATGGGGAACTCTTGAGAAAAATTATGGGGCTAATGATTCCGGTAAAAAGAAGTATGTCACCGGAAACTGGTACAACTTTACTCTCACTGATCGGAAACCTATGACTGAACAACTTCATATGTATGAAAACCTATGCGCGGAGGTAATCGCCGAAGGAATGAAGATGTGCGAAGTTTTTCAAGCCAACATCTTGCTTGAGAAATCTCCCTCATCTTGGAGAGAATACCGTAACCACCTCAAATACAAAAAGAAGGAAATGACCCTCCAAGAACTCAGCAGTCACATACAAGTTGAAGAAGCCAATCGACTCAAGGACAAGTCACTCTCTTCCTCTCCTCATTCATCGAAGGCTAACCTTGTAGAGAGTTCTAGGCAAGGTAACAAGGACAGGTTCGAAAGTAATGGAAAACAGCAAGGCGCTAATAATTCCAAATCTGGGGAAATAAGAACCGCAACAACTTTAACAAACAAAACGGAAGGTTTAAAACCTCTGGTAAGATTCAGAAACCTAAGGGTGCTTGTTATTGTTGTGGTAAATAAGGACATAGGGCTTTTGAATGTCCTCTTAGAGTTATTCCTGATCCAAAACCTGGTGCAAACCTAACTGAAACCGAAGAGATAATCGATGCGGTAATGGTTGAGGTTTACTTGGTGGAAAACAAAAGGGAGTGGATCCTTGACATTGGGGCTTCACGACACTTATGTGCAGACAAAGCACTGTTCAAAAAATTCGAGGAAGCAACCAATGGTGAATGTCTGTACCTGGGTGACTCATCCACTGCTACAGTCCTCGGAAAAGGACAGGTTACCCTCAAACTTACTTCTGGTAAGATCTTTAAGTTAAAAGATGTTCTCTTTCTTCCCTCGCTCCGTATGAACTTGTTTTCCAGAGCTATTCTTAATAAAGTGGGACTCAAACTAGTTTTTGAAGGGTGGAAAATAATTATTACCAAAAATGATGAGTTTGTGGGAAAAGGGTATTTACATAATGGTTTGTTTGTTTTAAATACTGTAACCCATGACTAGTACCAATATGATGAGTTTATGGGGAAGGGGTTCTTCTTGTTCAAATAAGGGTTTGTGTGATTGAACCTTGTAACCTAGAATAAGGACATTTCTAATTCTTCTTATTTATTTAAATGTTTAGATATGTGGAATGGTAGATTAGGCTTTCTTTCTTTTCTCTTCTATTATAAGGCTATATATCCCTTGTTCTAATAAGGTCAATGACTTTATATATTATATGATATGTGTAGAGTCCAAACTCATGGGAAAACAACCTTTTAATATGAAACCACGAGAATTCTAAACCACCAGAATTAGTACATTCGAACCTAAATGCTTTTATAAATTCCACTAGTAAAGGAGAAATACCCATACTACATAACCTTCATAGGTGACTAGTATTGGTCTATGAGAGGATATCTCCTAATACTACAAGTGAAACGGAACATTTGTTTATAAAATATAAGTCCGAGATTGAAAAACATGTATTTTGCTGAATCAAAAGACTTAGGGCACGAATGTTGTTATAAAATCCTTAATGGCCCTGTGACATTGACGGAATTATTAACGAACTTAGTGCCTTACACAGCCCTACGTAATGACATAGCTAAAGGCTATGATAATCGGTCCTGGCCCACTAAATCAAATGTGGGGGTGCTTAGCAAAGGTTACCCGAGTTCTAAGTACGCTCACTGTTGGACCGAATACAATAGACTCAATAGTCATAGGATATGACACGAATGTATAAATCGTCTTGATGAATTCATAGCCCCTCGTGGTGGTCCTATGGTGAAGGACTTGATGAATTCACTCATAAGGCGTATCATTCTAGAACGAACACAAGGATGAGTGTTCAACTCATAATGAATTCATAGTCATTATGTGGTGGTCCCTTTTGAGAAGGACTTGATGAATTCAGGGTCAAAAGTGAGAATCAAAATTCATGATAGAAGTTAAGGAGACGTCCTTATCAATCTTATACGAATGAATTCACAAATTCATAGCCCGCAGGGGGTGGTCCTTAGAGAAGGACTTGATGAACTAACTGAAGTGTGATGTTCGAGGGAACCATAACTTTTAGTAGGGTAGAGTATGTGTTGTGAGGGTCTCGATAAAAAACCGTTAAGTTTAAGAGTAAGTTCACTTAAACAGAATTCGGTGGTTGCCTCACCTCACTACGTGTCAATTCAAATCGAAATATATTGCTACTTAAGTACAATTCACCCAAATACTGGTAGAATGGAAACTTGTTCACCTTCTCTCCAAAAGACCCTAAGTGGGGGATTGTTGGATTTTATGTTAATGATTTATATCATTAGCTTAATATAATCTTAAACACAAATCCATTCATGTTCCTTTGGAGAATTGGAAAGGATTAGATTAATATAAAGTATTAACTAAAACCTTTCATATTCTTTTGGAAAAGTGAAAAAGGTATTTTTTTGTGAAGTAAATGTCCCACATAAAAGTAGAGATAGAAAAACTAACAATATAAAATAGCTTACCTATCTATTACTTTCAAAAGAACTAAAGGCTATGAAAGTCAAAAAGGAAATGGCAAAGCCCACACGCGTGCACCACCACCATAACCACCCGCCTGGCTCGGCCCAGCGACGGCGACGGCGTGGGCTGTGGGCTCGTGGGCTCGTGGGCTCGTTGATGAGTTGGGGAGTTTGGGGAGTCAAAAAATGAAAAATGAAATATATTTTTTGAAGTGAATCCGGTGGAAGAAGGCTAGCTCTTATAGTGGTCGGTGGAAAGTCAAACCCTTCCAGCTAGAAGACAAACGCCCACCAATTTCGCACCAGAAGACAAGCGTCCACCAATTACGCTCCAGTCAACGGTTACAGAACTTGGTCAACACGTGTTCACCAATATGAGTCAAATAAAATCGTCAATCAATCATGGAGGCAATTAAGGGCGCTAATTGTGGGACGTTTGTGAAAGCTTACTCCTCACCTACTCCCAACCCCTATAAATATAGTAGCTCCTCACTTGTCTTAAGCTACGAAATACAGCAGAAAAGAACAAAAAATTTACCTCTCTCTGAAACACACACTATAGTCGTAGAACCTTTCTCTGTTAGAGATACCGGTACGCCGGAATATCTTTTTAACGCCTAATTAGCGTGTAATTGTGTTGTTCTTTTCCAATTCCATGTAAGTGGTTTATTATTTGTAATTCGTAATACCATTTTTTGTATTAGTTAGTTTACTTAAATCGGACTATTGTTTTTCTGGAATACCATTTCTTTCTTTTGTTTTAAAAACGGTGACTTCCATTTTTACTCACAGAAACCACCCATCACGCCCATATTTTCCACAATCTTTGTTTTTTGTCCTCGTGCTTGGATATTTGTTAATATGTGCATAAACTTCATTTTCCGAATTGTTTAACTCATCAATACCTATTGACTCTTCATCTTCCAAAATAACTGCCGAAATAGAAGCACGCGAAGGTAAGTTGATTTTTTTATTAATTTGGTTTTCCTTTTGCTTTCTAGAATTCGATTTTAATACTGGTTCTACCGGTGGTGGTGTGTTACGGTGAGTGGACCAGATAATGGTGGAGGTTGGAGGAGATTGAGGAATTTCTATTGTGTTTTATGATGGGGAGAGGATGATGGTTGTTTGTGTAACGGTGGGTGGTTGTGTTAATGGTGGTGGATGAGGTGATTTGAATTCTAGTGGTGGTGGGTTGATAAAGTTTATTTGGGTGGAGACGTTTGTCGGATTAATATAGCCAGTGTCAGCAAAGGTTGGGTCTCGTAGTAGGCTGAAAGAGTTGGGTTGGTTAATTTGGTTTGGTATATTTTGGTTTTGCTCTGATTAACTCACCTCCTAATCCTACTATTAGACTAAAAGTAGTTACATCCAACATTCTTGACTTCTGAAAGCTCAAGGTTATTAATGAAATCATTAAATTGCTTCATAAAATTTTTTTACTTCATGTTTTCTCCCGAATTTTTCACTAAAATTTCTTATACAGGTAAAATCGCCTAGTACATTCCAAGAGCAATTGAAAGGCTTACATTCTTTTAGTTTTTCTAAAAAATCACCATGTCTTTTTGAATTGGGGGTCCATACACATAGGTTGTCCACTAAGTTTTAATCACTAGATAATTTAACAATTTATGAAGTTTTCACATGCATTTAAGATTTTATTTTATGTTATTATCAGCTAATAATGTTAACCCTCCCTTATTACCTATTGGTTCCAGGGTAAGGATAATATTTATATTCATATCTTTTGCAGTTTTCCGACCTTATATTTTTTCAAATTAAATTTTATCAAACATTCAGTAATTTTAACTTTTCCGATATAACTTAACAGATTTGGTTTTCCATACTAAATAATTTATAATTCCTCCGTCCATTTTTATTTGTCTAGAATTCTAAAAGAAGGTGTCCAATATAGTTTGTCCCTTTTTTTTGGGTACATGGGTTCCGAGCTTACTTGCGCGTACCCGACTAATCCCACGGGGATATACACGCCTCCCCATGTATATTCCCAAGTAAATCAGAACTAGGTTACCCATGTTCAGGGAGGAGTTCGAGCCTTGTACGAGCTAACCCAACTGGCTAGAGCCTACTTTTTTAATAGTACTGCCAGTTAAGTGTCTTGATATTAAATAGTAGAAAATAATAAACGATCTCATGTATATTACTTAATGATATTTGTATAAAGATGGAAAGTATTAAAACTCTTTTTAATCCTTGTGCACCAAATATATAGACAAATAAAAATGGACCAAGGGAGTACCAAACTATATTATATAATAAGTAGGGATTACATCCATTCATCCAAAAGTTATATTACTACTACCTCTATTCCATAATAATAGTCTATTTAAGCAAAAAAATTATTTCATAATATATATCATATTTAAAATTTTATTACACAAAATGATATTTTTTTTGTTTTCTAAATTCTTTCATCAACTAAATATTTAATTTTTCATTTTTTTAATTAGGAATATATAGGTCATTTTTATTTAATTTTTTTTATTTTTAAGTTCCTTAATAAATATAAAAAAAATCTAAAGTGTCTATAATTATGGAATTAATATACTATAATAAACACCATTAAACTCAAATACAAAATTTTGATGAGTAGAATATATTACAAAAGAAAAACACACCAAGGGACAACATTCAGATTCTAAACAGAGATGTTACAGATTACGTACTAAATAAATCCATAATTAAGTCCCATTATTTAATTATATTATTATATATATTTATATATGAAATTAGCACTATAATTTGATCAACTAAGCTGCTTCTTCCAAATTGTCTGCTATTCTTTTTCATCCTTTCATCTGCAACCATGAATACAATTTAATATCATTAGCAACGAAAACAAACTAATGATCGAGAGAAAAGACATATAAAAAGTATGAAACGTTGGATTTAAGACGCTTCACACGCTTGTGAGGTGCTAGGGAGAATACTTTGAACTCTTGGGCTCGCTTGGATTGGTGCACGGGAAAGAAGTAGGTGGAACATTCGTTGGATGAACGATTGAACTTGGCATTAATGTGAAGATTGGTTGAAAATGATTATATTGCATTTCCATTTGAGGCTGTGGATCCATAAGTCCAGGACCATGCAATGGTGGGCAATTTGTTACCATACATGGAGATGTATGAAAATTCCCTGATTGGGGTGGAACTATTGGAAGTGCAGACCACTGAGGCATACCATATCCTTGCATTTGATAATTAACACCCGAAGGCATATATGGTATAGGACATACTCCCATCATCTGGTAATTTAACTTTAAAGATAAGAAATGAATTAATAAAAGAAATTGATATACTCAAAAAATTATGTAAACTGATAAGTACTTGATTTCTAACCTTCATTGCCTCGATATAAGCAATGGCGTCATCGAGAATATTAATTTGACCAGTCTTGTGAAGTTGAAAAAAATAAAATCAAGAATAAATCCATAAAGCAAGATATAAATGGAATGCATTTACTATTTGATAATACAACAATTAGCTCCCAACTAGAGAACCTTTTTCTAATTCGATCTCTTTAGTTTTGTCTATTTTCTTTTTTTATTTTTCCCTACCAAACAAACAATTCTCATTACAGTGCTGTCTGAGTTATTTTATTGATATAAATAGAAACACATAAAACTTAGCTTAATGTAGATTAATTAGAGAACTTGAGTCTCTAGGGCTATATGTATTATAAAGTTGATTTCTCTCTATCAACCAAATGAGATTTGTTTTTATTGGCTAAAGTGGAAATTTTCTATCCATCTTTGTTATGATTAAAATATTTTTGAGAAGATTAAAAAGTAAGATAATTTACATTTAAAGAGAGTTATAGAAAAGGCCAGACACCTCATTAAGTGATAAATTGGTGGTAATTTTGGGTGTTATTATATGCATCATCCTATATATAGTATATCTCCTGATCAATTGGTATAGCTTATCATTTAGTTTGCAACTCCCCAACTTATTCATAAAACATTGATTTATCCGAAGCAAACACCCTTGAAAATTAGTCTATATTATATTATGATATATAAAATTAAACTCTAAAATCTCGCTATAAATATGAATTTTTTTGTTGTTAAAAGTAGAAAAAAATGAAATGTTAGAGCGTTACCACTAAATATTTTCAGTGAATATTTGCATAGGAAGGACGTATAAAATATTAAATTATTCCTTGAAACCAATATTTAGTGGATATTTAAAACCAAAAAGAATTGAATGATTATTAAGATTTTTCTTGCATAATAATTAATAAATAAAATGTATATAATGACCTTATCACAATTGGGTATCGATTCTTTGAGAGCTTTAATCTTTTCCTTAATCTTTTCCCTGCGTCTCTGTTCAGATAAATGCAATCCATAAGTGTTGATTATTTCGTATATTATTTACTAAGCTAAAATATTTAAAATTTGAATTCAATATAATGACAATAAACATTCACTACAGCATTTTCATTATAACCGTAACATCTTTTATGCAATTTTGTATAATTGTATTTACAAAAATAAAATAAAATAAATGTACAGTTATGTAGACGTCATATGGTAAACTTTCCTTACCTACAAATTACCAATTATTGAAAAGTTTTTCGATTTTAAATGGTTTATTAGATATATATTTTTAATTCGGATTACTGAAAAGATGTTAGGGCAAAAATTGTTGGAAAAGTTAATACTTGTTTTAGTAATTTTTTGGCGAAATTTTTATTACATGAGTCACACACACTTGCTAAACTAAAAAACCTATTTTTTTCAACTAAGACCCAAAAACTCATAACTCTAATCGTTTATTCATTATCTTTTTTCATTTCTTTTCATAAAAAAGTAATATTATTTATAGATCTTTGTCCATTTAATTAATGTTAAAAAGGTATTTGAAACTTAGGTAGTGTTTCAAATATTTTCAACTTTTAGGGTTTAATATATAGAAATTAATTGCAATGTGAAGGGGTTTAATTTGTTATGAAAAGATTTTTTATTTTTTTTAAAACCCAGAGTTAATTTTTAATTAGATATATATATATATATATATATATATATATATATATATATATATATATATATATATATATATATATATATATATATATATATATATATTGATTAGGATATATTTAATAAAAAAATTAAACCTTCTTGGACATCATATTAGATTTTAATTGTTATGGGTAACTTTTCTTTTAATTTAGGTTAAACGTCTTAATAGTAATATTGATTAAGTAAATTATCAAGATATGTTTTAGCTTTATATCACAAAAAGTAATGATATTATTATCCAAAATATACTATTTAATATTATCCATGAAATTTGATTAAAATTAATTTAAAAATAAATATATATTAATAAACCTTTTTAAATCACGAAAAATATATCATTTGATATGTATAATAAAAAAACTCTATCTCCGCATTCTTGTATTTTAATTTCAAGTCTCTTTTATCTTCACTAATATTATCTTCTTGTTAATACAAAGTTATTCATTTTGAGACAACTTTTCTAACAATATATATTTGAATCATGTGAAAGTATGAACATATTGAAATTTTAATCTATAGGAAAAGAAAAATCAAAGTAAAAGAAGTTTGAATATGTGCAATAGCGTGGTTAAAATTTTAGTATTTGAATAAAAAATTTAAAATTTTAGAAACTGATAAATTTTTACGAAAAATTAATGGCAATATCCTAAGAGAAATATAAATAAAATAAGAGAGTTTAGTAAATCTGAAAAAAAAAGACAGATCTTAATAATTAACCTATATTAAAAGTATATCCAGTACATATCCGGTCTATGAAATATATATAAATTCTCTAGAGATATTTATATATTTGGATTATTTAATATTTTATTTTATCTATAAATGTTATCACATGATTACATATTAATTAGCCAAAAGTAGTTAGTTTAGATTTCTCGTGTCTCACCCTTTCGTATATTTTATGTATCTGATTACGAGCTCCGGCAATCTGTGAACCATCGTGCTTTTCCTTTAGTTTGTTATCTTTTCCCTAGCCAAATTAAAAGATAACAGGTTTTTATAAAAAAGCTTAAATACAAATAAATATAAACAGTGAGCCAGTGTGTATGTGAGGTAGTTACATGTTCTATACCATGTTATAAATGATGTATAAAATAAATACTTACTATATCATGTTATAAATGATGTATAAAATAAATACTTACATAGCTATTGACCTGTGAATGTTCTAACATTTTATATTTTTTATTTCTCCCACTTGGCTCCCCCAACTCTACTCCAGGTTGCGTTACAATGCTATTGTGTGCTTGCCCGTGTAATTTGGGTTGGAGACAAACTTTTGATGAAATACCTAAATTTAATAAAGATGATGTTGGCTGAAGTGAGAAAATTGGATCAGCTGGATCAATTTCAGTTGTTAGACCTATGAGCCTTTTTGGAAATTGATTGCTCATCGTAAGAAGTAGTACTAATAGAATGACAAATGTGAGAATGAAAAGAGAATCTTACTCTATTAATAATGGACTACTTGCCAAATAAAGAAATAAGAAATGATGATTATCTTGAAAGTTGTAAGCGGTGGATTAACTTCATGTGAGTTCATACTTATTTCTAGGACACTTTTTTTTTGGACGGATATTTGAGGAGACAAGTAAATTATTATATATTGACATAAATAAGAATTCATTTAGAAAATAATCTCTCACTATTAGGGGTGGAAATCGGAAGAAATGGATCGGAAAAAGAGTCTTTCGCAAAAATTCTAATTTTTTTCGAAATAGATTTTATCCGTTCCAATTCCTATCCAATTTTTCAGAACTGGGAAAAATAATTCCGAATACGGAATTTACCGGAAATTCAAAAATTTCGGCACGAAAGTTTCAATGAACTTTTGGTTTGGAAATTTCGGCATGGAAATTTCTGAACTTTTGGTTCGGAATTTCGAAAATTTTGGTTCGAAAATTGCGGAACTTGAGGGTTATTAATCGAAACAATAATTTAAAACTTATACGAAGAGTAACCGTAATTAAAAACTACAGTTATAAAACTTACACGAAGAGTAACAATTGTTAAAAACTAAATATAAAATTTACATGATGTAACAAAGTAATAATAGTTAAAAAACAATGATAAACAACTGTTATTTTTCCAATTACATGAAAAAATAAATATTGCAAAAAAAGTCTCGGAAAATGATCTTGCAATTTTGTTCCATTGAATTCTTGCCTCCGAGTCTCACAATGATCCTGCAATTTCCTATAAGTTATTAAAAAAGTGAGAAAACAATGTTGTATAAGTTATTAGAGAAAATACAAAAACATTGCTTCAGCATTCTGAAAAGAAGCTCACACTAGGCATTGTTGGGCTGTCTTTGTTTCGACCATAAGTATCATTGAAACGGTTAAGGATGTTAAAGTAGTTAACAACGTCAACAAATTTACGGGCATTTTTTGTGATATGAAATTTGTAGGCAAAGACATGAATTTGTTCATCTGTTGAAGGTTTTCTTACATACATTATCAATAATACAAAAAAAAAGAGAAACTAATTGCTGAACCTATTCGAAAGAAACTTAATTATTTGTTTAAATTAATTAAGTCTTGAGTTGATTTATAAGTATACTTTGAAAAACGTTTTAAAAATATATATGGACATTATATATGGAAGCCAAGTTGATTTTCAAGTTCCAAAACTTTTCAAGGAACAAAGAAACATTCCATTAATTTCATGTTTCAAATACTCTATGCAATATTATTTTGAAATATAATTTATAATTCGGAAATAAAATCGGATCAGAATACCCAGAAATTTCGGAAATTTATATGTAGTTCCAATTCCGATCCGATTTTTTCAGAAAAATCGGAAATCGAAATTTCAGAACCTTAAAAATTGGTTCCGAAATCCGAATTTTCGAATCGGAAAAGTCGGAAATCGTAAAATTCGGATCCGATTTCCACCCCTACTCACTATGATTAAGTCTAAAAATATATTTTTTAAAAGAGGAAGTCTTTCCTTAGGGTTGAGAAGTATTTGATCTCGATTATTCAAGGATTAGAATGAAATGATCACAGTTCCTATGCGCCTTAAGATACAAGGACCAACAATAAATATTTTTTTTCTAGGACTAGTCCTAAAGATTCTTTTACAGGCACAAAATATCACCAGAACAATATAATTCATGTATGCGTAATAGTTTTGATATTTCTAAAAATGAATTCTTTGTTTCGAACAAATATATCATTATTAGAAACAATTAATTTTTTGAACGGAACAATGAATTCATAACCAGTTCGGGTAACTCAATCGGTCAGGGCCTTGCTATTTCTTAGCACTTAAAGAAGTTACGTAGTACGAACCTTCTTCCTAACGTACGAGTGTAAAATAAGAGGTACACAGATGTTTAGAAAAAAACAAATAAAAAATTACAATTGTTTTAAAATAATTTCTTATACCATGAATTGGTATATAACTTTCATGAAACTAAGAATCTAAACTTTTGACATCAATTTTTAAGAATAATCATATATTCAACCAAACAATTATATTACAAAAGATACCATCAATTATATAGAGGGATATAATTGGGCGTGAATTATCAATATGTTTAATATTTCAATATAGGTTAATCGGATTTATAATAAACATCTAATTAAATTACTCCACATTAATGATGATATTTTATTAATATAAATTTTAATGGTATATGTAATTACTCATTGTATAAAGAGTAAAGAAAAAATAATTCAATCCTTCATTTTTTCTACGAAATTTTATATGTATGAGTACATTTATGATCATTTGATCCCAACTCGAATATAAGAAAGAAAAATTAATTTAGATGGTTATGATATTAGAGTTTCAATGAAGATAATATTACTCCATTGGAAAGAAATTTGATTGGTAACTTGTTCATAATTTGCGTTATATGTATGTATATTATGCATGCATGCATTGGTATTACATACCATTTTCCAAGGAGATTAGTTTAATGTTATACCTTATTACGCTCACCATTTTCAATTCGTTTGCCCATTTTACATGTGGTTCTTGAAACTTGTTCCATAAGTTTATCAAAAAAATGCTAAGTGTTTTTAGAACATAACAATTGATTTAAGGTTAAAATTATTTTCTTAAGCTATCTAATTATATTACATTCAAATCTCAATTCATTTTGTACCAAATTTTCCACCTAAATCCAATAAAAAATTAAAAATGTTTAAAAATATTTTCTTATACCATAAACTGGTATATAACTTTCATGAAACTAATAAACTTTTGAAATCAATTTTTAAGAATAATGATATATTCAACCAAACAAATATATTACAAAAGATACCATCAATTATATGGAGGGATATAATTGAACGTGAATAATCAATATGTTTAATATTTCAATATAGTTTAATCAGATTTATAATAAACATCTAATTAATTACACCACACCAATGATGATATTTTATTAATATAAATTTTAATGGTATATGTAATTACTTATTGTATAAAGAGTAAAGAAAAAATAATTTCATCCTTCGTTTTTTCTACGAAATTTAATATGTACGGGTACATTTATGATCATTTGATCTCAACTTGAATATAAGGAAGATAAAATAATTTAGATGGTTATGATATTTGAGTTTCAATGAAGATAATATCATCCATTGGAAAGAAATTTGATTGGTAACATGTTCATAATTTGCTTTATATGTATGTATATCATGCATGCATGCATTGGTTTTAGATACCAACTTTTAAGTAAATTAGTTTAATGTTATACCTTATCATGCTCACCATTTTCAATTCGTTTGTCCATTTTACATGTGATTCTTGAAACTTGTTCCATAAGTTTATCAAAAAAATGCTAAACTTTTTTTAGAACATAACAAATTATTTAAGGTTTAAATTATTTTATTAAGCTATTTAATTGGTATACATTTAAATCTCAATTCATTTTGGACCAATTTTTCCACCTAAATCCACCAAATTCATGATTAAATATTAGAAGATGGCCGATCGTCCAAGAAATATCCTATGTGTTAGTCTATTGCGTCTAAACCATTTTCCAAGATCTACAAAATTAACATCATGGGTTTGACCGAGACCACCTAATGCCTCCTAGGTCCATCTAAGTAACCTAGGTCTACTAAACACTTATTATTTAAATAGATCCACTTGTTTTTAAAATACATAACTTTTGTAAAACCAAAAACATATTAATATAAAAAATATTTTGTTTGTAAAAGTAATCAATTTTTTGCAAAGTCAATACATTTTAATAGATAAATATATCAATGAAAATTATATTAATATAACAAAAGAAAAAATTACAGATGTAACTAGTTATAGAGAACTTAAGGGAAATATCAATAAAATTAAAATAAATTATACACAAGTTTTATTATTGAGTTTCAATCTTTTTTGTCTTGAATTATTTGTTGATTATTCATATTTTTTTTTATTTGGAAAGATGTGTTTCATTTCAAAATAATGAATTAGTAATATATAAATTTTTAAGAACATAGTTTATATCATCACAAAATCAAGATTACAAGGTATCGAGATTATAACATGATTGCAACCTCAGCGGAACAAAATTTAAAACAAGAAAATACATGCACGAACTTAAACGAGATATTAAATCATTTGACTATCTTTTTAGGTCCAAATAATTACTCAAAATTCATCATTAACTCATGCTCTAGAAAATGATTTCATCAGTAACCACATAGATTAACATTGCAAAACATACCCTAAGTGTTAAATAAGCACACCTAAACCCTTTTTAAGACCTAGAAAGTAACATAGGGTCGACTGAGTCGTCTAATACCTCCTAGGTAAACCTAGTTAATCTAGGTCGCTTATGAGATTACATCTGTTTTAAATACATGATCTTTGTAAACTCTCGAAGTGTTTGTGATTGCCTTTAGGAAGTGATCCAGTGAGTCCTTCCATCTATAGAGATAGCAAGGTCAAAGGTCCGAAGGTTGAGGCTTGTGGTTTAGTTCGGGCAGAGCGTTATAGGTCGTTGGGCGGCCGGAAGGTTGCCACGAGTAAGTAAGTTTGGGAGACCGCATCAGTCTTTCGTTGAATGGCTTAGGAGGATCGGTCCTTCACTTGCTGATCGTTCGCGAGCGCTTCTCTTCCATTCCCGTCCGGAGGTGCTAACAAGCAACTCGTCCTTAGTCCCATATTAATATAAAAGAAATGCTATTGGAAAAGTTAATCTATATTTTAAAAAGTCGACATATTTTAAAATAATAACAAAAATTGAATTAATATAACAAAAAAAAGTAATATATATGGAACAAGTTATAGAAAATTCAGTGAAACATTAATAAAATTAAAATAAATTACATACAAACTTTATTATTGAATCTCAACCCTTTGTTTCTTCAATCAATTATTATTTATGTCATATATTTAAGTTTATTTGGATATATGTTTTGTTTCCTTCTAAAATAATAAATTCGTAATATAAGAATACTTGAGGTGAGCCGTAGCCTCATTTAGTATATAAAAATAATAAAAAAATAAAAAACATAACACATTTTTAGTAATTAAACAAAAAAAATACTACCCTTATAGAAGAAGTCCACCCCCACCAAGTGGATGTCCTATTCAACATCCGTAACCATCATTATTCGCCTATCACACTGCCGCTGCCGCTCACATATTTTGTTCTCCCAACAACACTGCTATAAAAAGTAAAAAAATTTAAGGTAAAAAGTTATTTTTTCAACTAAAACCTAAAGTTTAAAATTAATACAATAGTGGTAGATATGTTTGACTTTGTGGTCTTGCTTGTAGATAGATAAATATGTATGATCAGTGAAAGGTGATAATTTTGCATTGTATTTGGTTATTATTGTCTCCATCCTTAATACTAATACTAGTAGTTTTTGGAATTGATTGTAGATTATATGAATATACTTGGGAATGTATCTTTATATTAGAAATTGCTTGTAATAAACAAAATATTTATATTCAAGAGCAGACCAGTGGCCTGCTAGGTTTGAAGCTGTGGTTGAAGTTGTGACAAGACAAGAAATTTGCAACATTTAGGAGGAAGTCAAGAAGTAGATAAGTAGTCTGCTGAGGTTGAAGTTGTGATAAAAAATTTACAAAACTCATGAGGAAGTGAAGAAACAATGTCTTGCTAGAGTTGAAACTCAAAGAATGGTGGCCTAGAGTCTTGCATAGAGTAAGAGAAAATGAGAGACATGAGATGTGGCTAAGTGGAGAAGGTTTTTGGATGTTAACATCTTTAAAGCTCATAAGGCAAAACCAAAAAGACACTATGAATAAATGGAATATCGGATGACTGCGATGTTGCTCAAGTTTAAGCATGTGAAATCCGTAATATTCAAACTCCTCCCCATTTCGCAATATAAAGAATATTTAGTTTAAATATTTATCTCTCAATCAATCATTCTTTATTTCCTGTTTCTTTTAACTATTAATTGCTACTCTAATTATTTTCTCATTCGTGTAACACACTAAGTCCCTGAGAACGAATTCTTCTTATCATTAAAACTTGCATGCGTCCTGTAATATTTGCAGTACTGTGCCTGTCTAGGGTGATTAGTGCATTGTTTCTCGACTTATTTTATCATATTTTTATCACACCCTAGGCGACACCAATAAATTACTTAATCATGCATTTCTTAACTCTTAAACACCGTTAGAAATCCGTAATAATTCCCAGAACGGTAATAATGTCCCGGATGCGAAGCTATTACCTGTTTTATCTACTATCTACATATGACATTATAAATTTAATGAACCTTGGACATACGAATCGTGTATTTAGTTCTACAACTACGAATGCTCAAAGTAGTGGTGAAAATACTGTTTTTGGTAATATATATTGAATAATTGTAATATTTATGTAAGTATGTATATATAGTTGCTTGACTGTTCATGTTCAAGGGCGAGACCTCACTTCTGGTACAATTCTTCGTAAAATGAAAAATGAAACTAGTCCGTGGTAATTAAAAACCTTTCAGACAAAGTCAAAATATTAACTCCAGAAGATTCCCTATTCAAAGCTCAACCGTTACAGGACTTGGTATGATTCTAGTTAGCATAGTGTCTAGGTTCATTGCTGGAAATTGAACAAATCAAAACCTGCGATCATGGAGGCAATTAAGGACATCTAATTACAATCAAAACGTCACCAATTATGGAGGCAATCAATGCCATTTATTTTGACGAGTTTTCTATTAGGAAATTCATATATTAGTTCACCAATATGCTTCATGTTCCTTGAATAAATTGTGTGTTGCCTTTTTGTTAGATTTAATATGAAACACAAGGCAAAGAATTGTGCGAGTTTTGTGGGGATAATTCATCAATTTGTGGTACTCTCTTTACACATATCCATCGTGTAATGTTCATATTAGTTTTAGTTGTTGGAGTTTTAAAATTTACACATTTTGCAAGTATCTTGTTAATTTTATGATGAAAAAAGGCAAACACCATGGTTACACTAAACCATGGGAATTTAGCTTGATATTTTGTGTTTAGATTCTTCGTTGGGTTAGTGTTAACCAAAATTTTCAAGCTGTTACCATAAAGAGACTAACATCAAGTGTAATGTTAATATAATCAACTATCCATATTATAACATTTTAATGATTTATGCCAAGATTAGACATAAATCTACTCAGTAAAGGTATAGAATAAGACAAATATGGTGTAATAATAATCATGGCATACATGAAAAAACCTATAACATTTGCATAAGGGAAGTGATCAATTTTTACCTTTTTAGATTCAGTTGTAGGACAAGTTTTAAGCAAAATAAAATGACCAGCTAAGTGCATATCAACATACTTAGACTGTAAATTTTCATACTTCTCTACAAGTTTCACAAGATAAGACTTTTGATAAAGTTTTAACTCACCGTGATTCATATCCTTTTCAATCACCATGAGAATGATTTTTTTGCCTTGTTCAAGATCCTTCATATCAAATTAAGAATTAAGATCTTCCTTCAGTTTCTTAATTCTCTACATGAAACTAAAATAGAAACATATCATGAACATATAACAAAATGTAATGTAATCCATCGATGGAGTCATAAAAATAGAGGCAACTATCAAATTCACTTCTTTTCGAACCCAAACTGAGAACAAAAGTATCAAATCTTTTATTCCATCGTCTAGGAGACTGTTTTAATCCATATTAAAGATTTATTCAATTTTAGTAGTAACATTGTTCAAATAAACTTAAATGCATAAACCATCAAGAGTATATAAACCAGAATATTTCTTTCCATATATGACAAGTTTATTATTCTTATACATATTTATCACACTATTTGACAATTTATAAATGCACTCAAGGTCATCTGGATCCCCTGAATATATAAGGTTTCTTTTTGGAATAGGTATCTATCTCACTTCAGTGAGAATTACCAATTTCCTACTATTCATTCTCAAATTAATGATACCACTACTAGACACTTGGAAAGTATTGTTATTCACTATATACATTGGCTTAAACTTAGACTCTCTCAAGTCATGAAACCAGACCTTATCTAGACACATATGAAAATGAACCTAGACTCTAGAATCCATAATCCAGTTAGACTTACATGCTATATTTTATACATTTAAGACACAAGTATCATCATTCAAATCAGGAAACCATGCAATATTATATTAAATGTTACTTGTAGCATTATTTCATTTCAAAGCATAGAAACTCTTCTTGAGAGGACCAACTTTACACAATGATAACATTTTCTAGACTCAGACTTATAGTTGTTATTATTCGTCGATTAGTGTTTATTCTTGTTATGCTTAACAGCTTCATGTGATTCAATTATATGTTTCACAAAAAGATCAATTCCTACTATTACCTGATTCTTTAATTCTAAATCTCTTGTTTTAATGAGACTACAATCCGATCAAATGAAGGCATGACAGTGGAGTATTAAAAATCATCATTAACTACTTCATAAGACTCGTGTATAAAATTTAGAAATATTATATTTATGCTACTATCATTTAAGGACATTTTAAGATCTTTAAGTGCCAAATTCAATTTCAAAAAGTCATCAATAGTTGTAGAGGTATCCATCTTATATTTAAAAAATACCCTTAAGAAATGAAAGATTAAAAGTAGAATTTACGGAGTATTAATATTCAAATTTATCCCAAGGTGCAAGACCTATCTCAATACCATCAACCTTTCTCATAAGTGCATCTAACAGGTTCAGGATAGGAAGTAGTATGCCTTTCAATGAATTTCAACTTTTTTCGTAAGTTCTTCTTCATGCCACTTTTTACCATTAGGTTTTAAGGCTATGAGTACTTTGTGTTGAGAGAATAAACCTTTCATATTGTCTTTCGAAACCCTTAAGTCAACCTTGCCATTAAATACTGATACCTCAAGCCGAGTTGTAGCCAAAGTATATATTTGTGTTAAGATAAATTAATAAAAAATCTAGATAAGATTAATCTAGGATTTAAACACAGTTGAAAACTCTTTCAAGAATTTTTTATACAGGTGAGTTTATCATAAAAATATATCAAACCAATTACTGTAACAAGATTTAAATCGGTTTTAAAGAAAACTCAATAAGATATATCCAAAAGAATCCACATCATTTTTAGCTAGAATAAAATTTATTCTCAAACATAATAAAAACAATAATAAAAAACCTAAAAAGATTATATCACAACTTGAAACCAAGAAACCAAGGTGGGCTCTGATACCGGTTTGTTTTTTATAATAGACAAAAAAATTAGATATAAGATTATTCACTAGAAAAATCCCACAAAGTAAAAAAAAAATTAAAGAACAAAATAATTTTATCGGGGTTCAACAAAATAACCTACGTCCATAGTGGAGCATTTAAGAAAAATGTTTGATACACTATGAATATTAGGATTACACCTTAAGACTGTTCTCATATCACTCTATTACAGTACTAGATCAAACCCTAAGGTTTCAAGATAATTGAGACTATTCTAGATCAATTAGTGAAAGAAAGAAAATAACACCTCTCTAATACTATCTCTAAATATTCATAGAAAATATTAATATCAGAAAAACAAAACCCTAGTTTCAACAAGAGAGAAGAAGATACAAAGAAGAAATGAGGAATTTTGATTAAATTATGATTTTGGGATATATATGAGAGAATTGGTAGGGTTTTTATTTGATTCATCCAAACAAAGAAGAGATCAAAGACTAAAATTCATTCACGTCTTAAGTCGGTGGACTAATACGTTAGTTATAAGAAAACAGAATCCATCCCAAATACAAATAAGTAGATCAACCCAAAAAATATCATTCACCATAAATATAAACTAGCCCACAAAGTAAAAACAAGATATTCCATTTAATTAATGCAACATTTTTTCCATATTATAATGAGATTTGTTAGAAAAAGTGTTAATGGTACTGTTGCTCCCTCCCTTCTTATTGATATATCTATTCATTTAATGAACTTTTAACTACTTTAATGAATAATTATTTCCCTTATTAGTTAAAACTATTTATGAATTTTAGGCTTGCAAGAAAGACTTGTTCCCTACTTAAAAATATATTATTTTAAGCTATACTTTAATTCTATTAGCTTTTGAATTATTGAACCATTTACTAAATAAGTAAAAACATAATTAATTATTTAAAAAATTCAAAAATATTTTTTCTTAATTTCAACAAGTTAGAATTTTGAACAATTGATTAGTTATAATTATCTTTGTATTTTAAATGATTCCAATTTTTTTTAATAAATATGTATTTTTTAATAGGTTAATTGTGTTTTTCAATAGATTACATATGTAGGTTTTATTAGGCGGTAATTTTTTTTATATAGATCTTTTGAGTTAATCATAAAAAAAATGACTAATTAAATATTCAGAGATCATTTAAATAAGTCTCTCATAACTCTACACAATCGAATCATATTTAAGAACTATTTTATTTAGGAATATATGGAAATAAAAACGATTCTATAATATGTATGTACAAACAAAATTATAAATTAGTATTATAGATAATATACTAAGAGAGAAATATCTATCAGCGGCATTCTAAAGTTTTACTCCGTTGCAATTACTATCGTCATTTGATCCATTTAGGAGACTTTTTGGAAATGATCTTTTATTAGCTTTTCATCATTTCTCCTGCAATCATTAAACGTAATTAATTGCATCATTTATGATAACAAATTAGAGAATCAAAGCCAAAAACACGTGAACATAATACTCCCTCCGTCCATGAATGTCAATAAATAAATAACACATAACTGTATTAACTTTTAACTTTTGATCATTGTCAATAAATAAATACCACATAAAAATACCAATATAAGCAATTTTCAGTTGAAGAATAATTAAGACAATATTCTTTGTATATGTTTTCATAGAAATACCATATACAATGAATGAAAATATAATATATGATGTTAGAAATAGGTTTAATGTTGTTGGCAAGGATCTCAAAAGTGCACAATACTGAAAATTACATAGTAACTATATTTTGCTTTGTTCTTAAAACTATTTTTTTTGCAATTCAATATAAATTAAGATTGAAATTAATGATTATATATAAAAAAAGGTTATCTTATGACTAACATTATTACTCATAAAGTATAATAAAAATTAGCCTTGGATAACAAATCAATATAGGTCGTTCCTTCGTGTTTTACTTTGTTATTAAATTATAATTTGTTTTATATTTGATTTTGTTAACAAATTATCTATATGATATGTTATTCAACATCATAACATCTTAAAATACCTATAAGTTAATTAATTTTAAAAATCAATATAAACGTAGTAGAAAGATACTAAAGTAAAATATAAATTACAAATCATATAATTTTACACATTCATAAAAAAATTATTAAGTTAAAAATAATTTTAATACTTGAAAATATAAAATTATAATAATTATAGCTAAAATGGGTATAGAATAAATAACTGGGTTATTCAAGAGAGAATAAAACAAAAAATACGCTTTCCTTTTTGATAAAATAAATAGATAAAATGTAAGCATTTATCCATCCCAAGCCATGCCATGCATGGGTACCCTGTACCGTTTATATGTATAATGTATTTACTAGTGACTCTAAATTCAAATCTATGTACTATAATGTATATGTATGAATATATTTAGAATTTTAATGTCTCTAAGGATTTCTGAAACATACAGTAAAGCGTACCACATGATTTTGAGAAAGGAAACTAGTTGAAATTCTTGGAGTTGGTGGTTGCAATTGATAAACCCCGTGGCTTGAATCGTTGGGTGGATGAGAAATAGGAGTAACAATCGTTGGATGCACGATTGACGTAGCTATATGTGTGTTTAACGGTTGAAAAGAATTAATTGAAATTGGCATATGAGATTGTGGAACCATCATTTCAGGCATATACAGAGGTGGAAAACATGCAGCTGCATGTAATGGTGAAGGGTGAAAGCTCTGTTGTAAACTTGGCATCATTGGATGTGCAAATTGCCAAGGCATACCATATCCTTGCATTTGATAATTAATCTTCATGGTCATACTCTGCTACAACAATAATTAAAGTTAATGTTAAAAAAATTAGTATATGAATGATATAAGTTAATTACTTGAAGTTCAAGATGCATTTTTTTGATGTATTCAATTGTTTGATCAAGAATATCGACTTCATATGTCTGAAAAAATCAAGAAAGATAAAAGATATTAAAGATTAGATCATAATAAATATTGATTTAATGATATAATGTGTCCCTTCTTGTTATAATATATTCTCTTTTATTAATTTTACTTTCAACAAAAAAAATATAATGTATTAAAACACACGAAATTGAACTTTTGAGAATTACCCTATTCCACTTCTTCATTGATGATTAGCTATATTTTAAATTAAAAAATTTAGAAATTATGAATTATAGCATCCATACATATTCATGTACAAACAAATAGACGATACTTAACAACCTTATCACAGTTGGGTATACGTTGCTTGATAATTTCGATCTTCTCCCTAGTTGTTTCCCTCCTTCGCTGTAAAAAATGTCAATTTCATACCTGTTATTCCTTATATATATAGTAGTAATTGTTAAATTATTAAATTTTCTCAAATAAGTCAAGAAAAAATATTTAATTATATGTAATTTATATTTTATCTTCTTGGTAGCAAAAAAAAAATCTTAACTAATGACATAGTGTAATTTGATTGAAAATGAATTAAGTATATGATTGAGAAAATAAAGGTATCATTGATAATACACTTCCAATCTTTTAACTACGACATATCCTCTTGGTAAATAACCTCTATTGTGCAATTTTATAATAGTCAAAATATTGATGTTTTTTTATTCTGCAAAACCATGTTATCAGCTTGGTAAATTTGATTAAGAATATCTTTTTCAGTTACTCTAATTTTATAAAGTAAAATATGTACTTTAATAAGTTTTAAGTTTTAATTGTCAATAAAAAAAGAACCTTCAAGAATGTTAATAATATATTTTTAAGAGAAACTATATATATATTTTTTTTATATCTAGAACTAGATATGCAGAAATTTTCTTTACAACTAAAACCCCCAACAAATGAGAGGTTAGCTGTATAAAGATGCTTTTTAAAGCTCATAGCTGAAATACAGTAGTATCACCTTTTCTGATAAGTTATGAACTTGACTTCGTTGTTTTGTAGTCAGCAACTCAGTCACCTTTTCTTCCTCTACTATTTTTCCCTACAAAGTGGGAAAAATAAAACAGATAAAAGGTAGATATGGAAAAATCTTTTCTAAATTTATTTGATGTCTAACACAATTCATAAAATTATCTTGGAAACATAGTCATGTTTTGGAAAAAAAATTCTCTATACTCACTTTCTTTTCACCGACTGTTTGTTGTATAAACCCTTTACGTTTTCTACCTCTCACACTAGATTCTCCAACCTCTGTTTGGGGCTGGGTTGTAATGTTAATCGGAGCAAGCTCTGCTAGGTTGTAATAAAATTGTGCTTCAGTTCCCAGAGAAATTGGCAATGGAGGTAAATTATGGTCAGATGAATCTCCAAGTGATGTTGGAAATGAAGGTAAATTATGGTCAGATAAATCTTCAAGTGATGTTGGAAATGAAGGTGTTGGTTGAAGCCAAAAATATTGCTCAGATAAATTTTCAAGTGAAGTTGGCAATGAAGGTGTTGGTTGAAGCCAAAAATTCTGGTCAGCTCTTGTTGACTGAAGCAACAAATTTTGTTCAGATAAAGTGTAGTTTGATGGAGTTGATGAGAATTGTTGTTCAACAAGATCAAATTTAGCATTTTGAGTTGTTGAAGTATATTCCATACTTTTTGGGATGTGATAGCTCATAGTAATTTATTAGTAATAGAATGATCAAAGCATTTAATGAAAGGTTACATCTGAATTGCGTCTTTTATTGTTCTATTTATACTGAATAGATGATGGAGAAGAAACGAAAGAGCAATAACTCATGGATGATAGAAAACAAAAGAAAGCACAACTCAGCTAAATTCTTGTACGTGTCAACACAATGGAAATATGTCATTCATGATGTCAATACTAGTTTTAATTGCTACAAAAACTTTTTTGTTTAGCTAAATTTCCACATTATTTTTGCATGAAAAAATCTATTTATTTTTATATCTCTATTTATTTTTATATCTCTATTAAAATTCAATTTTGATCGCAGGGTTTAAGATATGTGTATACATGTTCCTAGCTACAGGATGTTTTTTTAGTCGAAATTTTTTTTAGTCTAAAAGCTACAGGAGGTATTTTTTTTTGGACAAGCTACATGAGGTTGACTATTGATAAATCTACCTTTGCAACTAGTTAGGTTAACTCAATTGGCCAGAGTCTTGCTATTTCTTCATCACTTATGGGAGACATGTATATCTCTATGGGACACCCTTATTATTTGTATTTTTACAATGACACATCATAGCTACTACGTTAGTATCTTTCTCCAACAAAAATAATAAATCTCACAAACTGATAAATCTATTCAATCCCTACAAAATTCCTACATTATCTAGTATACTTAAATTTCGATATCTAATTAGAAACTCACGTTCACTATTGAAAGTTTCACTACAACAGAACGGCTGAGTCGTCGGTAAAAACCCATAATTCGTCGGTAAAACACGTTACCGACAACAAGTCGTCGGTATCGTGTCGTCCTAGAGATCTGTCGGTAATTTTCTGTATTACCGACGAACATGAGTTATTTCGTCCCTAATCACGGCCATTTTTACCGACAACCTAAGTTGTCGGTATTTATATTAATTACCAACGATTAAAGTCGTCGGTATTAATATAATTTTTTTTTTAAATTACGAAACAATTGTATTTCTTTTAAAAAAATAAGTTTAGCGACGACTTCGTCGTCGCTATTGTCGTTTTCTTTTTCCTTTTTAAATTATATTAGCGACGACTTTGTCGTCACTATTTCTTTTTTTAAAATTTAATTTTTTTTGTTTTTTAATTTTATTTTAATTTGTATTTTTTTTGTATTTTTAATTTAATATTAATAAAAGAGAGTAATAAATAAAAAAACATCACATATATTGATAAAATGTAAAAATACCAGAAATAGTCAAATTCCGGGTTTAAAAGGTCAAACACCCGAAATGAAATCAAACATAATAAAAGTCAAATATAATAAAATATATAAAGTCAAACATAGTGAAATAAAAGTCAGGTTTTGCAGCTCGTTCATACCCACCAAGATCCTCTGGAGTAGCTCCGCGTTCTGCTGTGCAGTCGGGTCTGGCACAGTAGTAGTCCTGGGTGTCTTTAGGACGGCTCCAATAGTTGGGATCCAGTGTTTACTCTTCGGTGGTCGCATCACCTCCTAGACTGTCTCCTTCATCGCACCGATTTGTTCCTCCACCGGAACATCTTCAGCCTGGGATCACGCCTCGATAACCTTATTTTTAAGCTTCTCCCGATAAACGCCCTGTAATTAAATTTCAATTTAATAATTAATTAAAGTATCAAAAATTAAATTTAAAGTTAAATACTTAATTTAAAACTATAAAAAAAAAACACTTACACTAGCTTGTTCCCATCTTCCGTCCCGCCAAGTACCTTTAGCCCTGTCATAGCCCAAGTACTCGAAGTAACCACCTATTGGCGGAAGTGGCACCTCCTCCTGGGTCTGCCCGTTCACAAAACTCAAGGGATCCTTAGTCGCAATCTTTAGCTTTCCCTACAAAATATAAAATAACAAATAATAATACATAAAAAATTAAATTAATAAATAACTAATAAATTATCTTTGTTTTATAAGAAAATATACCTCAATAATTTCATGCCGAGTCCAGGATTGGTTCCTCGAACCTGACTTATTCGGCTGCGACTGCTTCTTTCTATTTTTTTATTTATCTCCGCCTAAGCCTGTTACAATTTAAGGTAAAAAAATAATCGAATACTAATAAAACAATAAAATAATTAAAGACTAATAAATTAAACTTTTATATTACCGCTTTTTTCCCGTCACGCCACATCTCACAGGCTCTCCTCCAAACTTCGGTAACCACATCCGGAGGACTCTGGTCAGTATCGAAGTAGTCGACCTTAAGATCATACTTCCACCTCCTGTAGGCAGTGGACTGAGATGTGTTCATCTTTTTCTCGATTTTTGCCCAATCTCTTCGCGCCCTCCACTCCTCGAGGTTGAAAAACTCCTCGATTTTGACCAGAATCACGTATTTGTAATGGTCTAGGACGTCACTCCATCTGTTATAGTATGGCGGCACTGTTTCTCGTATTGTGGCCCCCACCAACTAGGCCACATGCATACCATACTCACCCATGGTATTCCATGTATCGTCGAGGATACAGAGTCCACGGGTAAGGGACCGCCGAGTTTTTCTTTCGCGTCTTGGACTGATTTGAGGGTAGAGAAGCTTCGGATCGTCTTTTTCGCCTAAATGTTAGATTAAATAGTATTAATTAATTATTAATTTATATTAATTGAATTTTGTAGATTAGTTTATATTACCGGGCGGTTGGTTATAATCCTGGAGGTTACGGTTCGGATTCCTAGGCGGATCCTCCCCGTTATTATCCCCACCATGTCTCGTAGACATTACATCGGCCATCTATAATTTAATAAAATTAATATATTAGGTCCTTATAGTTTTTAAATTCCTAAAAATATCCCTAATTAATAGTATACTACTCATATTGTTTTTATTTATTAGAAATAAGTCCCTATATTTTCTAAATTATCTTTAATACCCTAAAATATATTATAATATATGTATAATATTTTTAAATTTGCATTTAGGTCCTTATATTTTTTAAATTGTCAAAAATACCTATAAATTATTTTTTAATGTCTATATATTATAAATTGCAAATAAGTCCTTATATTTTATAAATTGGAAAATATATCCCTAAAGTCTAGTATAATATTTTATTAATATTTTTTAATTTGCAATTAGGTCCTTATACTTTTTATATTGTCAAAAATACCTATAAATTATTTTTTAATGTCCATATAATATAAATTGAAAATAAGTCCTTATATTTTATAAATTTGCAAAAATACCCCTATAGTCTATTATAATATCTTATTAATATTTTTTAATTTATAATTAGGTCCTTATACTTTTTATATTTATTAAAATAGCCCTAATTAATTGCAACTAAGTCTCTATATTTCCAAAAATCCAAAAACTAGCCATACACAATATCCACACCACATAATTACAGATTAATCAAATAACATCTTACATGAACATCCAAAATCCCAAAAACCAAAAGAAAACCTAATTTTGTTAAAATTTACAATAAATCCGAATTACGTGTTGTTTTTAACTCAATAAAACATTTAAACATTTCTAATATCATCATAATAACTCAGAAATCATTACAAATCAAATACAAAGCAAAAAAAGTTCAACCCAAAAATTAAAAAAAAAGGGGATTTTGATTCGGAATTTATGTACCTATTACGTGGAAATTGTGAAGAACACATCCAGCAATCCATGCCAAGCAAGAGGAAAGGAAAAAAACAAGCAAAAGAAAAGTTAGGATTGGATTTAACTAAAAGATCAAAATCAATATAAAAACATTAATTTTTGGCATAAAATCACTTACATTTACTCTTGTTTTGTGTTGTAATGGCTCAGAATAACTCTTCAATGCTCGCAATGGTGTTTTTTTATGTGTTTTTGTTAAGGAGATGAGAAGAAATGAGCTTAGTTAGGGCTTATGTAGAAGAATTGTTTACCGACGACACGCTTGTTGTCGGTAAAAGGGACACGTGGCGCAATCCGTATTGCGTGTCTTTGTTTACCGACGACTAATCTCTAAAAATCGTCGGTAATTTTTGTGGGCGGGAATTTTGACCGCCCAATTTGACCAATAAAATTTTCACTTTCCGTTAACGACAATACTTAGTATGAATATCGTTGGTAATTCTTTACCGACGACGTTCAAATTAAGCACGTCGTCGGTAAATCGAAGAATGTCGTTGGTATATTTTTTTCACAATTAACATTTTATACAATTTTTTATTCTCCCAATTAACATTTTATACTATCTTTTTTTTCCTTTAATATTTTATACAATGTTTTTTTCCATTATTAATTATACAATTTTATTTTAACAATTAATATTTTATTCAAATCAGATAGTTAGGGGTATTTATCAACTGCTAGAGTAAAATATAGTCGTTTGGAGTATTTAGTCAACTATTATAGTCAAATATAGTCGTTTGGGTTATTTAGTCAACTATTAGAGTCAAATGTAGTCGTTTCGGGTATTTAGTCAACTATTAGAGTCAAATGTAGTCATTTGGGGGTATTTAGTAAACTATTAGAGTCAAATGTAGTTGTTTGGGGTATTTAGTCAACTATTTGAGTCAAATGTAGTCGTTTGGGGGTATTTAGTCAACTATTAGAGTCAAATGTGAATGTAAGGGGTATTTGGTCATCTGTTAGAGTCAAATGTAGTCGTTTGGTGTATTTAGTCAATTGTTAGAGTCAAATGTAGTCGTTTGGGGTATTTAGTCAACTATTAGAGTCAAATGTAATCGTTTGGGGTATTTAGTCAACTACTAGAGTCAAATATTGTCGTTTGGGGTATTTAGTCAACTATTTGAGTCAAATGTAGTCGTTTAGGGTATTAGTCAACTATTTGAGTCAAATATGTGTGTATAGTGTATTTGGTCAACTGTTAGAGTCAAATGTGTGTGTTTAGTGTATTTGGTCAACTGTTAGAGTCAAATGTAGTCGTTTGGGGTATTTTGTCAACATTCAAATAAATTCATAACTCGATACCGAAAAACATTCAAATAAATTTATATTTCAGGAAATTACCTTCAATTTGTGGATGGAATTGTATATTTAATATGACCCACCTTGATTATGAACCTAGAAATGATGCAAGATGATTTGGAGAATCAATGGAAAAAATTTGAATGAATTTGGTTAGGGTTTTTGGGAGAAAATGGGGAAAAATAAATGAGATTTTTGAGTTTTTTGAGATAAATAACAATATGTCCTCAATAAATACGTTTCTTATTTACCAACGAAAAACGTGTCGTTTGTAAGTATAAAAAAATCGTCGGTAAAATAGAAAATATCGACGAACTGATGTCGTCACTATAATAGCGACGACGTTCCAAACCAAAAAAAATCAGAAATAAAAAAACATTTACCAGCGTTTTTAATTTCTTTACCTACGAATGTCTGTCGTCGATAAGAAAAAAATGCCTACCCACAACAAACCTCACCGGTAAACAATTGTCATCGGTAATGCTGTTTGTTTACCGACGACGTGCGTGTCTTCGGTAAACTTTCGTCCCTAAAGATTCGATTTATAGTAGTATTTAATTAAAAAAATTGATTTTTTTATAATTTTTAATTGTTTACCACAAGCTATATACCCCCTGTCTACCTACTACCATCACTTTACTCATTTTTGTGTAAATTATATTATATGTTATTTTCTAGATTTTTCCAACTGTTTATAAGTATTTGATTCTTAATTTGTTATTAATGAAGTAGTTTGACTTCAAAATGCGATATGTTGATTGTAGGGCGGGTCCATTGGGCCGATTGTTCAAATTTGTTGTTTTAACTAATAAATTTTGAAGAAGGTTTAATTATTTTTCTTTAGTTATAATGTTAAGTGGTTTCGTATATGATTTTGAAAATAATGATTTATGCTCCAAACTTTTAAAGTTTCTAATTTTATTATAAGTGCTAATTCATCTTCTTCTATTACTTATTCCATTTGCATAATATCGAAACTTGTATGTTTTTACATCGAGGGCTAAGGAGACATTTTTTGTCAACATATCTTGACTTTTGTAGTGGGAATTTTTCATCCTTTTAATATTTAGGGTTCTCCATTCTAAATAGGTTATATTCTGCTCAGAGATATATAGTGGTTTATTTTTTCGATTCTGATTGTAGACTGATTGTAGGCGTAAAAATAGCTCAACTACTAAAACATATAAATTTTACAATTTTGTGGTATTTCAGAATAACAAATTTGAAGTGGATTAAGTTATTCCATCTGCATTTATGTTTTACACTTTGGGTTTCGAAATAATTTGATATACAAATTAGGCCTTCCAACGCATAGAGACATAATTCTTGCTTAATGAAATTTGATTCCGAAGTTTGTACAGTATAAGAATTCAGAAATTATTTTGTTGTTATGCTGAAGGAACACAAAATCCTGATTTTTAGAATTATGAGTTCTTACATGAATTTGAGAACTATTTTCTCTCATTCAATATATGTGGTTCTTTACATCGTCAAGGATTTGTACACATAAATAATAGTTGAAAACATATAAAAATTGAAGAATGTGGATGATAATATTGAAACGATTTCTTCTTTTTTAACTGATTCTTGTTGTGTATTTTTAGCAAGTTGGTCTAGTTTGGTGTTTTGCTAATCGAGTTAAAATTTGAAGGACATACCTGTGTTACTTTAAAAAACAAGTTTTGCCCTATAATTCAAGTATCTGATTTAGAAATCGGAAGTGCAATAAAAAACTCTATGAAACAATTATTAATGAAGCAACAATCTATTAATATGCTTAGATGCACAACATATAAATAATTGATTCTTATCTATTTGTCTTAGTGAACAAAATTATTGCTTTCTCCTTCATTTAAAGATGTTCAAGATAATGCTGCTAAATATGTGTCTCAAAAGACAAGTTCTGAACCTGTTGACTCAACATCTTCTGTAGAACATGTAAATTTCAATATGCAGTAACTCTTAAAGATGATCTTATAATCTAGGTTAACACATTTTCTGTATCAGCTGTCGATCTAGATCTATTGGAGCAATCACCAGCCATAAACAAAATTTAGGTGACTTATCATATCTCAACAATTATTCTCTTATAGTGACTTATCATATCTCAACAAGGATTATATGATGTGCATATAAATTAATTTTTAAGTTTTTTTTTAAAATTTATATTTTACCCATATAATAATTTTTAGTTTGTGTTGTCTTTGTATTATACAGTTGTTGTATTTGTTGTTGTCCATGAACTATAGATTCAGATTGAGTTTGTGAATTATATTGTTGGTGTGGAAACTGTTCATGTTGATGTTGTGTGGGTAACATTATTGTTGCTTATGTTAATATCCATAAATTATAGGTTGTTGATTGTCTAACATGACAGAGTTGGTAGTGTGAACATCCATATTGGTGATGTTGAAATCTAACATACCGCACCCAATCTAATATATATTGATGTGTCTATCATGGCTATAATGTTATCATAATCAACATGAAAGTTCCTGTGTTAAAAAATCAAAAAACCACGTTTAAGTTATTTCCATATAATCGAAATTAAAACATTTCTGAAAATAAATTGTTCAAGAAATTTAGTGAAAGTAATGTAAAAAAACTAACATATAAACATATCTCTTAAAAAGTCTCGTATAACATATAAATCTAAATATGTAATCTTCTTGAACCAAAAGTTGTCTTCTCCTACTAAATATTGCAATTACAAATGGTGTTGTCAGTAACAACTCAAATTCTATACATTTATTTTGCATTGTACCAACAAATTTTAAATATATTTAAAAAAAATGCAAAAATAAACATATCACATGTGTATATTAATGAAATGTGGATTTGGTACTAAATAAGTTTTTATACTACATCTACTAACTCTAATCAAATGTTAATATTTAAATTTATAATCTAATTTTCTTTCTTTTTCTACTGTAATACATTAGTCTCTCATCCCAACATAAATATTACCCTTTGAAGACTATACAAAAGACTTTTAACCCTACTTGGACTACAAATTAATCCACTTTTTTTTGGGTTGATAATCTAAAACATGGACCAATAATAAAATTTAATCTTTAATATATATTGATTATTAACGACCCCCTCCCCCTTCCTTGGGAAGTGAGGGGTATATATCAACCTGTTAATTCACTTTCTTATCGCATCCTCGTTGTCACCATATTTGTCATAAACTATATCACTTAATCAGCTGTTATTTTGTCTCATAGTTTTATAGTGCCTTCTCACACATGTCATGCCTATTTTATATATAAAGTAAATAATATCACATATGACCTAAACTATAGCCTTACTCAAGACGGTTATAACATAAATAAATATTTTAAAACTCTACATGTAATAAAAAAATAATTATGGTTAGTGGCACTAGACAACTATATGTATGATCTAAATAATATAAACAATTTTCGATATGGTATAGCTTAATTAGCATAGCTATAACAAATGTCTTAATGACAAATGAAAGTTCAAATTTTGCTAGAAAATAGATCATTCTAGATTAACGATGTGTTATACCCTAATTAAGGCATATCTTGTGATTTGTCACTCTAACATTCTAAATGGTATAGACATAGGAAACTATCAAGGCAGTGATTTCCTATGGTAAAATACAACTAGACGCCCTATGATTTCCAAGATTTATAATTAGAGGCCCTTCTAATAATAACATTATCAAATTTAAATTTCATGTACGTTTAAGATAAATGGAATGTGTTTTTAATGTACAGTTACTAGATTACCATGCCATTAAAATGTATAGATTTTTTTTCATTGTAATATTAATTTTTTCTAATTTATTTATTCTCATAGATAGATATGATTTTCTCACGAAAATTTGAAGAAAATACTTTTTTCATAAAGTAATTGGAAGGCATTTACTTTAATTATAATGTTATTTTTCCATTCCTATTTTTTAGTTTGAATAAATTTCATCCATAAAATATTGCCATAATTGTTTATAAAAATTAATTATTATAATAGAATAGGATATTTATTTTTATTTATACTATATGTTCCATTCTTATTTAAATTTATGCTACCAATAAGAATTTAATATTATAATAATATACTTTAGAAATGATATTATAATATATGAAATCAAATATGATTTTTTTAGTTCATGTATAAACATAAACATGATAATGTTATATGGACATATAAGGTAATATCTATTGATGAATGAAAAATTATTTGAATCCCTCTTCCCTCCATTGCGCACGATGATCGTCGCTCGTACGAACCGTACAACGAAGACTACCAACGGATCTTCACACCACTACCACCACAATAAAAAACTTGGGATTTTTTCTCGCAGTAGACCACTATCTTTGAGAAGACTACAACGTTGTAGAGCAATGGACATTGACAACATATTCAAAATTAGATTCAAATTTTAAATTAATTTTAGGAAAATTAATTCCCATGGATTATGGCAATGCCAATTGTGAATGGGTGTGCATTTATTATAGATATTTTATGGAAATGGCTCTATTCCTGCTAATTTTAATTATTGAAGCCCAGTGAAGTAAATTCTAATGGACCTGATGTCGTATATTGCATACTTTAGAGCCTAATCAATCAAACCTATTAACAAATCAATATTTATTTGTTTGCTTCTTGTTTAATATATATATATATATGTATGTATGTATGTATGTATATACTCTTTTGTTGAAGTGCTATTTTGCTAAGTCTAAAGTGATTCCATGTTATTGACATAACATTTGAACTTGTAGATAAAAAGTGTCAGTTTAAAGAGGTGGTGACACATGTGGAAGTATTTGGTCTCTTGATCTTGTCTTGCATCTACAGTCCTTATTCGCTTATGGTTATGTCTCCTATAAATGGTTTCTTTTGCTGACTTGGATGTATTATTCTTCATAATCTCCTCGAAAACACTCTCCTAGTCCAAAAAAGCTTTCATTTTCTCATAGTTTTTGGCTCAAGATTGATAGATTCATTGTAATAGCTAGCAAATTTGTAGTAAATAGAATCATCTTGTTTATGTATTTAGTATTTCCAGCTTAGTTGGTTAACTAGTTTACAGTTTTGGTATGCTTTGTGATATCTTATATTTATAGTGATTGTGGGGTTTGGCAGTTAGTTGTAAACTGTAATATGAAACATTCTATTGGACAAATTACTCTCATCGGAACTCAACGTATACATAGTTCATTTGACTGAATGACGATAAAATCTTTTGGTGTTCTTTTCTTTCTGAGTTGTACCTTTTGTTAAGGTTCCATGGTAATCTTCAATTTATCTATAAATTTAATCTGTGTAAAGAATATTACAACAGACGTATCATATTTGTTTTACTCTATTTTGATTTAAGGTTTTACAACTATAGGATTTTATATTGTGTAATCTAATAGATATGTTACTCTTCTTTAGGGATTCGATTTTTCTAGATTTTTCTGATTTATATTAAAAAATGAGGGTATACTCTCTGAAAAACTTTATTTTTTAGCGACTTTGGGTTTCGGAAATATTTAAAGGGTTTTACAAACTTGTGATTCAAAATTGTATTTTCTTTGACGTTCTTAACAGCCTTGTTAGTACTTATTTAAATTCAATTATCTTGGATTGTGCTAACATGATGGAAACCAATCATATTGAGATGACTGTCTATGATGGAAAAATTAATTTTAGCGTGTGGCAAAAGATAATGAAAGTATTGTTATCACATTACAAAGTTGTTTATGCACTAAGTGAGGATATCAAACTGTGGCCTAAAGATATGCTTAAGAAGGAAGACTTCATGAAATATGAATCTTACAAAATTTTGTTCTTGAATCTATCTAAGTTTGTGATAAGACAAGTAGATGGTTTTGTTACCACTATTAAATTATGGGGTAACCTTGAGTCTCTCTATGCTACTAAGTTTAATCCTAATTTTGCTTTCTTGAAAGTTTCTCTGTTTAACTATGAATTAGATGTGGCTAAGTCTATAGATGATAAATTGGATGATTTTAACAAAAAGTTTCTTGACTTAAAAAGTAATCCCTTAGCTTTAAATGATACCATTAAATGCAAGTCATGCTAAATTTTATACCTGATGCATATCAAGTAGTTAGAGATGTGCTTCAATATGATTATACTTGTTTTAATCAAGTTGTGACTGATTTAGAAACTAGAGAGAATAAACTGAAAACTTTGAAAAGAACATATGCCAATATATTTGTAAAACATAGAACAAATGTTGTCTTGATTAATGACTTTTCCAAGACTAAAAAGAAATAGAATAACACTAAGTCTAAAGATACTAGAAAGTGATTTCATTCAAACAAAAAATAACTGTTTCAAACTTAAAGATAAATGAATGTTAGTAATAATGAGTTCAATGTAGTATGTATGCCTAGAAATGATAATGATGTATGTGAGAACCTGAATATCACTAGTGTTTCTTGTTAAAACAATTGGTTACTTGAATCTGGTAGCACCTTTCACATGTGTCCCATAGTTGAACTCTTTCATAATATTGTAGAAACTAATTATGAAATTGTATACATTGGTAATGATCACACATATGAGACTAATGTTGTTGGAAAAGTGTGTTTTAGAATGAATAATGTTAGAAAGATTATCTTAACTAATGTGATGTATATCCCCGGTCATAAAAGGAATTTGATTTCATTAATATCCTTAGATGATGTTCGTTTTATTTCTTAAGTTTAAAATAGATGTACGCATGTTCTCAAAGATTCTAAGTTTCTCTTTACATGTAATCAATGAAAAAAAATTAAAAGATTTAATGAAGAAAAAATATCTAATTTTGGGAAAATTTGGTTAGAGAAAGTGAGAATTGTGTAGGTCCTACTTCGTTGATTGGCCCCGAAAAGCTTGTACACGTGTTGGAATAATATTTGATGACGGTTAGTGGGAAAAAATTGGGAGGGTTTTGAGAGAATAATGGGAAAGATAGAAAATTGGGGGTATTAATGATTTGAATTCGCAAGTTTCTATCATAAATACGTTAAGAGCTTTCTAGACTACATAATATAGTCGCTAATCATAGAAAGTAGTCGCGAAAATTAACAAATAGCGACTACACATGTAGTCGTAAAAACAAATACATCTTTTGCGACTACTTTTGTCGGTATAAAAAATTAAATTAAAATAGATACTAGCGACTACTAAAACCTTATTAGCGATTACTAGATGTAGTCGCAAATTAGAAAACACATTAACGATGACGTGTGTAGCCGAAAACGAGAGAATGTAGTCGTTACTAACAAGTAGTCGCGAAAGACGTATTATTAACGACTACAAAAAAATAGTCACGAAAGGTTTAGTCGCTAAAGAAGCGATCTGTAGTAGTGTTACATAATTTGTATGCATATTAGCTTTGATAATGACATATTTATACTTTGATTCCTCTTAATTTCTTTGAATTTATTTAGTACTTCATGTACTATAATTGAATAATTATGCATTTACGTAACTTTTATAATGATTGATTTTGTAGCAGAGATAATTCAATAAAATGTTGTTTCTATTGACTATATTTTTGTACATAACTTTTATAAGCGATTATAGTCATAGGTTTTTTCATGTAAGATTGATTTAAACCTTAGGTACAAGTGCTATATTGTATTCGTTAATAAAATTAATTAATAGCTTTTACCCACATAAAATTTCATGATATAGTTGGAAGACTTGATATCCAGTATATGTTTAGAGTGTTGATAAAGTAGATCAACTGAAATATCTTAGCTTGGAGATTATATCCTACCCAATTAAAATACAATTTCCTTCACTTTTCATATAACTAAAGGTTTGGTTTGTTGGTCATTGATATCATAATTTGACAAAGATATCATTAATTATCAAACTAGGTACCGGTTCAAAGATATATTGGAAGAACCTATGTCCCGTACATGTATGTTATATTACATAATCAAACATCGAACTGTTTAAATAGTGAAAATGGTTAATATGTACGTTGTCCATCAATAATTCATAGGGGTTATAATCTTATAGAAACTTCTTCTAATTTAGGTAGATGTGTGAAAAAATAAGTTGTTTCCATCACCTTCTTCAATCTATTGGTTTTTTGCCCTAGTGCTCTAATATATCTCCTTTTGGACCCATATATTTTCCAACTCCTTTTGGGTATTGACATATTCAAGATAATATAGAGACAATCCTTCTTATATATATGAGAGAGTTAGTTTTGTTTTAATTCTAAATGGCCTTCATCTTGTCCTGAAAAATAAATTTTACATTATTGAGATAATATTAAACTACATGCTTATATGTTTCATGTACAAGTTTTGGAGTTAGATAAGATATCAGAGAAATAAAATATCCAATTATCTATGACCATTTGAGAATAATATTCATTTGATAGGTATTGGAGTTCAGATCAAGTACTCTTTTCCTTTCCTGGTTGAGGTTAAGATTTATATCTAAATGGAAATATTGATCAAATATATGAAGAGTTAAAGTACAAACAGTTTGGGATCATCTCCATGTATGAAAAATTAGATCCAAATATCCAAATTAATTGAAGCTTCAAGCCTCGTAAACATAGATTTAACAATTATTTCAGTTTTAAATGTACATGGGATGACAAAAACATTTATCCAAAGTATAACGCTATTGAAATCTAACTCAACCAAAACTTAACTTTGTTACATTTTAACATAGAAATGAAAACTCCTCACCAAGTAGGGTATGTAGTTCCAATAACGCGTTAAATCATCATAAGATTCAAATCTATAAGCAAAATAGTATTACTCTCTTTTTTACAAAAAAAAAAATCTCCTTAATATTTCATTCGGATTCAATAGTCTCCAATACCTCACAAAAATAGGCCTCCTCAATATGGAAACCAACTCCATCAGCAACAAATAAAGTAGAGAACGTTAGTGGTTCAACTTCTATATCCTTTTAGATCACGATAAGATGAGTAATAGTCTCACTCTGAATGTGGAAAGGAGCTTCATTATGTAAACACCGTGTTCACATGTGTTAGTTTTTTACATTTATGTCTAAAGATGAGAAGTTTCATATAGAATTTACGATGATGCATCAAGATTTATTAGATTTTCAATGCACTGTCTGAAAGATTATATATGGATTCAAAATAGATCCAAGGTAGGGAACAACAATTGGATGCATTCGACTCAAATAAAAGAAGAAATTTAATAACTAAACAAGTAGTTACGAATATCGATTATTTAAATAATGTTTTTTCATAAAATTAAAAGAATTTCGATATAATGTCATTTTTACTCTAGTTTTGGATTTTGATGAGAGTTTAAACCAATTTAGAAACCAAAAACATTTTGAAAAATCATCTCTATTAATATAAGATAAGTAGAGCTTGAGGCAACTTACATAAAGATTGTAATACTGTATGTCATCTCAAAGAAGCCGTATGTACTTAAAAAAACCTCTAGGTTCTGTCAATTCTGAACTCTTTTATAAAATTTTGAATTATATGATGATAAATTTAAAAAGTAAATATACTTAAATATGTGTATTATAGTTTAAAATAATTTTTCAATAATATTGTTTTAACACTGATTTTAAAATTATTCATTAATTAAATGAAAAATGAGTGTTTATATATGATAAATATATATTCAATGCAATATACCGTTTAATTTTTTATTTTATTAATATTTTACATGGATCTTTTTTCTGTAAGAATATATTTGATTTTATACCACATAATCATAAATTTATAAATGAGTTTCAACATAGAAACTTCTTAAATTAGTTAAGATAGACTTGTTTTAACTAAATTATGTAGGTTAGAATGTAATATATTTAATAGTCATTCTTCAAAAAAAAAACATCCATACATTTTTTTTAGTCAGCAAATCAAACTTTTATTAATAAAGCTCAACATCCATACATAATTGTAGTAATTAATTAGTGTCTAATAGGCTCGCAACATGCAAATTGTTCAATAAATGAGTATGTGTAATATAATCTCAAAAACTTGTTTATTATTTCTATTGTTTAACCTTCGATTTTGTTTACTATTCTCAATTTAAATACTTTGATGACGTTACAATGTAACTAGTTAAAGAAATGAAATTTAATTTAACTAATCATCCTTATTTTTATTTTGAGAATTAAAATTACAATTGTAGTGGATTAATGGATTAACTCATGTATAACAAATTTTCTGCATGGATTGCTAAACAAAATAAATTAAATGTCGTTTCAAGGATTTAGCCCTGTGAATGGGATTAAATTAGTCACTGTAACTTGAAACATCAAGGTGACCACAGTATAAATGCATAAAAGGTCAATTCAATAAGAAGATATAATTAGTCTTCATCTAGATATCAAGTAAATGAGAATTTAAATCATTACGAATGACTCAAATCGGTCAAACTAATTTTTGTCTACATGAAGATGTATAATGCTCATACAAAATAAAATGTAGTACTTTATAATTATCTAGTCATATTTTATTTGGTTGATCCAACTATAATTGCTTAAAAGTAAGATGTTATGAAATAAAAAAATGTCTACAAATTATTAAGTTAGAAAAAAATGAATAAAGAGAAATGTTACCATTATATTTATCAGATTTATTATTTAAATTTTTAGTTTTAAATAGATAAATAATATAATAAATTATATGTATCGATTGATGAAAAATATGAAAATGATATAGATAACCATTACAAATAAATAAACTACATCGAAATAATATGATACAAATTATAAAAAATTATGTAATAGATAACATGCTTCATAGAATTATCTGCATACATATTTGATACTTAGAAAATTAGATACAAAGAATTGTAGAAACTCGTCAGTAAATACATACATATAATCACATATACATATTGTTATGTATTGTTAAAACTAAAATATAATAAGTTTTATTATTTTTATGCTCCATCAGCATTAGATGTTCAATAAATTGTCTCAATATTCTATCATTTATATGGAAAAAAAAGTCATGATTCTAATGTCATCCTCTGTAATGATGTTGGTGGTATAACTTCTTTGTTTGGCTATTTGATTGCTATAATAATTTTTTTGTTGAGTTTGTTGCTTTTTTTGAAAAATTTAGAATTTGAAGGTCTCAAAGTTGGAAGACAGAATGATAATGCCTGATGATGATTTTAATGATGTAATTGTTGATATTTTGAGTTGATTGGAAGTAAAAAGTGTACTAAGATGCAGATGTGTATGCAAGTATTGGAAAATATTTACTCAGCAAAAAATCAACTTTTCGATTAGAAAAACTCTCAGCTCAAACTACTATCCTCTCCAATTGCACACTCAAATATAAGACATAATATTTTACCTTTTAATCAAATGTAAAATGTTTTAGAATATAAATTTATGATTTTTTACTTTTGCTAAATCTTTGTAATGTATACTAGATTTTCAATAGGTATTAATACTTACATTAGATGTGATAGGTCACTTATTAGTGAAACGGTTTGAATATCTATGCAAGTTTTTTATTTTTCAGTGTATTTACACTGAAGAATCCATCAAAACCTGGATCTTTATTCTCATTAAGAAAAAAATTCATATTATTTTTTTATTTTTTATATTAATATTAGTTTTTCTTCGAAGAGATGCAAAAGCATAACTTTTTCTTTTACTCCAGTAACAGGTCTTCCAGATAAACACGGGCAAGTGATCATGAATGCATGGATTCAAATAATAAAAGAAGTGTTGAGATTTCAGATTCATATAAGCATCAGAAGCAGGATTTGATTGATTTGGATGGAAGTAAGGACTCCGATGAAAGTATGAAGAGAAAGATATACAATATAGTCCAATGATCACCGCTTCCCGAAGTATTCAAGTGACTTCATGATATTTGTTTGTCCTTAAAGATATAATTTTTTGAATTACAGAAGGAACATGGTGGTCAATAAATGAGAGTTTGAGTGTCTTAAATATGGAGAAATTTAAATTTGTACCAATTTGTTGTGATCTGGTTCCTTCAACATCAGGGAAACATGTCTTCCATCGTCACAGATCATCAGATTCTGATTTATTTCTTAATACACTCAGTTTTAACTCATTTTTCTTTTGTCATGTAGATTTTAGGGACTAATCGTGTAACTTTTTATTTGATGATTTAAAAAGCACGTTGTTGTCATAGGAAGGCTTTTCGACATTAAGAGAATCAATCTCCACCTTCATGGATCGTGCCCCGTCATTACAACATGATTTAAGTTGTAGCATTCAACTAGAGGAGGTTCTACATGATTTACTATCCCACAAAGGCATGAAAGACATAAGTAGTTTTTGTAATATTTAAGTGATGGGTCGCGAGTATCATTTAATTTCTAAATTTGGTGTATGTAGGCTGATCGTTAGAAGTTGATGAACAACTTGCACCAGATGGTAAAGTTTCCTATTGCTTAGGATTGTTTAGCGTATCGGTTTCACTTGATAGAATATTTCAAAAATGAATCCAAGTATGTTTAGTGTATTATTTGTCTTGATATAATATTCTATCGTGCGTAAATATTTGTATTTGTTATAAATAATATAGTCAAATATGTCCATAGACAAAAGTAGTGAATTTAACCTACTATTATTAATAAACAGCAAGTAAATTGTCTTTGAATTATTATAGATGGATTTGTCTATAGAAGATGCATCATTTGTGTATTAAAGGTTACTTGGTTTGGTTAGTAGTTCTTTTGCTATGTGATATACATTATATATACCAATGCAGCATTTGTATATTTGGCTACTTTGTTTTACACATGTATTATTTTGTATCTTTATACATTGTATCATTTGTCTATATGCTAACTAAAATAATTAATATAGGGACCTTTAGTGAAATTGACTAAAAAATATTAGAAATCTTTAGTCAATTTATTTACAATTGGATCGTTAAGGCCATACTAAAAGTAGTTGTTGCAGTTCATGAATTGTTTTTAATTACTCCACTGATCCAAGTAAACATGTAAAATGAATATATGATGGAAGAATGTAAGGTTGTGATTAATGAAATTGCATATTTATTTGATTCAACTCAATCTGCATCTTTATGGTAGAATGTAAATTTACGAGTGTAACAAGTTAGTGAAGAGAATCCATGGAAGGCTAATGCAAGAACCTTTACACAAAAGAAAAGACTGAGAGAATGAAATCAATTAAAGTGATAAAAACTAAAAACTGTAGGAATATTTTTGGGTTTCAGTTTATTTTGTAGTTGGGGGAAGAAATTAAACTCCTAATTGCATGCCTACTTTATCAATGTATATCTTCATGTATTATTCAATTAAGCTACACTAGTTAATTTTTTTACACTTTAAAGTAGTGTCTTCATATTCATGTCTCCATATTGATTAGGTGATGAAGATTTTAAATTTCTAACTTCTATTGTTATCATGTCTTAGAATTTTTTTGTCTCAATACTTTCAAGATTATTTAAACCTACCATTAGTACTGATTAAACTTAATTTAAAGGTGTTTAATTTAATAATAAGTGATACAAACAGTAATATATTTTCTAGAATAAGCAGAAAATAATAAAAAAAATGCTTATGTATTGTAATTTTATATAGTTAATTATGCATGTGTGAGTAACATGTGTAAGTCCAGATAGGTCAGAATTGGAAAAGGGAAAAGGTAAAGAGAATAATGTATGATGGCTTTTCCACAATGGTAGAGATTTGTAAGTATAATATATATCCTAATTTCATCTTTGCCTTCAATACTTATATGATTTTTCATGATTCATTTTACTTTTCAATGAAAATAAAAATATAAACTGAAAGAGTACCATCAAGGCCAAGAGTTGTTGATAGTAATTCTCATACCAACGATCTTTCAGTCTAGCCAACGAAAACACATTTATTTCATCTTTTCTAAAACTTTAATTGCATCTTTGGTCTCTCACTGGTTTTAAATTTAATTTTTATGGTTTTTTCCTGGAATGAACAAGTTCTTGATTAGATTAAATATTATGTGAACAAAAATGTTCCATATTTTAGTAAAGCACAATGATGTTTGTTACGTTAGAGTTTTTGTTTATAAGAATTTGCAGAATCGTATATATTATCCATGGATTTGAAGTAGACAAAAATTTACAAGAATATAATGATCCTTTTTTATTACACAATGCCAGATATGTTAAGAAGAATACTCTATTGCCCGTAGATCATCAGTGGCCTTTCCTAAGGTATTTTTTCTTTTCATCTAAAATTTTGTTTTTTTGGTTTTTTATATTCTAAATATGATAGTTGTAATTAAGGTATTCTATCCACTCTTTAGAAGTCTAAACATAGCAAACCTAATAAGTCTCCTAGAATTTAGAATTTGTTGCTTCCATACAATGTGATGAATAAAATGGTTTGAATAATAATGCAGGAAATGAGTACAACTGAAAATGAATTGGCAATATAATATGGTGTAAATATTTGTATAAGTGATCATTTATGTGTAGTTGATATTACTATAAATAAATAAGGATCTTCAGTTTCAAGTATACATAACCTATGATGTTTCTATTGTCCACTGTCTCAGCCTCAGGTGTTGATATGTCTTTTTCCATTTTAGAGATCGAGTTCCCTTAAAACTTAGTTCACATATTACAAAAACAGGGATGATGCACTATATTATTGAGTCGGTGATTTTATTACTACTAATTCAGTACCTATGTGTTATTAATTTTAGAAAGACATGATTATGTTTAAAAAGGTTGGAGACCTGATTTTGATTTGAATTGCTCTAACCTTTTCTCTTTTGTTCCCAGGAGAATATTAAGTTTAGAACTCCTTTTTGGGAGAGGAAAGGAAGAAAACGAAAAAGATATTGGGGAGAAGAGATTTTATGTATTGATTATTGACCTATTATATTTTAGGTTTATGGTTTATTAGTTGGGAATTTTAAAATACTTGATTTTTTTATCTTCCTTCTTTGTGTGATTTTAAGTTTTTCACCTTACTATTCAGTGTTTTGTAATTTCCCATCTGAATGTGTTCTTTATATATATGTATTGTGTACAGAGGTTTTGATATAAATTGTGAATTAAAATTTGTATTCACTTATTCAATAACAAAACTGAAACAAATTCTTAATTTGATGTCAAGAAAAAGGTGTTTTAACGATCGATGGTCGTCTATAAATTAATCACACGCATACAAAATTTTATATATCCACCCTTAAGGTAGGATACATAAAGGTCATATTTCTCATTTATATCTACCTTTTGTTTCTAACTATTGTCATCTTAATTAAATTCCAAAGACACTTAAATTTTCAATTTATTTTTTCAATTAGAATTCATCTCAAATGTATCTAACATGTTTATACTATGGATAAGTAAGAAATATGTAAATTATAGTTTGTTTTAGCTAAAAAAAATCTATATTTCATTTTAAATATTCATATCCTATCTATCAAAATTTATTCTAAACACACTAATTTTTCACACATTTTAATAAAAACATAAATTTAAAAAAAGTAAATATAATAAGTTTCACATTTTAAATTTAAGTATTTATTAATTTTTACTCAAGTACCTTCACGTACGGGGCGTATACTAGTATATATAGTATGTGTGTGTATATATATGTATATGTATGCCTTAAAAAGTCCAGCCTAAGATGTTTGGATGAATAAGTTCTAATGTATTATATATATATATATATAGCCTTACAAAATTAAATAATAAAGCTTAAGATAAAAAAAAGTATACAAACAGAAACGTAGAAAAATTCTAAGCAAAAAAATGAAAAGAAAAAGTAAAGGTGGAAAAATGCCGAAACACAAAAGCTAAAACTCATCTCTTCACACTCGTATTCGAACAAAAAAACAAAAAAAAATCTCTTCACACTCACCTTCCCACCAAGCCGCTCTCCTAAACAACAAAGCGGTCGCTACTTGGGGGCCACTCTCCACCATAATCATCCTGACTTGGCTACACCATCAACAATCAAAGAAAAAGAACCTGAATTATAGTTAAAAAAAATAATTTTTACCATTTAAGTTCTAAAAAATTATATTAATTATCAGCCTATTGTGGGCTACTAGTGGATTTGTTTTTCACTACAGTTGGGAGCTCGTCGAATTCGGAGTCTTCATTGTGCAACCTAGTCTGGGTTGACGAACACGCGCTTTTTGTTGTACCCATTTTGTTAGGATAATCGAACAAAGATTGTTAATGGTGTTGTCTGATTAGAGGGGTTGTGATTGATGGTGGTTTGTCGAATCTTTGTTGCGTCGTTGGTGGGTGAGATCGCTTAGAGTTAGGGCAGCGTGTTGGTAGTGATATTGAATCGCCGCGAATGAAAAGAACATGGAGATGACCTTTTTAACATGTTTGGGTATTGGGGCTACCAAATTAATGAACACCAACCAGCAAATGAAATATACAGGTATTTTGGGTTCTAAATTTAAAATATTGACCAAATTATGTCGTCTAGCCCAGCAATTTTTCGGATTCATGATTTTCGTCTAGCTAACCAGTTCGTCTTATGTACACTTATGAAGCAATTTGTCGAATTCATGATCTTTGTGTAGCCCACCAAATTATGTTGTATATCCCATCAATTCGCGGGATTCGTGATCTTTTTCTATCCCAACAATTTGTGTTATGTACACTTATGTCGTCTTACCCAACAATTTGCGAGATGTACACTTAAGGGTAGTTTAGACCAGGATATTTAGTAAAATGGGTTGGATCTTATAAAACAACTTTGTTGGGCTATAGCCTTTTTTATTCAATCGTCACACACACACATATATATATATATATATATATATATATATATATATATATATATATATATATATATATATATCTTCTTGTACTCATTACTATTATATCATCATAAGAAGTGTATAAATATAGACAAATCCAAAAATCAACAATAAAAAATGAGAAGAGTGATCATAATTCAAATATTCATGGTATAAGAGATATTTCAACAATTGTTTAAATTAAAAAATTGTACTTCTGGACAAGCAATTTAAGAATTTATAAAAAAATCTCAACCTACGTAGAAAATAAATATAAAAAAACAAAAAAAAATCATACAAAAAACACAAGAGTTAGTTGATACCTCTACTGAACTATTCCCGATTGCTTAAACCACCCATAAACAACAAATATACCATTTCTACATAATCGGAGAACTTTTTGCTTAAATCCCCCCCCCCCCCTTCCCCACTTCCATATATTTTTATTCAATTGTTTACCCATAAATTATCTAAAGAACCCTTATTAAATTGTAAGTAATACAAAATAAATAACAACTAAATATACCCCTGCCAACAATCAACCCCCATCCTTGGTCCCTGTATTTTCTTCTTCACGAACTCGACCAAAAGTAAATAAAAATTAAAACCTCTATTTTTCCTCAATTGCCACTACCATCCCCACACATACACAAACTGTCCTGGCTATTCTCAGCTCATCACTTTTTTGGCAATCATGGGCCCACAAATTTGTTAATTTTTTCCCAGTAATTTGGTTTACCGATTAGTTATGCCCATCATATCACCACCAACTAAGATTAAAAAGGTATATAATCGATTAGGCATGATCAACTAATTCCTTCCACAAGGTATTTATCTCATTATTGATATTTAACTCATAAATTAAAGAACTACTAAGGTTTAGAAAAGTTATATTACATGTTGTTTAGCGATGTATTGCTTGAGGTGTAATAGTAATTACTTCAAATTCTACCTTATCTGAGACCCAAACAAGAAATCTCTTCACATGATTAATGAGATCAAATTTATCAGCATATTGATACGCGTGAATCTATTCACACTATAATTCGGCTACCATTTGTCACTAAAATGCCAATGATATCAATACTTTGCCTTTTAATATGGTTTAAAACTAATTTTCTCTTATGGGGTAAGGTGAATCCCCTGGGGTTCCAAGTTTTAATAATCATAGAATGGTTTTGAAAGGTCTCCTTTTTTTTGCGCCAGGTTCTACATAATAACTCTTTAGCCTTCATAGTCCTCTTCTCAATCGATCTCTTTCTCTTCTTTTTATTTGTTTTCTTTCATCAATTGCTTTTTAACGTGGTATACTTACTAACCACGCTAATGAAAATATATTATCTAGATCTATATTGATCTGGATAGTTTTAAAATGAATACTAGGAGCAAGATCCATGTACAATGTAACATTCAATGCATATAACATACTTTTAAAAATTATTCTCATTTAATCATATGGTTATGATATGTGTATAAATATATACAATAAGTAAACAAAAAAAAATATTTTATCCTGTGTATATTTTCCATGCCATGTTTTCATTATATCAAATAAAAACTTGTTAATGAATTAACATAAAATAATAAAATTTCAATAACAAATAAACAATAGATGATTTTTATTGCACGTCATATAAGTATTCAAAATCAATTAGGGTTTTTTTCATAGATTACTCTCATTCATTTAGAAGAAAAGTTTGTAAAACTATATCCATTGGGTCGATTCTTAAACTATTAAAACGTTTTCTCTCTCAAAATGCTCGCAATTTATACCATCGCCTTTATCTTATATCTAAGATCCTTCACCTTATAGTTTTTTTTCCATGGTAGTTAAACAAATATTAGTTATTTCTTATTATTCTGCATTCTTTTTTACTATTCTAGTTTTTTTATGTTCACATTTTTCTTCTATGAATAAAGTTCTAATGCCTTAATTTCCAACTAACATGGCTGATGAAAGAATTATATTTTTGGTGATTATATCTCGACGGTTAATATAATATATTTTTCAAACTACATTTCTATTCAATATAATTTATAACGGCTTATATTGATCATTATAAAAACTTTCAACCATTGTGATAGATTTATTTTAGACGTTTTTCGTAATTGTGGGATATATTTTCCATGCGGATTATGAGAGATTGGATTTTTTCGATGATCTTATATTTATATATATGGTTGAATATATTTGTGTCAAGTGAGGCTTATGGACCCTATTATTTTGGATCCATCACACTTTTCTAAATTTATCATACAATTCTTGCTAAGTGGTTATTATAGATCAACCTACTTATTGCGTCCTTTAATATGCTCAAGTGTATCATGTCATGTATGATGTTATACTTGAAACAATACGCTCTAGTTTTTACCTTTTTTATAATCGTCTTATGAATATATTTGGTTTGTGTGTGTACTTTACCAAGACCTTTCAATAAATCATTATTGTTCAAATTGAATTCAATAATCCTACAGGTATACTTGGCCCGTGATTCAATATCCATTTCTTTACTTCTAGTGGAGAGTTTAACATGTTTTATCCCTGTATAGTTATCTAATTTTTTCACATTTTTTCGTTGTTTCGACTCGGTTTATATGTTAAATGGGTGATTTATATTGCTTCATGAACTAGGGTCATTGTTTCCATGTGATTTGGATACTTGATTCAAATTGTTTCATTGTAATGGTATTGGCGTTTATATAGTGTGGGAGGGTGTGGTGGTTATTAGGTATAAAAGTTGTAACATGATATTTAATTGGATAATGTTTTTTCATGTGATTTCTTTGTTTAATATTCTAGATCAGTTTGTTCTATAACTTTTTTTTAATAAACTAGGTATTGACCGTACCCGATGGCTCTACAAAATGCAATACAAAATCGATTTAATTTCAATAATTTAAGTGACTTCACAATCCTTTTAATAAATATATATTTTAAATGTCATTAATATCTTAATAATTATATAAATTTTATCTTATTTTACAAATTGAAATTAGTCTCAATGAACATATAAACTTTCATTGAACCAAAAAATGAATAGGCAACTGAAAAAAATCTTTGTGTTCAATATGTAAAAATTGATGTCAATAAAGAATCACTATGTAAAATTCATGGACAAAACTTTTTCCAACAAGTATCAAAATCTTATGTGAGCAAACTCTTCTTACAAGGATTTAATCTTCGTTGCATTGGTAATATCATTACCTAAAATTCAAAATCAAATAACTAAATAGAACAAAAAAATAAATAAGTAAATTATTTACAAAATTGACTTATCAAAAGATAGAAAGCGCACCTACCTCCAACTTCTCTTGGGTCCACATAATGAAGTTTTTAAAATACCATTTACTAAAGATGTCACATGTGCTATTTAAACACACACTAGTAAGATACTAAAATCTAATTTTCATAAATTCAAACATTTAGATTCCCATTTCTACCTAACATATAAGACACTCACTAAAATCAATCTAAAAATATGAATAACAACTTAACGTAGAGTGATTGTAAAAATATGAAGTAGATGAACATGTAAATTATTAGATGTACAATACTATTTAATGTAATCATTTTCAGCTATTTTGCTTCATTTACACATATGGTCTAATTTATTTTTTATATTGGCTATCAAAAACTTGCTCCTATCTGTTTATTGCATCTACTGATTAGCGATGCACAATCAGTTTGGAAAACAGCAAACCCTATCAACTTACCAAACTCTAAGCTAAAAATATGAGTTTAAAATTATGCTCTTGGTTAGGCCAAATAATTTTTTTTATTTGCATGGGTTGGATTGGTCCTAGGGTTTGGATTTGGTGAACCTCTAAAAACCCATCCATTCTTCAAACTGCAACTTTTTTTTAATCCTATGTTATTTTTGTTATTCTTTTGGTCTGATTATTATGTTATATATATATATATATATATATATATATATATATACGTAAAAAAATTCTAATTATAAATTATTTAAATTATATAAATAAAAGTGAAGGGTGTTTTCTGAGATTTTTATAGTTGTATATAACGTAAAACTGTTGTCTTATTTCAGATCATGATAGAAAATATGTTGGAATGACGTCTCACTGAATATCATGAAAGTTAGAGGAATTATTTTTTCATATCTGGAATTACATCCGATGAAAATTACTTTTTGCAAATAATATCTCAAGAACAAACATTAGAAAGTTGTAATTGCAAATAAACATAGTATAAATTGTCATCTTATTTGTAATGAAAAGTTAGGTTTAATTTTTTATTTTCATTTATTTGCAGAAGGATTACTTATCAACAAAATATCAAGTGTGATGTAATTGAATCTAACAAAGTTGGAGAACATGATATCAATTCCTAATATGCAAAATCTAACAAAGTTGAAAAGACGGTGATGAATCAAAATCCAGTGATAATAATTTAAATTGAATAAAATATGCAAATCATTGTCACAAATCAAATGTAACGTAAAAAGACGAGAGGATTTCGAGAAAAAAAACATGAAAGGTCGATAATTTAAAATAACTTAACTTTGGAAAATATTATATCTATAAAATTGTAACTACACAAAAAGAAATTGGTTTTTTAACTTTTACAATTTTGAATTGGATATTCATTTATAACTTTATTATATAGATCAAAGAATTTTATTGGGCCCAATCCCAGATTATATTGGAGCTCTAAAATTACTTAATTAAATGGTGTTGAATTAGGCAGCCTACTAATTAATATTTAGTAAATTTATATATAAAAAGGGTTTGAGGAATTGAAGTAAACTGGGTTGGCTTTCCTTGATGATTCAAAGACTAAGATTCAAGAAAATGTAGTCAATTTTGTAATTTTTGTCCACATGATCATGTATAATGTGTATAAATACAGTTTTAATTGCAATAGTTTAATCTAAACTATGAACTTTGGACTATTACTTGTAATTGTGAACTAGTTTACTTTGGTGAGAATATTAAGTTTTAGATATTTATCTAGATGTCTTTAATAACTTAAGACTACTAATTCCTAGGAACTTGTATGGTGGTATATAGTTGTTGTACTATAATTATGGATGTTTTTTTAATAAAAATAGGAGGTGAACCAAATTTGACGAAAGCTGAACCTTTTCTGAAATCGAACTTAATTAGACTAACCCTAATTCGTATAGTAATAGGGTTGGGTTATGAAATGCGAACCCGTACTTATAGGGTTGGGTGGTGATCTATCCTCATAGGTCGGTTATCCAACTCGTGTGCACATTTATTACTTATACACATCAAGAATCAACATAGTCACTTTCAAATGATCCTAATACAACAAATAGATGAATTAGAGAGTTCATATATAAAATATATCCATTGAAAATATATTTCAATATTTCATTTTATTTAAATAAGGATGCAATAGTGATTCATTTAAAAAAGTTCCTAAAATTTTTTGGATTGCCCATATTTCAAAAAAAATGTTGTCTTGACTTATAAGATAGTCAGAACAATATGTGAAATAGTGCATAAACATGGACTAGTGATCTAATCTTATAATGTAGTATAAATCAACCCAAAACCAAAATCATTTATATCAAGATTTTTATAAATTTTATAATGCTTTTTGGTTACAAAACTAATCTGAAACCAAGACGAAAATTAACCATATATAAATGCATATATTAATATATTTCATACAGTTTCAAGACTGAAAAATCAACCCCAAATACATTTGAAACTAAATAAAGACTAGATCCAAATATACCTTCATGTTTATAGGAGATTATTATGAATTCCAAAAAAACCACCTAGAAAAATATACCCAAAGTACACCCCAACCAAACCGAAAACAAAACCATGTATATGCTATAACAATGTTTACAAATTTAAGAAATCTTCTAGGTAATGAAAATAAACCCAAAATGAAAAACTTAAACCCAAAACCAAATCCCGATATGTGCGATGTATGTGCATAATTTTTATAACAGATAATTATAAAATTTAGAAACTTCTCAAACAGAAAAAACCAACCCGAAACAAAAATCGAACTTAAACAAGAAACCAACCCAAATTCGAATCCACATAATAAAGAATAATTTGATGAACTTTAGAGCTTGGAAAAACAAAAGTTCAATTCTGCTATGTAAGATAAAAAAATTCAAAATAACATTAGTAGTCAAAACTATTAATATGAGATTAAAATGGTAAAGTTTAAATACAAAATTTAAGACGAGTGCTTAACATAATTGAAAACTGGAGGAAACAAGAAAATTAAAAAGGCTAGGGTTTCAATGGTAGAAATTTGGATTTTACTTTAATATGTGGTTTTTGGAGATTTGGCGTGCACCAAGATTACTATTTGAAATAACTTCAACAGTTATAAAAAAAATAAACTACTTTCGTGACATTGAAATGTGAAACATCTCAACAAAGCGAATTCAACACAAGCCTAACTGAATTTAAAACTAATAATTAACAAATAAAATAATCATTTTTAGGGTTTTAATGTTTGCTTCCAAAGGTGTCTAAACCTAAACACATCAAGCACTACAGGCCTATAAGTTGTTTAAATTTTCTTTATAAGGTAATAGCTAAATTACTAATGCTTAGGTTGCAACAACTGATGCCCCTAATAGTGGATGAAACCCTCAAGATTTCATTCCTGGTAGGGAAATACAACAAAACATATTAATTGCTCATGAAGCAAGTCATTTCCTAACGAAAAAAAGAAAAAATTCAAAAAAGAACAGTTGCAGAAGTAAAGGAAGATATAACTAAAGCATTTGTAAACATTAAATTAAATGGGATCATCTAGAAGATCTATGTTATTACTTACAATAATAAAACATCACAAATTACTAAACCTACAAGAGGGTTGAAACAGGGGGCATGTCCCCCTTCCTCTTCTCAATGGTTTCCCAAAGCCTAACCACTCTTATAAATAAAAAACTAAATCAAAAATTATTAGAGGGAATGAAAAATAAGTAGAACTTGTCCTACATTATCCCAAAACCTATTTGCATATGACAGACTGTTCTTTCTTAAGGCTGATGAACTTGAATTCCAAACTTTCAGTAACCTACTGAATGAATATGGAATAGAAACAAGGCAAACAATAAACTTAAATAAAAGTAAGGTGATGTCAAGTTCTAATACACCTTTTGAGGAAGCAAAAGATCTAGTTGATATACTAAGAATGAATCAACTAAAGTATCTATAGAACTCTCGTGGACTACCCTTCAATTGGGGAAGGTCCTAGATAAGTAGTAGTTAGAATTAAACAAAAAATTAATCAATGGGCACTAAATACATGCATGAAGGGTGAAATGAAGTAATGATAAAATACGTTATACAATCTATATATGTTTATACACTGTCAGTGTGGGGACCGGGTGTGTGATAAAATAGTGAATGTGAAAAGCATACACACCTCGGGAACCAATATTAACTTTCCGCAAGTGTACGGATCGTTACAAGTAATAAGTAAGTAATACGTGTTTGTTCTCAGGAATTTAAGTAGTTACTCTGATTCGTGTCAATATTAGAAGAGGTGGTTTTAAGTGTTTAGATTGAATGAAAGTAAAGTGAATGTATGTTTTGTTTTCTAAATTAATTAAACTAATTTTGCATGAAAGATAATAACTAAGGATTACTAGTAAGAATTTATCTTACTGAATTACGTTTCCAGGAATAAGGGTGAATTGGTGAAAATTCTCACTAGACGGAATTCTAATGTTCATCTAACACTCGTCGGGGTAGACTTAGAGCGCAATCTTACACACCAATGGGCTATTGGATGAATTAAAATATTACCATATTGACTACTCAATGGACAAGACCGTCTGGTTCAATGTCTCGCACTAGGCTTTTATACATTATTTCCGCAATTAAACCCCCCGACTTAAGGTGCAGCCAATTACTATCCACCCACTACTTGGCTACGGTACAGGTGATATTATAACAAACATATAAATCAATGGAAATTTATGTTGCCAATTCAATAAATGCAACTATCCCAAATTCATTTAAGATCAAACAATATATAATTGTTCTTACAATTATAATCCTAAGCAAAAGTTTAATTAAGCATAATACACCCTTTAAATTAAATAGTTTAGGATTAATATATAGACAAATTAAAAATAGAGAAAATGACACTTAGGGTCTTGACCACACCCCCCTCTTCGAGTTAGCACCCCCACCTAGAGCCTCTTCTTACTAAAGACCTAATAAACTTTTTAACACATGAACCCCAAAACCCCAATTACTAGACTACCCTCTTTTGTTTTTTATATACCTATATATACTAATTATTCCCATTTCTAATTTCATTCACGTTCTAAATCATAAATCAATTCCTCACCTCACTGCTTCTCTCTCCTCTCTCCTCTCTCCTCTCAACACCCACCGACACCACCTAAATGGCCACAACCACCGCCGATCTGCACCACCACCTCCCTCCTCCCTCCTCCCTCATAAACCTCCACCATAGCACCACCACATCCCTCCTCCCTCATAAAACTTTACCATAGCACCACCACCAACCTAACACATCTGTTTTCCGGTAGACCCACCTATCTCTCTCGAGCTCCATGAATCCTTCGATATGGAGCTCTCTCGACGCTGGTTCACGTCGACGAAGAAGAAGGAGGACGAAGAAGCTGCAAACTCCACCACCTCGCGTCACTGTAACTCCGGCGCGAGCTCTGTTCGAAGACGTTCGAAGCCATGGCTGCTCACCGCGAGATCTGTTCGTTCAAGCTCGCTGAGACCAAGCTGCTTCACGCGATTCCATGGCTGCTTTAAGCCGTTCTGTTATGATGTGGTGCTGATTCCATGGCTGCTTCACGCAAGACATGGATGTGGCCTCCGTTCGAAGCTTTGGTAGATGGTGAAGACCTCTGTTCGAGGCTGAAGACCTCCATTTTGCCAGAGATGTCGAGCTCGAGCTCCTGAAGCTGCGGTGGTGAAGACCTCCGACGCGTGAAGAAGAAGCGGATCGAGCTTCTTTTCTTTTTTGTTTCTTTGTAAATGGTTGGTCAAACCAGTTAGGTTTTTTTTTACCTTGTAATAAAATGTGTAAATGTGCTTTTTTTAAATAATACTCAATAATTTTATTTTTTTAGCATTTCCGATTATACTCTTTGTGTGTTTTAATAGTACCCCCAAATTTTAAGAGTTCTCAGAGAATTTCTTAGAGTACTCCGAGTTTTTCTTAGAGTACTCCGAGTTTTTCTTAGAGTACTCTACATTTTTATACAGTACTCTGCATTTTTTTTGGCAACCGGAGGTAGGTGGTCGGATTTTTAGAATATTCATTAAAATATATAGAGTACTCTATGTTTTTCTCAGAGTACTCTATGTTTTTCCGGTGACTGGTGGTCGGAGGTCGGTGGTCGGTGGCCGGAGGTCGGAGATAGGTGGTAGGTGGGTAGGTGGTAGGTGGGTAGTGGTAGAGGAGAGAGAAACAGTGACATCATACTTTTTTGTCTTTTAGTGTTAGTAAGGGTAGGAAAGACTATTGTAAAAAATGAGGTCCCTAAGAATAACAACTTTCAAGACACTACTCTATAGAGAAAAAATAGTGTCTCTAAGACCCTATATATAATTCACCCTTAAAAATAATACTAATTTAAACAAAGGCTTAGAGATGAAGAAGCATAAGCGTATTGCGGTGAAGCTCCAGCATTGTTTCTTCCTCCTCTAGATCCACATGTTCGCTTCTATACTAAAATATCTACTTGGAAATTGAGCTCTGGCGGAAAAGGAATGTGTTTCTACTGATGGGAGCTGATATTTATAATGTTAAAACGTTTTGGGTCATGGGCTAGGCTTAAAAGACGTATCCCATCCCAAAAATCATCCTCCTTCAAGAGTGGATAGATTCGAGTCACGCCAGCTGCCGAATGCATAACTTCTTCGTTACATCTCTGAATTGCAAAATAGTAAGGGCCACGCGACTTTGATATAGATCCTTATACTAATGTCAAAGTTTTCATCCAAATTCTTCGTTAATCTCATGCGGCATCAAAATTATTCACTTTTCAATTCTGGCCGACAACTATTTCACTTTCTAAAAACGGCTTCATTTCCCCTTTATTCTTGGTTTCTTTCTTCGATCTTCGTTCCTCGACTTCTTATCTATTATTTAGCATCTTATATCATCCATGTACCTAATAGCTTCACACTTAACAAACAAATTACGCGCAAATAGCTCTAAAAGTGACAACTATAAAAAAACAAGGCAAGAAACGAGAATATATAAATAATGGGGAAAATCCCTCAGATGAGCACAAAAGGAAAATAAAAAGATATCTCGCATTCAGATTAATTCATCACAAAAAGTAAGACATCAAGACCCCCAACTCAACACTTATTTGTCCCGACAAATAAAGGTAAAGAACAATAGGGACGTCTCTAGAATATCAGGTGAGGCAAATAAGCACGAGAGAAGGAAAAATGTAAAGAATAGTCCTAAAGCAACTACTTAGTGAGTTTCATGTAATAATATTCACAAACTAATTAATATAAATATACTTATCATACAAATAATGAACACGATTTAAGTTCAAGATCAGATTAGCTATGCAATGCACGAAGGACTGGTTCTTTTCTTAGCTCACTATAAAGGCTGAAGAGTGTTCATCAATCCTAACATCGTCACTAATCATCCATCTAACTACTTTATAAAGGTTCAGTCATTGTTCAAATTACATAGTCAAGAATCATAAGGTCTTTTTGTTTGTAATGTAGCCTTGGGGACGGTCGTATATTTGTATAATTTAGAGTGAGATTTTGGCTCTCTCTTCACTAGCCATCAATGAGTCACCCTAGAGCTTGAGTTACTCTCATACAATTGACTTTCAAACTTGATGCACTTAATTCGCACCCCCAATAACCAATACACAAACCTGGATGATTACATAAGAATTTATCCGCTTTGTCGGTCCAGTTGTATATATTTTTCTTTTGAAAGTTATCCATGACTCTCTTTTATGTGAGAAGTCATGCTACTGTGCTTCAGCATTTTTATTTTCTTTTCAATATATATTTTTTCTTTCTTTTCAATATTTTTTCTCTTTTACCCCAACAAAGGGCTACAATATAGAACAACTGCATCATCACATAGCATAAATACATAGCTCAAAAACCCATCCAATAATGTTCTCAATAATCGTTCCCACTACCCCAAACTCAAACTCTAAAGACGAGTGTCAAAGACTCGCGATTCGAGTACGAGTCATATGGAAAGAGTCCTATAATCTAAGGGGTATGGCTTGTAGCATGGCTAATAAAAAGTTGTAGAAAGCCAAGTGGGGGCTGAGACGGATAATAATTCATTTAATATGGACAGCAAGCTAAAAAGGCATAAAGGGGCATATCAAAGAACTGACTTAATCACTTTCCTAACTATAAAATTTAGTTACTTTCTTACCTCTAGCACGTACATTAAATGGGTTTATCAACTAGCTAGAATCACACTGCCTACATACCAATCAAATATCCCTAAGACCAAAACTTGCTTCTTGCATTGCTTACTAATCTTTTCTTTACAATTAATTTGTGTTTCCATGTTCATTGTCAAAGCATATAATATAACTAGTTCATAAACATATTACGTACTATCGTTAATTCACTAAAGTGTATGTTTTAAGGCCATTAAACACATTCTACACCTAAAGCCCTCTCTAAATTAAAAATAAAAATAAAAATCTATCTAAAAAGCAATAAATCACATAAAGTGGGGATGGAGACAACAAATCTCCATCCTCAACTCAAAGGTGAGTCGAGACTCGGCTCTAAAGAAACTCAATAATATTAAAGACAAAATACATAAGATACAAACTGAAATTAGAGAAATTGTAGAGAAGCGATAAAACATGTTCTTCGAGGCTATTGCCTCGCGTGTCAACACCCAAGATAGGTATTGGTGCGTATTTTACATGTAAGCTTCTCATACCACCATGAATCATCCTTTATCTTCCTATGATGAAGTCCATCCCGATCATTCAACTTTTATCTTCCTCTGATAAAGTGTTTCCCAATCCTTTATCCTTGGATTCTCAAAATCTATAATAAATAAAATCACAACTAAATTAATCAAATATTTAATTGGTAAAATTGTAGATAATATAATTTAATATAAAATATATTACTTATTATCTTATTTTCTTGGACGCGGAAGAAATTACAAATATTACATCGAGAATTAGACTATTCCTATTCTGGAAAATTGACATAGTACATTTGTTAGAGATTCATGGTTCCCAAGTGCCCTGTGTCTGGATTCTTTTGCTAGAGCGTCTGCTCGACCATTAAACCTTCGTGAAATGTGTTTAAAGGCAACTGGACCAACTTCCATAGCCAGGTTCTTTATATGTGTAATCCATGGTCTGAGTTTCCATCTAGCTGCGACACCTACTTGTTAACTTGAATTATTTTAAGGTTGTCAGAAAGATAGTTATCTCTTCCTGTGGTTCTTGTATTCTTGTTTCTAGTACGTGAATTATTGCATGTGCTTCTCCTTCTGTACGAGAATTACAAAAGGTAGTCGTAGAGAAATCGCTTCGGGATCCTGTATTTTTATTAATCTGAACCACTCTGATCCATGCGGGATTGTGTGGTTGATCAAAAGATGCATCGCATACGAATGCGATATTAGTTTGAAAGTCGATATCGCCAGTTATAACATTACCATTATCCAAACTCTTATTTTTTCGATAATCACATGTAACCCAGTCTCCGCCAAAGTGTCCATCCATATTCTTGTTGGTAACTCGGATAATCTCATCTGGCTCTATCTTATAATTACTATGCCTACTTTTCATTTTTTATTTCCATAAATTCCATATGAGTAGTAATACATATGAAATGATAACTTCTCCTTTCCATCCTCCATTAACAAAAGTCTCAATTATCCTAAGAAACCATTGTCCCAAATATTCGTATAAATGCTACACGACAACTTGTTATCTTATCTATAAACGATTTATAATTGAATTAAGTTTATTTAATAAATATATAACCTATTCCATATATACTCAGTATAAAGTGGGTTGTGAGACGGTGTGGGAAAGAGACGTTACATGTGGCAGGAGGTTATGTGAATTTATTTCTATTTAATTTTCTCCATTCTACAAATAATGTCCACTTACTAAAATTGATATTTTAAAATTATATTTCACTTAAAATTTCAAGACATTTTTTTTCAATTTTTTTGATTATTACTTTTATTAAAATATTTAAATTTATATTTCAATATATATATATATATATATTTAACATATCAAAACACTTTATAAGAAGTATTTTTGTCATTATGAGTGTAATAACAGTATTTACTAATATGTGTGTAAAAAGTAAGTAGATATTATTTGCAAAACGAATGGAGTATGATATAAAAAAAAGGTGGATAGTTCGCAAAGATGCAATTATTTTACATCGACGGGTCGAAATAGATTTTTAGGAAAGATAATATGAGATGGTTTCATGGTTTACTAACTCGATCTGTTAGGTACATGATGATCTTTATAATAATTTTTTTTTTAAAAAGTTTATTCCTTAATAGTTATTTATTTATAATAATAACATACTTTTTATAATATACCACTAAATATCTTGTCTCGCTTAAATTTTAATGTATTTTAATTATATGAAAAATATTTTAGTAATTATAATTCAATAAACAAAAATTGATTGTAAATGTAAGCGAACACATAATATTATTGGGATAGGTGTATTAAAAAAGTAAAGGGTATATGAAAGTTATGCTGAAAGGGCACGTCACGTGACCTGTGCTAACCAACATAAACAAGGGGTAATTATAATAAACAGCTCCACGATATGGTTTCTTACAAACAAAAGCCCACCTAGTAACTAGTAGTTCAATACCAACTAAATCCAGTAAAATACCCAAATAACCCTCAATCCCTCTATACACTCTCTGAAACAAAAAAAAAAAGCAAAACAAAAATACCATATTATATTTTTGTTTCAAAACCCTACCTCTCTCTACCCTCTCCCTCTGTGTCTCTCACCTACCCCTCGATGCCCTCCTTCTCTGCAAAGCTTCTTCTCTGCGAAGCTTCGAGACACCACCACGATCAAATTTGCTGAGCTCCGTGACAACCACCATCGATCCACGCTCCACCAACCCTACCTTCCCCGGCCTCCTTCCTCTTCCTTCTTCACCAACCCATCTGGACATCCACCGCCCCACCGTGAACCACCAGTACCCCACTGATGTTAACCACGCCGCTGCACCACTGCTGCGAGAAGAGATCAAGCCACCACGCTGCGAGAAGAGATCAAGCCACCACCAAGCTTTCGCCCTGCTGCTGCTTCAGATCCACCACCGACAGCAGCTGCGAACTCTGATGCAGCGCGTCTCCTTCTGCTGCAGTTCGAGATCCAGCTCCACCTTCTGCTGCATATCGAGATCCAGCGCCACCTTCTGCTGCAGATCGAGATCCAGCGCCACCTTCTGCTGCAGATCGAGATCGAGATCCTTCGTTGATGTCGTCTTCCATCAACGGCTTCATCTCGAGCTTCTTCTCTGCGACCCATCCACGACGAGAGAAGAAGAACGCTTGTACTGCTTCAGCACCACCACCAGCAGATCTCCCCGCTGCACTGCTTCAGCACCACCGCCACCAGATCCACGCCGCTGCACTGCTTCAGCGCCGCCACCACCAGATCCAGAACCACCATCGAGCTCTCCATCACCGCCGTTCTTCTTGCCGAGTTCTCCATCACCACCATTCTTGCCGAGCTCCGTCCAGATCTGCAGAAAACAGTGTTTTCCAGATCTGCAGAAAACCTTTGTCTTTTTTTTTTATAAAAAAACGTGATTTTACAAAGATAGATGTCCAAATTCTGTGTCCAGCCCATTATGGGCTGTATTCCAACGTGTCCATTTTTTTTACACAAACACAATGGTCCAGCCCAATGTGGGCTAATCCTTGCTCGTTTTTTACACAAACAAAATGGTCCAGCCCAATGTGGGCTAATCCTTGCTCGTTTTTAACACAAACAAAATGGTCAAGCCCACTCCTTTGTTTGGGATTTTTTTTCTTTTCTACTGAGAGAGTGGTCCAGCCCATTATGGTCTAGACATTATAGGCTAGACATTATGGGCTAGACGTTATGGTCAAGACATTAGTGAACCCTAGCTGATTTCCTAATAGATTTGATTCTCGGAAGTTTGACACAGATAAAAACGGACAAAAAACGTATTCCCTATCTCTTGACATGGACAAAACCTTGACATGGACAAATTTGAAAAAAAAAACACACCTTAAAAACGATAAAAAAACATATAGGTCTGTACGAATAGGTACGTACATCCTTGAATGTACTGGATAAATATATCAAGTAGAAAAAATTATGAAGAAAATAATAAAAAAACAAAAAAATATAAAAAAAATTAAAAAAGGTAGAAAAGTAAAATCTCAAACCAGATTTTTAAATTAGGCCTTAAAAAGTAGTATTTTGTAACTAGTTCTTATAACCTAAAAAGTTTACAAATTAAGCTCCAATTTGTAGATTCCTCCATAAACAATTAGCATTTTCATGACCAGCTTTCATTTCACGACGCACCAAAAAATAAATGGTTTTGGAAATTTGTACCTCGTCAATATATGCATAAATAATAGAGGAAACTTCAAAATAGAGCCCAAATCCATCTCCACCTCTATTTTAAAGCCTAAGTTAGGATTTGTTCTATTTAAAGCCTAGTTTCAAATTTTGGTTGGATTTTTGTCAATTCTACCCTTTTCCTTTTTTTTCCAGCACTTTGTTTTTATTATTTCCATCTACGGATAGATCCGTACACATAGGTACGGACTTTTGTTGGTTTTTTGTTTTTTTAAAGGGTTTTAAATCTTTTTTATATAGTTTATATACACTTAGGGCTGTACATAATTTTCGTTTTTTGTATATATCCATGTCCTTTATGTCAAATGTTGTACATTAGGGCTGTACCCAAACCCATTTTTGCCAAAGGATGTCCAAGTATGTGTCCATAGGGCTGTACCTAGGCCCGTTCTCTCTAAAATTCATATACAATAAAGTCAAGGATTATCCATGTCTGTACCTAGGGCAAGTTCGTGTACCTAATGGTATGTACACAAGCCCATTTTTGTCCTTGGTTTTGAATTTTTTTTCATACATGAATTTTTCAATCTTGTAAAAGTTTCACAATAGTGTTTAATTAGTGTTTTATTACTGTTTAATTTACACCTGCAAAATTAACAAACTAGATTAGCATTTAAATTGTAAAAACGAATCCAAAAAATGATATTGATCCCTAATGCCTAGACCCTAGTGTCTGGCCCTAATAATGTCTAGACCCAAATGGCTACCCCTAATAAATAAAACAGTTTTCCTGTAGGACATAAAATTGACACAAAGAAAACGGAACAAAAAAAGAAAACACAACGCAAACAGCAAAAGAAGTCAGATGGCTGGACAAAATACCTTTTAAAAACAAAAGACGCGACTTTAATGTGGTCTGAGATGTTTGGCCCATTGTGGCTGGCCCAATGTGGCTGGCCCAACCCATGCTGGACCATAACACAACGCAAACAGAACAACAAAAAAAGAGGAACGGCTTCGTTCAGATCGAAGGTTCTGGGCTGGAAGCGCGAGAATGGCTCTGCAGCGAGGAACGTCTTCGTTCAGATCGAAGGCGCGAGAATGGACGAGGGTGGATCTGGACGAGGGTGGCTCGATTGCAGCGGCGTGGTGCCTTCGCCGGTTATATTGTGCAGTGCCGTGGTGGAGTTGCAGTGGTAGGTAGTGCAGCGTTGGGTGGCTTCGTCAGATCTGCAGCATAGTGGTGGTGGTTGAAGCTCAGATTTGGAAGGTGGCTCGGTGGAAGGTTGGGCTGGAGGCGCGAGAATATTTGCAGATCAGAGGGTGGCTCGATTGCAGCGGCGCTTCTTCATTTGCAGATCGGAGGGTCTGTTTTGGAGGGCAGCGCTTCTTCTTCTTCTTCACAGCGGCAGCGGTTCTGAAGAAAGGGGAAGGCGCAGGCGCAGGGGCGTAGTGGTGGTGGAGCTCTGCAGCGCAGTGGTGGTGGAAGCATTGCTCGGTGGTGGCTTCGTCAGTTCTGCAGCATAGTGAAGGGGAAGGAGGGCATCGAGGGTTTTGATCCCTATATGGTTTTTTTGTTTTTGGTTTGTGTTACTCACTGTATGGATTAGAATTAGTAGGGGTTTTTAGGTCTTTTGCTACATAATAGTTGGGTAATAGTTGAGTTGTAATTAATGGTTTAAGGTTAGGCTTTAAAATAGTAATCCAAGGTTGTGGGGGTTGTAAATAAATATTCCCTCTAAATAATAATGCATCAGACGAAGTCCAAAAAACTGACAAATAATTCACGTGACCAAATCTCTAATTGCATATAGGATAAGGGGCTGCAGGGCTGTATCATTATTAAGAATCCATTAAATTAGTAAGATATTTTTCACAACACTCTTAAGTAAAAAATATTAGAGAAAAAAATTATTTTACTGTATGAAAGATATGTACGATTGTTAATGATAATTTTTGTAAAAGTAAAATAAACGTATATTAGTAATTAATTAGTCGTTTCAAGTTTACGATACACCAAAAATAACTAGTGTTGGGAAATTGGAATTTTATCTACTTGAACAAATTAACTTTTCAAAATTTTAAAGTAGAAAAAGTTAATATGTTCAAAATAAACGAGATTTAGGTGATCAAATAAGATCTAAGGCAATTTAAGAAGTATGCAATTATGTTTCCAATAGTTAAGGTAGGCGTGTCACTGGGTCAGTGAGGAAACCTAGAGGAAGAGGAACGATCACTTCCGACATTATGTTACTACGTTTCTGATACTTGCCTTTTCTTGTTAGCGTATAAATGCAGAATTTTTTTTTAAGAATATACTATTTTTAAAAAATATTTGTAAGAATATACCAAGTCAAAAAATAATATATGTAGGACTATCCTACTTTGGCAACTGAGTTGCCGAATTTTTTTTTAAGATAATGTATATATATTATATGGAATAGGTTTAAAACAAAGGGTTAATGTCCAATAAGCAACTGCAATCTTACATACTTGCCTACAAAAGACACCGTCTTTTTTAAAAAACAACGAGTAATGGGAAGCTAAGCTTCCACAACTCAAACGACTTTTTTTATGGGAAAGAAAAGGAAAAGGCAAAATATATGTGGCCTTTTATGGGCACAAAAATGATGGTTGGGGTGAGTGGGAATTAATTTTTTAACTTGAGGTGTTTCTTGGGCAATAATCCTAAAAAAAAATTAAAAAAAACTTAATCTAAGACATTTCGGCAAACTATATATTAAAAAGTGGTTTTATTTTTTTTTAATTTTCTTAATTAATACATATTTATTATATTGAATGGTTTGAAATAAAAAGAAATCAAAAAAAATTAAATATTAGAAACGTATATAATATATAACAAATAACCATAATTTGTGGACTTGATTATTTCTAATTGAATTTTTAAATCATTTCAAACTTTTATGGAGTCATTAAAAAAATCTTTTTCGATAAGTTATAAATATATATATAATTATTTCTAAAATAATTAGATTTATATATAATATATTAGTGTATCAAAAATATTTATTTATGGAATTAGTAGTAGTAGGTGGTGGTGGTGGTTGTGGTTGTGGTTGTTGTGGTGGTGGTTTTGATGTGGTGGTGGTGGTTGTAGTGGTTTTAGTGGTGATTACATACATGGTGGTGGTGGTGGTGGTGGTGGTGGTGGAAGTACCCTATTATTTGTTTAATATTTAAAAATTAATATTGTATTAAAATAAAATAATATATTTAATAATAAGGATAGTCTAGGTATGAAAAATATAAAGGGGATGTTTTCTATAAATAATTACTTCATTAGGCTTTTTTTTATAAAATAAATTATTAAAGGCTTAAAAAAATAATTAGAGAGCTTAATGAGGATGTTATCAACAATAACCCCTTTTTATAAAGAGAGATTAATTATTCCTTATAAGATCTAATTCGCAATTTGTATAAATAAGAAGGACTAGTTCAAAATTATAAAAAAAATGACTTATTTGCTACTTATCATATTACAAGGACTAATTTGAAATTTTATAAAATTAAACAACTTATTAGAAATTTATGCATTAAGGACTAATTTGAAAATTTTAAAAATTATATAATTTATTTGCTATTTTTGTAAGTTTAAGATTGATTTGCAAATTTCTAAAATTTCTATATCATTAAACTAAAATTTAATTCTATAAACTATAAAAGACTAAAGTGTAATTTTATAAAGTTTAAGGTACTAAAATGTATTTTTTATAAAATTAAAGGAGTAAAATGTAAATTTAAAAAGTTATAGGACTAAAATGTAATTTTATAAAATTAAAGGAATAAAATATAAATTTAAAAAGTTATAGGACTACAATGTAAGTTTATAAAATTAAAGGACTAAAATGTAATTATATAAAATTAAAGGACTAAAATGTTGCTTTATAAATTATAAGGGACTAAAACATAATTTTATCAAATTAAAGAACCAAAATGTAATTTAGTATATTATAAAGGATTAAAATGTAATTTAATATGTTATAAAGGATTAAAATGTAATTTAATATGTTATAAAGGACTAAAATGTATATTATAAACTTTAAGGACTAAAATATAATTTTATAAAATTAGCAGGACTAAAATGTAATTTAATATAGTATAAAAGACTAAAATATAAATTTTTAAATCTAATGGACTAACATATAATTTTATAAGGGATTAATTTGATATTTTTATTCATTAAAAGATTTATGTACATAAAGAACTCATTTGTTATTTTTTGTATTACATATTCTAATTGGATTGTAATATTTGTAAATATATTTAATTGAATGTATTTTATATTAATTCTTTTGGTGATGTAATATTTATTAATTTATTCATTTGAATGCAATATCATTATAATTTAGGGACGTATTTGTAATAATTATAGTATAGCGAGTCAAATGTAATATCTATTCATAATTTTAGGGCCTTAATTATCAACACTTCTACTTAAATGACATATGCACCAGAGTCCCCATACACTCCCAATAGTGTCCCGTAATAGGCGGGAATTTACCGAGAGGTTTTCTTTTCATCTCTCAAACCATGGATTAGGAACGTGTAGGATTCGTTTAGAAAAAATCTCTTACCACTACCATTAGGATGGGTATGAACTCGAAGCATACTATTATTTATACCACGAAATTTCTGCAATTCAATCGACTCCTCGTATTCAAATGAGATATTTTAATAAAAAAAGACAACAAGTAGTATAGCAGTGTAAGATTTGTATGCATTTTATAGGTCATGATTGTTAATATATTTATTTTTGGGTAAAAGAACATCAAAGAATCTCATGAACTTGATTATTAGTGAGTATTTAAAGTTATGTCTTCTTAATGTAACGTAATGTAACCAGGTGAGCTAGCTCATCTGGCCAGGGCTCTGTCTCTCAAGTGAGAGGTACAGGGTTTGAATCCCACAGGTGGAAGAAAGTTATTATGTTTGAAAAGTTTCTAAGGTCCGAAACCCTCCCCAGAACATGGGCAACCTAGTTTTGATTGCCTGGAGGTATGGTTGGGGAGGCAGTCATATCTCTCGGGGGACTAGTCGGGTGTAAGCCCGGGAGCCCTCGTCATCAAAAAAAAAATGTAACGTAATGTAATAATATAATTTTACTTTGTTATTATTTTTCAATTTTTTATTATATTAATTGAACATTTTTTACTGCTATTGGCTGATGTAATGCCTAATTCGCATAGGGGGATGGCGGTGGACAGGTTCTATTAAATGTTAAAAACTGAAAAAGGGAAGAAAAATCCTAGGGAGTCGGTATCATTTAAATTTGTATTAAATGCCATAAAGGAATTAGGTCATCCATTACCCGTAGATTTGTGTATATTGGATGACACGTGGAATTCCAAAGGGATGTATGGTAAGCACGTACCGTGTTATAAAATACGGAAGACGTCCCGGAAAATTTGAAAGAAGACGTTATTCATCGTGTATATGTAATTTTTATTAAACTTCATTTTTAAATCATTAAGTTATGTATAATTTATTTTTATGGTTGGGTTGTTTTTGTGGAATACATAAACTTTTTGACATACAGGGTTGGAGGCAAAGAGAGGACTGGGAAAACGTAGTCAATAACCTTAATTCCAACATGCGATTTTGATGCAAAGACTTCAAACATTATGTCAAGAGTTTCTACTATTTGAAGGAAAGAAACCCAATTATGTGAGTGATGTAAACTGGAGAAACAGTTGCCCGAATTGGGATGAGGTTGGGAGTAAGGTAATAAAATGGTAATTTATAATACATGATTTTAACTATATGTTATTACTTTACTTATATAAAAACGATCTAGAATCAAGCGAAGACGCTCTCGGATAATCAGAAGAAGCGGAAGCGGCCTAGTGGTGCCGAACTCGGCATATCATTTATGAGGTACATAATCTTTGTTAATTAAATATATGTTTCAGTATTATAATTTTTCAAATAATAACTGTAAAATGGAACAGAACGGTGTTAGTTAAAGAAACCCACCTCAGGATCGTTGGTGGTCACTGATGAGTTAACACAATAGCAGATCCCAATTCCACCAATGGGTGGCTTCTTCGAGCATATAGGTTGGGATGATAAAAAAAGGGAATGACGGACCGAGAAATACCAGAAGACGGATATAAGTGTTTCTTTATTAAAACTTATTATTAAAAATAATAATATTGACATTGTATTTCTTTAATCTAACAGGCAATTATGTAGGAAAAAAAGGAAAGAGAAAGTCACCCAGACTCAGTTTGGGTTATTTGAAGCTCCATCCTCCACTCCTGCATTGACACTTAAAAAGCAAGTAAATGTTATTAAGGAAGCAGCGAAGGCTAGGATGGACCCATCGGCGAGGAGTTGGGCGCCTTGAGTGGGTCCACCTCCTAAGAGAAGACGTGTTTTTGAAGCTTGTCCTACTTCAACACGCGTCCCGTGACGATCAGATGAGCGATATGATGACATTCGTGAATGAGCTTCGTGCTGCATAAGGTCTTCCCCCATACGTTCCTCCAGCTACTCGCTCCAATCCTTCGATTGTCAAAACCCTTCCCCCACTTTTCACGATGACCGATTGGATCGCAGCGATGGAGTATGTTAATAAGATGAGAGCACAATCGTGACTTACCCTTTTCACTCCAAGGCAACAAAACCCTCCTACTACAGCTGGTCCATCTAGTAGTCGAGTACTCCTTGTTGAAGAATATGATAAAGAAGAAGTTAATGAAGAAGAAAATGAGGAAGAAGAAGAAGTACATTTATACAATCGTTAGTATTTTGATGTGTTTGGTTGGTTGACTCAATTATTTATGTCTTTTTACTCTATTTTATATTTATGTTAGAAAATTTATTCTGTTTTGGCTTTATCTTGTAATCGAAGTTGACTTTATTTTAATCATATAATATTGGTTGCTTTTTAAATGTTTATTATTCACTATTTATATTAGTTTCAATTAATTTAAAAGCAAAAAAAATTGTAATTTTTTTTAAAAAGAATCAAAAAATGTCACTACAAAACAGTGGTCAATGAGATACTTGAGGTGTCGCAAATGAAGTAATCATTGACGACTACAAAGTAGTCACCGATGAGAGCCTTAAAGTAGTCGCAAATAAATACATCATTGGCGACTAAAAACGTTGTCGAGAAGTAAAGTAATATAACGACTATAAATGTAGTCGTTAGTAACAATAAATAATGATTAAATTAAGTAGTCGGTAGTAAATTATCAATTACGACTACATTTGTAATCGTAAATGTTAATTGTTCTTTGGCGAAGATAAATTATGGGATAGTCGCGAAATATCATCATTATCGAAAAATAGTAGCAATACTTGTAGTCGCTAATGAGAAAATTATCTTTCACGACTATTTTATTGAACACTAAAGACGACAAATATCGTCGCCAGTGGTGCTAAACCCAGCTGCAAGTATCATAATCTTTATAAAATTAGGTCAAAAATTATTTTAATTTTAATTATATGCCTCATTTGTTATTTTTTTTTAAATTATAGCAATACAAATTTCTCTTATGAAAATGACTTTTTTTATTAATTGTATTATAAATATTATTAATTTTTTTTTAAACTATGGGGTTCCTGCAGGTCCACTGCATCGATTCACTTTTATTTAAATTTTCTCTTTTATAAAAAAAAGAAATTTTAAGACGGCTACCTGTCAACTTCGTCAGCACCGTCAATCAACATCAATAACTTTGACGATTTTTTTTTTTTACAAAATCCGAATATCTGTGTTTTTCTAATTTTTTATTATTTTTATTTTTACAACTCTGACGAAAAGTTTTACCGTAGTTGTACATGTGTTGTAAGTACAATATTGTAATTGCCGGGATTTTGTCACTGACCGACGGAGTTGGCCAATATTTATTGTTGAAATTGACTGACCAGGAGTAGTGGTAGTGATAAAATAAATAATTATTATTTTATTATTTATTATATAAAGATATTTTTAATAAAAAACCTATAATAGTAAAAGTTTATTTACTTAACCTAATTTTCAAAAAAATTATGCCTCAAACCTAAATGCAAATGCAGAATTATGCCTAAATATAAACATCTAGAGATTGTTCATTTTTTAGCAATGCTAATTAAAATAGTAAATAACCATAACTTACGAGATAGAAACAAATCGTTATCCAAACGTTCTTTTTTCTTTTTTACACCATCTTTTTTGTTTGGCCTCCTCTTACAAAATACTAGGTCTTATTTTTTATAACTAAGCATAAATTAGATTCTAGTTATATTCAACCCTCCTTTCTTTCTTCTTCCCCTCCTTAGCCTTTCTAAGACTTTACAAAAAATATATCAAAAATATTTAATATATACTTTGAACTATATAAATAAATTTATGTAATTCACATTAATAAATTTCTTGTTTTATATTCTTTAAAAAAAATAGTATTAAATATACAAACATATTAACATAACATAAAAAATTACATAAATCTTACTAACTTGCCTATTTCTTCCACAAAATCAAAAGAAAAAACTTATATTGATAAAGTGATATAAATTAAAAAACAAAGAAGAAATAAATATATAATGAAATAGAAAGAATGTTATTATTTTACTTCTAGAACTAATCTATTATAATGAAATTGAATTGCATACTTATATAGACTTATTTACAATATCATGAGTAATATAATAGAAACTCATGAATGTATATATATAATTATATATATATATATATATATATATATATATATATATATATATATATATATATATATATATATATATTGTTTTTTGATTATTTATGTACACTTAATGTAAAGAATTATAATAATATAATAGGTTTTTTTTTATGAAAAACTCAAAACGTCATGTTTTAAAAATTCTAGTATTAATTTTTTTAATTTAAGGTTCTTTTTGGTTAAAGTTTTTACAAAAAAAAAAAATATTTAAGTAAAAAGGGTTCACGATCTTCAATTGAAAGGGATAATATTTATTAGAAAAATTAATAGCAAGCGAGCATAATATTTTAGCTAAAAGAGAGGCATTAATATTTTTTATCTACGTTTTTTTTTCCAAAAGGATTGGATAAATACCCTTAAACCCACGCCAGCCAACCCAGGTATCCTCTCTTGGGAAGGGTCCTACTCCCCCACCCCCTTTTAAGTTTTAACTATCCAGCACTAAGACCGGTTTAACAGTTACTTTTTTTAATTATTCATGTATAAAAGGAAAAAAGGAAAAAATGTTGTGATCGTCTTAAAAGAAAAATGACAAAAGTTGTGATGTAAAGGTGTGTTAACATGTTTTTGTTTGAAGTCACAGTAACCTACAAAAGAATCAAGATTCTTGAGCAAATACCAATACTTTGTCTTTGTTACACAGGTTGCAAGTGTTCATCCTTGTTATAATATGTTTACAGCATTAGTTTATCATATTTCACTTGGGATATACAACGATGGACAGGCGTCGGTCTTATCGGAAACTCCTCGTTTTTTTCTACTGAGCACATTATAATTATCTGCACCAGTTTAATTAAATTAATAAAAAACATCATTATATCTCAATAATAGATATGTCCAGAAACAAAGAACACTACAAGATAGAAAGATTATCTTTAGCACTAAAAAAAATTTATTATTAAAAATCTTAACTTTCACATTATTTGTTCTTCGCAATAAATTCGTCTCTAAAAACACCTTATTGTAGTAAATTATTTGTTTTTGCTTCTATTAATTTTATCTTTAACGGCAAATATTGTCGCTAAAAATATAATTAGAGGTCATTTTGGTGTTTAAAAATATCATTAGAGGTCAATTTAGTGTTGCCGCAATATATATCGTTTCTAATGATACTATTTCTTGCAGTGGAAGTGTGTAATTTATGTAATTGTAAATATCACTACTACACCGAGCTTATTTAGCAACGGTGTCACTAACAACGACTCGTAATTCGTCGATTTTAATTACTTAAAAAGAATATTTAAATCACCTTTTAGCGGTGAGGTTAGTTGTCGTTATTAATAAATGATATTTGCAACAAAACTGTTTCGTCACTAGTGACAACTATAGCGACGAAGTTCTTTCTCATTAGCGACAAAATTAATCTCGTCACTTATAATGATATTTGCGAAATAATAAACTGGATTGGGAAGATTGTTCATTTAATATATCCATACAAATATTTTTCCACCATAATCCTAATTTTTAGGCTGAATTTCCAGCTATCGGATCACCACCCACCACCATCAGGGCTCTGTCGTGTCATCACCGGATGACCTAACCCACCTCCATGTGCGGGACCCACTACAACATCAAAGCACCCTTTTAATTTTGCCAAAATTAGTATGTTTCTAAATTTTAATCTTTTTTAATTCTGTTTATGTTAAATACGTGTATGATTATACTTCGATTACACAGATATATAATGTTTATTAGTGTGGGATATTTAAATGTTATAATATATGATTTTGATTTTTACGTAATAATTGTATGGATCGATAACTAACAAGAAAATTCCTAGCAGCGGCGCCAAAAACTTGATGCTTCCACGTTGTGATAAATAAAAGATAATAAGAGGACACACACCTCGGAAAAACCACGAGAAACTCTTCGCAAGTGTACAAATCATTCGCAAGAAATAGTTAAATATGTAAAAGTTTGTTCACAAAGATATATCGGTTAGCTCAATCTCGTGTTCAGAAATAAGCCTACATGGAATTATTTGTTTTAACTAAAACAAAATAAAGGGAATATTTGTTTGGTTTAAATAAGAACTAAGCAGGAACTAGGATTAATTATATAAATAGAAATTAAATATAACTAATATGAATGGAGATCAAATATAGTTTAAGTCTGCTAGTATGCACATATCTTACTAAGTGGCTATTCCAATTATAAAGGTTAATTGAGCATATATAAGTGGTCGGAATCTATAATCCTCCTAATTCCCGTCGGTGTAGCTTAGAAGGCAACATCAATACTATGAGAGGACTTGGTAAGGGGACCCTTTTCAATGATCAGTAAATAATTTCTAAACCTAATTATTATCTAGTTAGGCAAGCCCGCCAGGATCACTACCACAAACTAGACGATTATGTATCATTTGAAGCAATTGAACCCCCTCTGCCTCCCCCTCACTCCCCCCATGTCAAGGTAAGCGTCCTAATTACGAAGGAAAGTCCTAAACTTGGTTAGAGCTAGGGCTTAAATATACGTAACCACATAATATAGTTATATAAAATAAAGTGTTCAACTCAATTAAATTCAATCCCAAATAAAACAGAATAACAAAATAGAAATTAAGGATTGTACGTAGTGCAAACCCAAGTTATGGGATGATTAGTTCATGATTACAGAAAGAAAAGTAAAGAGTAAGAGGATCTAATACAATTTACCCTAATGGTACCAGTGGAATGACGCAGAAGTGTAGCTCTGTTGCTGTGATGCTCCAACTTCCGTTGTCTTCCTCCTCTGTCAACTTTCTCTTTCACTGATAAAATTTTGAATAAAAAGGGAAGAGGGATGGAAATGACCTGTTTCTAATGTCAAATACTCATATATATATATATATATATGTGTGTGTGTGTGTGTGTGTGTGTGTGTGTTTGTGTGTGTGTGTGTGAGAGAGAGAGAGAGCATGTGTGTGTGAGAGAAAGTGTGTGTGTGTGTGTGTGTGTGTGTTTGGACGTTTTATGGGCCATGGGCTAGGTTTAAATGACCTAGTCTAACCTAAAAATATTTCTTTCCCAAGAGTGGACTGCATCCAGTCGTACCAGCTGCAAAAATTAATAACTTATTTGTTACATCTCCAAATCGAAAATCGTCAGATGACATGAAAGATTAAAGCACAGGAAAATTGAAAGGGAAAGGCATGAAGAATTGCATTTTCTGCTATCATTTATCATATCTGGAGGATGAGAAACAAACGTGCTCCTTCTAAGGATAGAGTCATCAAAGAGATTAAATTGTGCATTTTATCTAGATTATTCGCTTTATATCCCAATCATGCATTCATAAATGGTCGGGAAATGTTGATTGTATCATTGAGATTTGTATATCTTTCGTGTTTGGGTATTTTCATCGTATAGTGTAAAAAAAGAGTAAATGACACTTTTGCCCACTGGCTTTATACGCGATTGACAGGTTGCCCCCTAAGTCTTAAAATGCGCCTCGTTGCCCCCTAAGAGTTACTTTTGTGACCCGTTACCCCCTAGGCGTATTTTCCGTCCATTTTGTCCGTTAAATCCACCGTGGCAATTCCATGTCATATTTTATAATAGTTTTAATATTTATTAATAAAAATAATAAACCCCCCCTCCTCCCCCAACCCACCCCCACCCCACCCCACCCCCCACCGAGACACCCCTACCCCTTCTTCTTCCCCATTCTTCTTCTTCCCGTTCATCTGGTTCTTTTAAAAAAAAAATCAAGCAAACACAGTGAGTTCAATAACAAATCTGCAATCCAAAAGACATTGTTGTATAGATCCGGGGTTGGTTGATGAAGGGAGGAGACATCAAAGAATGAGATTATGTTCGAGTGTTATGGTGTTGAGATCCAGAGTTTACGAATCGGATTGCAGCCGGAGTCACGAAGCTCGCCGGTTCGGGTTGCTGTTTGTGTTCGAGTTGCTGGTTCGCCTCGCACCACCACCACCTAGGTTTCCAGCTTGTATTGTTCGAGAAGTGAAGCTCGCACCACCACCACAGTTCGCCTCGCACCACCACCACCTAGGTTTCCAGCTTGCACTGTTCGAGAAGTGAAGCTCGCACCACCACCACAGTTCGCCTCGCACCACCACCACCTAGGTTTCCAGCTTGCACTGTTCGAGAAGTGAAGCTCGCACCACCACCACAGCAAATCACATCGTGAAGCTCTCCTCAAGCAGGCAGCAGGCAGCAGATCTGGTTCGAGCTTCTCCAGCATGCAGCAGAATGGATTTACGAAGAAGAATGGATATCAATCCAATTTCAGCTTTGAATTTTTTTTTTAAAGAAGAACCAGGTCGGGGAAGAAGAGGAATGGGGAAGAGAGGGGGGTAGGGGGTGCGGTAGGGTGGGGGTGGTTATTATATTAATTATATTTAATATTATAAAAACTATTAATGAAACACCTATTTTACCCTTAGGTTAACTTAATTAAACAGTTAATTAGTATTAGGATTTAAAAAAAAAAATTGTGACATGGAATTGCCACGTCGGATTTAACGGAGAAAATGGACGGAAAATGCACCCAGGGGGTAACGGGTCACAAAAGTAACTCTTAGGGGGCAACGAGACGCATTTTAAGATTTAGGGGGCAACCTGTCAATCGCGTATCAGAGGGCAAAAGTGCTATTTACTCGTAAAATTTTTTTAATGAAATTATTTACCCAACTAAAAAAACTGCATGATGGCTCTTGGCCATCTTTAATGACCAACACTCTAGGTGTCCAATTTTATTATCACATGTGCAATTCTTAGCTTCAAATCGTTGCACTATTTAATATGATTAATTCTAACCCATCTTCCTTACCATGCACATCCTTTCTTCATTTTCAATTTACTGGAGCTTATAATTTTATCTAGCATGAGACGAAATGGTTATATTGTATATTTATAGTATCAAAGGTTACAAGGTCTTAGCTTCCTGGCCTTACACAATTTAGACAATCCGACAACAGATTTTCAAGTATCATTCTTACTGTTCATAATATAGCTTTTGATAACGCATTAATTCTTATTATGCTATATTTATATGTGATAAATTATTTAGAATTGTATTGTATAACTTTTATCTCACAAAATACATACATCTTAAATAGGAGTATAATAAAAGAGTTTTTATTGAAAAATGATTTATAACATACATTGTATTTACCATGTAATATATAATTAAATCTAGATCTTATTTAATGAATAATATACTATTCATATTTGTGTTATATAAATTGAAAATAAAATAATCAGATTTATAATATGTATTATATGCAACTACTCAATGCTTTAGATGATAAGGAAAAATTCATCCTAAAAGTGATCGTGACATGTATTGTTGAGATTGTAAAATATAAATCTACTTATTCTTATATATAATATACAATATTAATTAATTAAAAAGTTGAAGACATAACAATCATTTTTTTGTTTCTTTACACTATTTTTTTAACTTATAACGACCAAGCCTCTAATAGCCGTGTTTATTGGTCGCTGGAGAAAACCTTTAGTGACCGTCAAGGGGTTGTGAGAGGTAAATTTGCAAATTAAAAAAGAGAGAAAACAAAGGGAACAAAGGGAACCATCACTGACTAAAAGAAATACCTTAATCGACCATATAGTAAATGCTAATGGTCTAACACTTTTGTCGACGACTAGTTTGGCCAGTAACCGATTGTGGTTATTTCTCTTTATAGTTAACCTTCTAGTGACCACTAGGTGGTCACTAGTGGTCCAATACCTTTCACCACTTGTTTGGCCGGTAAAAGATCCAACCAAATAATTGGCAGACCAAATTTTCCCGTCCCTTTTGGTTATGTGGTTCCCGACCACTAGTTCACCTCTATCGATCACTCTGATGGTTGCTAGAAGTTTAAAACATTATAAAACTCAATAGCAGGTTCCAATTCATTTCACTCTACTCCTCATTACAAAACTTTCTCAGTACCACCTACCCCCGCCTCACATCTATTCTCCTTCGATGAAGGCTCCTCAAACTTAGCTATTGACCATTTTTCTTCCTTAGCCTCATCGACCTCACTATCCACCGCCGATGTCTTGTTTTCTTCTGTCGTCCAAGACTCCTACGTTGTCATATATTTTTCCGTCTTTGTTTCTAAAATCAAGTAAACATTGTTTAATTTGGGGGTTTAATTTATGTATTTGATTTATATTTGTATAATTTAATTTAGTTATGTTAATTATATGGTTTAATTTGTAAGATTATTATATTTTGTTCATTTATTTTCTCCAAGTAAACAATAATTTCTTTATCCGTTTGATAAAATGTTTAACCAAATTATTTTTTCTTCAAACATAAGGATTAAACCGAATAATTAATACTCTTTATTACATCAATATCTTCTTACAAATTTTTTATAAATATACAATATTATAATTCCACAAAACTCCACACAAATAAGTAAATATAATTCTTATTTTGGAAATCTAAAAATTATAGATGATACCTGATTAAAAAACAAATTAAACATATAAATATTATAACGAGGATCCATAAAACTCTATACATATATAGCTTGAGAAAACTACATTAACTCAAATGAGTTTATTTGACAACAGATTTTCATCCAATTCGTACTAAAATTTGAAAAACTTAGATTACATCTTGAGTGAGTGATGTAGAACTAGCACATAAACGAAACTCTAAAAAGTAAATCTCTATTTTCATAAGTTCTCTGAGACATGGTCTTTATTTCATATTCACCTTTTTATCTGCATTTGTAAATGCAAATATATTAGTAAGTTATGCAAAGAAATACAGAATTTAGACGAAATATATATGAAGCATGATGAAACTTTTTTTTCATCTCTTATAATGTATATACAATTAATCCTAATACATAAAATCGAAGAGCTAAAAAGCGATTGATGCTATGTTATATTTTAAAACACCATGTACTATCTGTGCTCTTATTTAATTATTTGTTGTCTAACATGAATACAATGTGATTCCTTTGCAGCCTAGAAAAAACAACTTGCAAGAACTTTAAGATAACCCAAATTTGAAAGAAATGGTAAGACTTACACATGTGTATAAGGAGAAAAGCCAGTTGGATTTAGTGGAGTTATTTGTGAGGCCGTATATCCTCCTTCACTTGGATTGGTTGATGATGAAGAAACTATTGGAATAAATGTTGGATGCACAACTGACCTAGGCATTTGTATAGGCATTGAATGGAGAGAATTATATTGCATTTGCATTTGCATTTGTGATTGTGGAATCATCATTCCAGGCCTATATAATGGTACCAAACTTGTGGCTATGGGAGATAACTGATGTTGAAAACTGCCTGTTATAGGTGAAAATATTGGATGTGCAGATAACCAAGGCATATCATATCGTGGAATCTGATAATACGGGTTATTGTTGACATAATCCACTCCCATCGTCATTTGCTACAAATTAAACTTAAAAGTTAATTCATGTTAACAAAAAGTATAATTGAAGAAAATGAGAAATAACTTAGAGATGATCGAAGTACTTGAATTTGAAATTGCAACGCTTTAATATATTTGATGGCATCGTCTAAAATTTCAGCGTTACATGTCTAATAAAGAAAGAGAATCTGAAGGTTAGTGAACTGAATAAGTCTCACATACATTGACTAAACATTTTAGTGTCATAGATGGTTGGCTCAATCACTACAATAAATAGTATTATGACAGACGATACATATTGTGGCAACACTAAAAAATGGCCTATATTAATATTTTAATCGGCAAGATTTATTCCGCCAATACTAAAATATCCTCTAATTATATTTTTAGCGGCAATAAAAATAAGGTCAATAGAGACAAATATACATAATTTGCTACAAAATGTGTCTTTAAAGAAAAACTTATATGGCGAATAAATGGCGGCTATTAACGACAAAATTAAGATTTTTAGTGCTAAAATTTTTGCCGCTAAAGATATTTCTTTTTTAGTGAAAATCTATTGATGTTGTCATTCTTTTCAATAATACCTAAACTAATCCCAATTGTAAAATACTTATTTCTGGAGGTAAATATTATCAAATCAGCTAATACTAAATTATAATATGCAAAATTAAACTTTTAGCCTTATCTTCTTAACAAATTTTCATAAAATTAAAATAAATCTAGAATTTCAAAAGGATATAAAAGATATAAATTTATTTTTTGAAATGGTGTAGAAAGAATATGCAAAAAATTATTATAGATGGATATGTATCATGTTTCTTTTCCTTAAACAGCATCATATTCTAATTAATGACCTTGATACAGTTTGGAATAACTTCTTTGAGCGCTTGCATATTTTCTCTAATCTTTTTCCTCCGTCTCTGTTCAAATATATGGAGATTAAACAATATTAAAACTATTAGTACAGTAATACTAAGCTGAAATAGTCTATAAAGTAATCTAAAAGAAAATGTTAAAATAACTTCAATTATCCTTTCCAATAATTAATGACAAAAGAATATTAAACTTTGAATTTTCATCTAGGAGTACTTATTATAAAATATTTTACTATACGTGATATCTCAATACTTCCATATTCAATAAATTTATCCCCTTATCTTAGTAAAATTTTATTACACATTTCTTATTTTAAATTACGATTACTATGTCTCTCAGATGAATAAATAGGAAAAGCCATGCAATTTTGTTTTTTATCATGAGGAAAATCTCAGGACTTGTTCAATATTAGGCAACCTACAAGCTAAAATCTCAACTTTGCTATTAATTCATGACATCTTATGTTAATTTAAGTCCAGAACTCCCAAGGTAGTTTGCACTCTCCATTAGCTTAGATCTTATTAAAATATTTTTCAATGTGACATTTTTTTTGTTTTCACAGGGATTTCCACAAAATTGATGGAATTAGATTAAGGTTGCTTTATTTCAAGGGAACTACGAAGATTAAAAATATCATTCTGTCTCACTCTTTCAGACATTGTATGCATTTGACTACGTGATATTGTAGACTGGGAATCAACTCCCTTGTCCTTAGCTTCGCCGTATATTCCCTATAGAGAAGTTGAAGAAGAATAAAATATCATAAAATACAAATATAACCCGAGTGATGTGCATGGCCGGAGAACACTCACTTCACTTTCAATTGGTTCATGTTCTAAAGCTTTACGTTTTTTATTTCTCCCACTTGATTCTCCCACCTCAATTTGGGGCTGAGTTATGAGTTGCTCTAATGGTGGCGATTGAAGTGGAACATGTGATAAATAATTATACACGTCTGAATATGACGAACAAGTTGTTGGCTGAGTTAAGAAATTTGTATGGGAAGGTAACGTGTTGCTTGTTTGAGTTGATGTAAATTGTCGCTCGGGAAAATAAGGATCAAATCGATCAGTTGATGAACCTAAGATTCTTTTTGGAAATTGGCCGCTCATTTTAGTGTGAAAAAAAAAACTCAAAACAAGAAGCACGTGGGTTATTTCTCTATTTTCTCTATATTTCGAACAAAAAAAAAAAAAAGGTTATTTCTCTATTTATACTAAGGTACTTGAGAAACAATATTTAAAAAGGAAAAACATTAAATGTTACTTCCAAGGTGGAAAGATGTGACTAATTCGACAAGGCAGATTACTACTCAATCTGTGTTCTAGTTTAACTTGTAAGTTGTAATAGATAATAATCTATCTTGACAGAACTGATACATGAATGAGAAGTATATTGTTTTACTAGGAATTTATCATGGGTGACCAATAGATTATAAATGAAACAACGCATTCGCAAGCCGCTAGAATTTGGCTTAAAAAAAAATTCATTTAAACTAGTTGATTTATACTAACAAACAAAAATATGTTTGAACACTTTCGATAAAAAACGAGTTCATTCATATACTACTCGTTTTGTAAATAAATATCATATCTATCAACAAATATATTATCAAACTTAAACATTAATTTGATTTTTTCCACTTTAATTTTTTCATTAATACCACACTTCATATTACATACCACACACTTTATCAAATACCAATTGTTCATGAAAGTTTCGGTTCCCCTATAAAATAACAAATTGTTCGTGAATAACTCGAGGTCGACTAAAAAAAGCTCGTTCAATAAGTTAACAAACAAGTTATAAAAAACTTAGCTCGACGTGTTAAAATTTGATTTCGGCTGAACTCGAATCGGCTTGAAAATTTTAACAAACAAGTTTACACATGTAGTACTCATCTCGTTCGGTCCGGTCACAACCCTAGTGGTCAGGCCTTGCATGCGTAAATTCAAAAAAGGGTTAAACTTGAAGTTTGAAATTTTTAGTAGGGATATTTAAACAATATCCTTGAAAAATCTCATTGCTCTTTTAGAAATTTCTCCCCCCCCCCCCCCCCCAAAAAACTCAAAAAGGCAGCCCATGGTATTTTTTTAATACATCAGAGAGCCACTTTAGACTCAAAATTAGTTCGACTCTACTAATATTTGAACTCAATATCTCTCGATTATGGAGTCTCAACATTTATCACCTGAACGCGGTATTATTTGAATTGTCTTACAAAAAGAAAAACATCATTTATCTATAAAAGTTATAAGTGAGGGAAACTATCAAATATCAAAATGAAATAGATTATAATATATATATATATTCTCTCGAACATGAAGACTCAACCTTTATCCCTTGAATAAGGTATTATTTGGGTATGGGAACCAAAGAAGTTGGATTCTTCTCTTTTGAAGAGTATTGGGGGGTTAAAGGAGGTTATTGGAGGTTCACGTGGGATGGATGGTAGATAGATAATTTTGACTCGGTAAATTATCCTAGGCAAACGAACATCTGATTGTTAATGAGGCATCTAGTAATTAAATTTTTCGCTTTATATAAGAAACCATATAATTTGTTTTGGCGACGATCTTATTTGACTAATATAGTTTGGGATTCTTGTGTTATTCCAAAGCATATCATTGTTGTTTGTATGACATTAAATAAGAGACATAAGACAAAAGATCAAATGACGTACTTGGATTTGGATCCACTTTGTAAATTATGTGGGGAGGATTTCGAATCGAATAAGTATCTTTCTTTTGAATGTGCTTTTGCTAGATATATTTGGGATAAAGTGGAGATGAACACCTTATTGAGTGCAATGAAGTGGTTAAAGAAACTCAAAACTCAGGAAAATTGAGAAGAAAGCTTGGAAAAATAACTTTTAGAGCTACTATTTATTGCATTTGGAGGGCAAGAAATAATCTTACAATAAGAGGTGAGCCTTCTTCGAAGGAAGCAGTTGTCAAGGAGATAAAGTGGTGCACCTATTCCATACTATTATATTTTTTCCCTCATCATGCCTTCTTGCATGTGTGTTTAACTTGTAATAGAGTAAGATAGTTGATAGTGCATAGCTTGTTGCTACCTTAAGATTTTGGGCCTAGGTAGGTAACTCTATGTATAGTTTACAGTTTCTCCTTTATTTTAATAGAAACGTTTACCCAACCCAAAAAAACATCATTTATCTCCAAAAGTTATAATTGATAAAAACCTATAAAAAATCAAAATAAAGTAGAATATATTTTGCGTAATTCTGCAGGTTACTTAGTAGATGGAATAGTTGTAAAATACGCAACCCAGTCAGCCATGAAAGCAGAAACCAAGGAAATTCAACTAGCTTGTAGATTAGCTTTTCAATTTTCTAATGGATCAGTAACCATTGAGAATGATTGTGCTCTTGCAATTAAAGTGGATCAAGATACTAAGTGCTTACCTACTCAAAATATTTTGTCTATGTTTAATGAAATTTGGAGCTGTAAAACTTTGTATACCCTTAAGTTCTTTTTTATTTCGAGAAAATTTAATATGGTGGCTGATTGGGTGGCGAAACAAAAATTTAGAGGCGTTTTGTTTCACCTTTGGATGGTTGTACCTCCTCCCCAATTAGCTTAACTTATCTTATCAAACAGCTATGCTACCGGAATTGGTTAATGTAATAATTTGGATGATTTATTTTTCAATACATTATGATTTTGACTAAAATTGATCACAAATAACTACTAATGTCTTCTTTTAGTTGGGTAACGACGGTATAAAATGAAATAAAAACTTATACACTACACAAGTATTACAAGATCTATCTAGACTCAAAATTTTAAGGTAATACATATTTACCCTCAACTAAATATTTCATTGAGTTACAATTAAAATCTCACTATTGATCATGAAAGTATGATGAATTTACAAAGAGAATAGAATAGAAAAGTTACACATGTTTTGGACCAAAAAAAAAAGTTACACATGTTCACTTTCTTGAGAATTGACACTTTCGAGACTGTTACATCTTTTAAAGTAAAATGTTTTTTACTAGCAAATGTTCACCTCATTCCAAGTCTTATTTACAAAGGTACATTTGAAGAATAGATGATCGTTCGATTCAAAATCTTTTCCACACAACCCACAAAGTGGATACAATTATATGTACACCATCCTATCCTTTTATTCTAAGCCTCTTATATAGTGTCCTCCAAACAATGATATCATGCTTAGAAGTTACGCATGTATCCCACACAAGATTCCCAAGGTCTCTAAAATAATTGACGGCAAAAGACATCCTAAAACTTTTTATATAAAGCAAAATACTCACCACTAGAAAGAACGTTGGGTGGAAAGGTTGTTGGCGGTGGAAAGATCGTCGGTGGAGAAAACTATCTAACTAATAGTTTCACGCCTTCTACATCTCTAAGAGAAGTTTCATTCTCGTCTTTTAACTTTCGAATCTCTTTTAAATGTGGAGAATACAATATTCGCAAATTACCACATCCAAACACTTTGACCCTTTAAATATTCCTCATATATTCATTTAACTCAAAGTATATTTTTTCCCTTAAACTATCAAAAAAAAATTCATGAGTAATATTTTGTTTCATGCACCTAAATTCTTAAGACCAGTGCCACCTTCTTCCTTCGGGGAACATATACTTTCCAATTGATTTGAGAAGAATTACCATAGCGATATAAATTTCTTGAAATACTCATAATCTGATCCCTCACACAAACAAATACTGGAAAGGTGGACAAGCAAAAACATACTACCCCTTGAAATATCGTTCTAATAAACTCCAACCCACCCGCACACGATAGAGAAATGGCATTCGAAGAGCACGCATAGCTCTTAAGTTTATCCAATAAAAGGCTTGTAATCATGAGAGAATAAAATTGAAAACTCCTAGTGGGATAACCATGTATCGAAAAGGCATTACCCTTTTCTCAAGTGCGTAATTTTATAAATGTCTTCAAACCTCTCTTATTCTATCCCACATAATTGATGTTTGATTTCTGAACATACAATCGAAAACCTGAACAATTACCGAAACTCTTTAGGCTATCCATGAGAATCTTTATCGTCTCAGAGTCACTTTTTGCAAGTAACATGAGATCATCGGCGAAAGCCAAATGTGTTATTTAAACTTTCTTTATTTAGGGTGGTAATTATATTCACAATCCGTGTTCTAATTCAATAGTCTAGATAGATATATAAGACACCAGATAAAGAGATAAGATTAGGGGAGATCACCTTATCTCGGTCCTTTTCATCTTTGAAGAATTCATGAATTTCAGCATTGTTGCCATCATATATCTAAGAGTTGTGACAGTTGTCATTAACCAATTGATATATTTAGGTGGGAACTTACTTTATTGACAATATCATCCAAAACTGGTTTCATTATATCGACAATTATCATCATGATAACTTTATATACAACTTTGCAATAAGAGATAGGATATTCATCGACTTGTGGGTGTCTCAGTTTTCGAATTACGTGTAATAATCGTAATATTTAATTTCATCATGTTAAGTATGAGAGTTTTTTTAGTCGTAAGGATGAGAGTACATCTTCATAAAAACTAGAAAAATAAATTCATTATTTTTGGGGTATTTGCTAAAAAAAAAAGCCTAAAAAAGTACCTAATTGTTAAATGTAGCCCTTAATAATTTATTTTATAAAAAAATGCCTAATAAAATAATTATTTATAAAAAACATCCCCTCTATATTTTTTATACCTTTACTACCCTTATTATTAAATATATTATTTTTTAATATTAAACAAATAATAGGATACTTCTACTACCACCACAACCACCCACCACCACCACTACGTATTTAACCACCCCTACAGCCACCACCTCCACAGCCACCACCAGCTATTACTAATTCCATCAGACACGCGGGTCCGAGATTTTTTTTTAGAATCGTCATAATTAATTCTAAAAAAAATCAGAAAAATAAAAAATTTGCATTTTTTGATAAAGCAATTTAATATTTACGTCTATGATTTTTTTGTTGTTTTGTTTATTTTTAATTTTTTCTTCGCAAACATGAATTTCACTATTCTAAACATGAAATTCATTGTTCGATATAGTAAAAAAAAATCCGCAAACATGAAATTCACTGTTTGAAACAATGAATTTTGTTGTTGCGGAAAAAAAATCAAAAAATGCAAAAATTTAAAAAAAAATCATAGACGCAAATATTAATTTGCTTTGTCATAAAATGCAAATTTTTTATTTTTCTGGTTTTATTAGAATTGGTTATGACGGTTTTTTTTTAAAAAAACGAACACGCTGGTGTTTTTGGTAGTGGTTGAGGTTGTAGTGGTGGTGGTGGTTGTGGTGGTGGTGGTAGTAATATGGTGATAGTGGTGGTTATGGTGGTGGTGGTGGTGGTTGTGGGGGTGGTGGGTAATGGTGGTGGAAAGTTGTAATAGGGTTGTTAGATTTTATGATAAATAATAGAATAATTAAAATGATTATATAAGAATATTTTTTGTTAAGAGATGTTTTAAATAGATAATTTTATTAAGATATATTTTTAGCAAATAAATTTATTAATAGATATTTATAAAATGGCTCTTCGATTTTTTGATACTTACAAACGTTATATATTGATAAATGACTGACATCAGAATTATTCCCAACAAGAATTAAGAGAATCTGGAAATCACGGTCTGTAACTACAAAATTTTGAGTTTGTTCACAAATACCAATTTTTGTGTTTGCTACACAGGCTGCAAGTGTTTATCCTTATTATACTATATGTACAAATGAACAGGCATAAGCAGACAACATTAATTTATCTTATTTCACTTAGGATAGACCAAAGTGAACAGGTGTTGGCAATACTGGATCCTCTTTATCATTTTCTGCACCAGATTAATAAATTTAAGTGTTTCATTTTTACTCTTTAGTGCCACAAACTGAGAACGTGTTCATGTACATGCTTATCTGTTCTGCGATATCTATTATGAATCCAGCAAAAATTTTGATGTATACATTGTATACATTATGCAGTACATGATAATCTGTTCTGCGATATCTATTATGATTCCAGCAAATTTTTGATGTATACATTGTATACATTATACAATACGGCTTCAGATACTTGCACTTTCTTAATCGTGCCATAGATGCGCCGTTGACTATATTAATCAGCTACATCCAATTTTAACATTAAACTTTATTTTACTTTTTTGGTTGAAATTCTTTTACACATAACAAAACACAAAAAAAATTGCCTACACAAACTCTTCAAAATCCAAGAAAACTCAAATAGATTAACTAAAAAAGTCCAAAAATAACAAAAAATAAGGATGAAATTTTTAGCGGATTTTGGAGGCTAATTTAATAGTCAATAATAAAGATGTGACAACCAATCGTATGGGTGGTCAACTATAAAACACTATCAAATAATACAAAACTCACATAAAAATAAAAAACAAGTGACAGTGACATGGACCACCAACTGAATGAGTCACGATCACTGAGTATCGACACTATTCATCGCCGACCATCGCCCACCGTCCACATTCGACACCGCCACAAAAGGCGTACTTAGAGAGTTATTGAGTACAAAATCACTGAATATGAAGCGTACAAAGTTACCCGCGTACGAAATTTCTCGGAGTATACTCAACATAAACTCTAAGTAAGATCGGAAAATTCTCTAACTATGATCTAAAATCATTCAGTATGTGTCGTAAATCACTAACTATAGTAAAAAATTATTACTAACACAAAATTAAAGGAAATAATTGTACAAAAATTATTTTTATAGTTGGAAAAATATTACAACACTTAATAAAAAGTAACACCACAAAAATTAAAAAATAATTATATTACAAAAAAAAAAAAACTACAATAATACACAAAAACCATCATATTGATGATGTCAGCTAGGGCTGTAAATGAATCAAGCCGCTCGTGAGCAGCTCGAGCTCGACTAGGAGAAAAGCTCGTTCGAGATTGGCTCGAATATAAACAAGCTCAAGCTCCAATTTAAACACGATAAGTAAACGAGCCTGCTCGAGTTCGGCTTGTGAGCTCGTTTAAAATTATGAATCATAAATTAATATATATTATCTACTTATAAATATATTAATAAATCTTCAATATCAAATTGGATATTTTTAATTTCATTAGACATTTATTTTTTCATTAATGTTATGTTTCATATTTTCATACCACACGCTCGATCAAATACCAGTCGTTCATGAAAATCCCATTTCAACCATAAAAAATAAATTGTTCGTGAGAAACTCGTGCTCAACTCTAAAATAGATTGTTCTATAAGTTAAACAAACAACTTCTAACATTTCTGATTTGGATCATTGAAATCTGGGGCTCAACTCGTTTAAATTTGAGCTCGGCTCGGCCCGGCTTGTTTAATTTTAAGCTCGACTCGACTCGAGAAATTAAACAAACAAGCATGTACATCTAGTATTCGACTCGGTTCGGCTCGTTTACATCACTAATGTCATCATCGTCCCCATCTGAAAACTACAAGTTCTTGTTTTTGAAAATTAGATCCACGACATGAAACTCTGTATGTTCTGAGATATCGAACATGCTTCAAACAACGGTCTGAGATCTATCGTGATGTTGTTCATTAAGGTTTCCATGGAAGTCGTGATGTCATGGAATCAGTAATACTATTCAACCATATAATTTAATCTTAATGGTCCACCATTAAAAGCATGGAGGAAACTCAGATCTAGGGTTCAACCACAAATCAAACCTCGATCTTCGACTGAGAAACACCAGATCACGAATGAAACTCAAAACTCGACCATGGATGGGAATCAAGCGCGATAATTGTCATGCTGTGAAACTTATCTCTTCATGCCTGCTCTTCGAACCAAGCTCTTAAAACATATATATTTGTGCCTGCATCTCAAAGCATTGGTCATCTGACTTGAACAGGGTTCCATGGATCACGAGATGTTGTGATATGGACGAGATTGGAGAATATAGATGATTGATGTGAAGGTTCAGCCATGGATTTGAGCTTCCATGGATGTTGCAACTTCACTACTACATATCGCTTCTTTAGCGACAAAATCATTCGTGATTACATTGGTTTAGTCGCTTATGCAATGCTTTAGTCACGACTACACATTGCCGACTATAACCATAGTCACGGATATGTTTTCTGTCTAGAGACTACAGATAGTAGTCGCGAATGTTATGCTAGTAGTCGCTATTGTTGTTTTTAATTTTTAATTTTTTTACATAGTTAAATGTAGTCGCTATTGATAAAAAATTGGCGACTATTTTTGTAGTCGTGGTTAATACTTAATAGAGACTACATAATATAGGCGCTAATGAAAGAAACGTATTTAACACAGTGGGCAACATTTAAGAAAACAAACTTACCTCAAATTTTATATCTTTCCCACAAATATCTCAAAATCTTACCATCATTTTTCCAGTAATCATCATCAAATGTTATTCCAACACGTCTAAAGGCTTCTCGGGGTCCATCAACGAAATGGGACCTACTCAATTTTCACTTTCTCCAACCAAATTTGGCCAAAATTAGGTATTTTTTTCTTAATTAAAACTTTTAAATATTTGTTTTCTTTGATTATACTTGTGTATTTGATGTGATATATTATGATTAGCTTATTAGTAAGATGTTTTATTTTTTTATTATATTATTGTTTTGTATGAGAATAAAATACACAAATATTTATTTTGTATTATTTATATTGTTGTAGTTGTTTGCGTATACCATATTTGTAGTAGACGATGGTTTCGGGTATTGATAAGAGTTGGATTAATTCCGCTCATCGTGTTTCATATGAACTTGTTAACTGGATAGAAGAATTTTTCGCATTTGTTGAAAAACAAGAGGATTTTAACGTTACTTTGTTTTATTTGTGTAAGGAATGTTCGAATGATAGTCATTTTAAAATACAGAAGGTTAGGACACGTCTTTTAAGATTCGAGTTTTCGTCCACGTATGAGATTTGGTCAAAGTACGGTGAGAATTTAGAAATTCTCGAGGAAATCCCTATGCAAAATATAGACAATTAAATGTTGAGTGTCTATGACGATTTGAGACCTACTTACGAGGGTGGTGGTCATTCGGGTGACACTAAGATGAGAGACTTGAACAATTCAACACGTGGCAGTTTTGAAACTTTATTCGACGAATTGGAGACTGAATTATACCCTGGATGTACAACAATGAGTTCATTAAATTTCATTGTGAAGCTAATGCACGTGAAAGCGAAGAACAAGTGGACTAACACATCATTCACCGAGGTTCTGGAATTGTTAAGTCGCGTGTTAACCACACCTCATACCTTGTCCGAGTCTACGAGGAATGAAACAAGAAGTTAAAAGTTTGGGTATGGGTTATACTACTATCGATGTTTACTTGAATGATTGTGATTTATTTAACGAGTAAATTAAATACCTCGACAATTGTCCAGTATGTAGTGAATCCAGATAGGACCCGAAGAAGGGTCAGAAACTAGCGCATAAGAAACTCTGATATTTTCCAATAGGGTCGAGGTTGCGGCGACTTTACACTTCGAGACACACTGCCAAAGATATGATTTGGCACCATACAGGGAAGAGTACCGACCCAGATGTGTTGCGTCATCTAGTTGATGGTGATAGTTGGAAGAGAGTTGTAGAGCTACATCTTTATTTTTCTAGTGAACCTCAAAATGTACTTTTGGGTCTGGGTATCGATGGTTTTGCTCCGTTCTCTATGCAGAACAACTATATAGCATGTGGTCAGTTATTGACCGTTTACAACTTTCCAACGTGGGTATGCATGAAAGAAACCACATTTCAGCTTCGTTTGTTAATTTTGGGTCCCCGTTCATCGAGGTAAGGACAAGGATGTCTCTATCCGCCCTGTTATGGATGAGTTGGACATGTTGTGGGAAACTGGGATCCTTACGTGTGATTCTCATACGAAGCAAGAGTGTACAATGAAGGTTTGTTTTTTGTCCACGACTAATTATTAACTCGGTAGGTCATACACGTCAGGGTGGCAGGGTCAAGGTTACTTAGTAGGAAAGAGTTAGAATCGGGTAAGGCGGGAGTGGTTTAAGTTATGTGTAGACTAGAAATGATTTTGCCTCCTGTGTTTTTTGATATAATGATCCACCTGGTTATACACTTATACGACGAAACATTATTAGGTGGCCCTGTTCCAGATGCGATGGATGCACCTGTTTGAACGGTATTTGAAGAAATTAAAGGAATACAACGAAACCCGGATAGGCCGGAGGGTTCAATCGTCGAGGGATTCACTATGAAAGAGACATTGACATTCATATCACGTTATATTCAAGAAGAAAAAATAAAGTTCAAATATCCGGATAGATACAACGAGACGCTGCCTAAATCTAAAAATATATTTATATTTAAGAGCTAGTGTATAAAAGTGTTCGGTGCTTTGCCATATATAGAGAAGGAGCATATAAACTTGTACATCCTACTTAATTGCGACAAGACCCAAAATTTAATGACGTACGTAAATAATTTGGATTTATTATGCGTGTATTCATATACTTTAATCTTCAAATGTAGAGAACACAAAGTCACGCTATCGTGCCCTAAAGTTGATAAAAAGAGGATTCACCGACAGAATTTTCAAGAGTGGTTTATGCATAAGGTATAGTTTCATTTAAATATCAAATTAAGAATCAACTTTAGACAATATTGTTATAATTTTTCTCGTTTGTAGGTTTATGCGATGAAAAATATCGGTGATGCATTTGCTACCCCTGAGATGATTCCATTGGCTAGTATATCACATGGTCAAGTTTATATATACGATTTATGCGTTGTTAACGGTGTCAAATGGGTTACTCGTGAAAAGGGAGATAAAAAAGTGACTCAAGATCACGGAGTATGTACCATATATATTGGGTCACCCTTTAGAACAAAAATAAAGGGTCACCCTTTTACGGTGAATTAATTAAGATCGTGGAGGTAACATTTGATGGTGTTTGTTCTGTTTTGTTATTCGGGTGTAAGTGGTATAAAATTAGCAATGGGGGTAAAGAACATGGGGTAAACATTGTCAACACGTCTAATAATTTTTTGAGGGAGAACCATATATTTTAGCAACGCAAGCAAAAAAGAGTGTTTTACATTGATGAGATTAATTCAAGGAAACACAAAAGGATGGAAAGTTAAAACAACGATCGATATGGATGGAGTCCCGAGTTATAGGGTACAAAATCACTATCTACTAACAACGAGTGTATCACGATTCCTTTGGTGGACATGGAGACGGATTACTCACAACTACAATTGACAACTATTAAGGAGATCGAGTTTGACCCATCATCATTGCAGATTGATATAGTTATTGATGAAGACGATGAGTCATTTGACGACATGTTGGACGAGTACGCAAATGATCAATTAGAGGAACCCATCTATATTGATAGTGATGAGGAAATTGTTGACATGAGTGATTACGAAACAGATTATAGTAGTTTATTTATCTTTAATGTATTGTATTGTCATTGTTTATTTTTTTGAAATTTGATATTTAAGATTGTGGATTCGTTTTGAGTATAGTGTTTTGATTATGTGTATTTGATTACAAATGTGTTATTTAATTTATAATAGGTGATTTAAAAATAAAATTGTTCACTATAATTAAAAAAAAAGGAAAAAAACATTTGAGCATTAGAGACTACATTATAGTCGCTAGAGGTGATGAAATAGTCGCAAAAGAGGTTACATAAAGTTCTAGTTATGATGTTTGTACACATACATTGGTCCCGTACAAGTTAAATGGTTTCGTTTTAATGAGACGGTGAAAACACATGTCAAAATGATATCCTTTGATCTTGATCAATGATAGAGGGCTGAGATGCGAACCCTATGCATACCATGTATAAGTCTTGCTTGCGCGTTTTTTCTTCAAAAATTGTATTTATATGAGATGACAATTGGGTGGACTTTGCTAGATGCTGATGAAGATTGTTGGACAATGCACTTCAAGGTGGAAAATTTTGGAATATACGATAATTTTTTGTATGTAATATATAAATTTCTAGCTATGTTTACACATACATTGGTCCAGTACAAGTCGAATGATGTCATTTTGATAAGACGGTGAAAAGATATGGAAAACTTATATCCTTCGATGTTAATCTACGGTAGACAGCTGACTCGCAAATCCTAATTGTACTATATATAAGTTGTACTTACACGTTTTGTCTTCAAGATTTAATATTATTCAACAACTCTTCTCTTCTCTCTCATTTAAGTTAGAGTGGGGATTTCTCTATAATTATTTCAGAACAATAGAAATAATTGTATAGGTTTTTAACTCTTTTTGTAAGTAGAAGCATCTTAATTCTACATAGATTTCTAGGTTAAAAGCTCTTTGGTTTGTGTAGTAGACTAGGTTAGAAATATTTCAGGAATTCCTTACATTTATGTGGTCTTGGTTGATTGTTAAACGATTGTTGTATAATAATGATTTGTAATCCGAAACTAATTTCAGTGTAGGAGTTACTCTTATTGGAGTTCAATATGGATGTAAACTCATTTTATGAAGAACCACCATAAATCTCTTGTACTCTTTCTTTCTCAATTTTTTTGTTATGTATAAATGTTTTTTGAAAATTTAAATATTTTATGGGTGATGATATATAGCACCAAGAAGCATACCACCAAACACGCGATTAATGATAATTTATTTTCAATCAAATTATGTTATGTCATTAGTGGTATGTTTGATGGTATGATTTTTGTGGTATATATCATTACTCATATTATATAATCTGATAAAAAATTATAATAGAGACAAATAATTAATGACCACAAATTGTTTGAATACATAATTTTTCCCTTGTCAAACTACCAATATTTATGGTTCTTGGTCATCTGGTTATTATTATTAACAACTTATGACTATCGTTGTTGATTATCGATAATAATTATAATTACCATAGTTACGAATCATCCAATTTCCCATGGGAAAATCCATAATGAATTTCGGGGAAGCGGAAATTAATGGGGTTCGGGATGGCAGCCCCAAAAAAATGATTTTGGGATAGTTGTAGGAATCGGCGAAGGGGGAATATGTAGCTTGGGGGGACAAAACTCTATTTTTTAATATTTTTTCGAAAAGAAAAATTAACCGCTTTCGGGGCCAAGGGCCGCCCCTTTCCCATATATCCACCCGGCCAACCATTCACCACCACAACATGATATAATTTTAAGAATATTTACATATTTAGTTTTCATTTTTTAAAAGGTCGTTGCAAATTAGAGTTGAAAATTTTATCACCCATCTACTAATTAGTGTTCTAGGTTGGGTTGGTCACCTTGTAAGTTATAAAACCTAAGCAACTTTGACCCATCCACTACATGCCGGGCCGGTTCGAGTCCAAGGCAAACAAAACGGTCATCTTGGACCCCAAATTTTTAAGGGTCACAAAAAATATATATATATAGTATATTTATATGTAGTTATTATTATGAATAAATATAATATTATTAATTGTGGATATCCAAAGGTTTAAGACTTTATTTTCTTACTCATTGTGGCAAGTGAAGGGTCACTCTTTATCCTATAAATATAAGATCATTAATTTGTAATAGGACTAGTTGATTTTAGAATACAAGAACACAATTATCTCTTAATCTTTATCTTCTTCTTATTTAGTTTATAACATGTTATCCGTACAAATAAGTCTCCTTCTCCAAAGCGTAGTGGGATAGTGGAGAAGGTAAAATCATCTGTCAGTAAAATAGATTGTTTGTGTTCGGACCACTAATTAGTTGATTTAATTTAATGTCTAATATTTTTATTTGATTAATCATTTGTTTTCATTTTATTCTTATTGTTTTAAATTTGGTGTTTGTGATATTCTTTTCTTTTACCTTATGTATTTCGATGGTCGGAAGTTTATATGTAATATTTTGTAAGGCCTACAGCCTATATGTATTTTAGAAGATCTGAAGCTAATATTTAGTTTTAAAAGGCTCAAACTTTTAACAAAATTAAAAAGTCTGAAGCTAAGATTAATGATGTAGACTTGAAGTCTTAGTTTCAATTGAAAATTCAAAGCTGAAATTAATGTTGTAGAATCGAAGTCTCAATTTCTATTAGTATAGGATGATGCTAAATCTAGATCAATTTATCATCCCAAAAAGAGGTTGATGAAACGTTGAGTAACATGTAAGATTTGAACTTGTGCCCTTAGATTGTAGTGTGTTAGCATATAACCACTAGGCTATATATTTGATTTGTCTTATACCAATAATTATTGAAAAATATACTCTATAATTCTACATTTTGTTATATATTATTCATATTCTACAATTTATAGGCCCGTAACCAATAAATAAATTTATATATCAAAAGGATATAACAGATTTTATAGGTCGAAAACCTATCATGAATTTTATATGCCCGAAGCAGAAACAAAAAATTATCTAAAGGCTTGAAGCCTATCTCAATTTTGTTATAATTTTCACAAAAGAATTGAGGAATGAAAATTAACTTCTAAAAAAAATCGTGTATACATCTTTTGAAGAAAACTTTATTGAATTTAATTTATTACTCTCTATTCATTGAAGTGAATGATATTGAATTCTTGAATAATTATTTTTCTTGAAGTGAATATAATTTGTAGCCTAGAACGAATTCTATAATGCCAGAAGCATATACGGAAACTTATAGGCCTAAGGCCTACAACAAATTTATAGGCCGGAAGCATAAGAGAAATTATATAGGCTCGAAACCTACATTAAAATATATACTAAATATATTTACAGGCTTGAAGTTTGCATCATATTTTATATGCCGCCAACATAAGACACATTTTATTAGCCCAAAACCTACATCGAAGTTTGTATGCCATAAGCATATACCAATTTTATAGACCCGAAGTCTTGAATATAATTTATATGCCCAAAGTATAGAACAACTTATCTAAAGGTTTGAAACCAAGACCAAATTATAATGACTTGAAACATATATCAACTTTTCAAAAGACTTGAAGCCTAGATCAGATTTTTAAAGGGTGAAGTCTGGATTTTGAAGACTCGAAACCTATATGGGTTTTTAAAGGTTTGAAAGCTAGATTAAATTTTAACGGCTCAAAATCTAAAAGAAGTACAAAGACTTGAGGTCTTAATTCTAATTTATGCGTTTGAAAAAAAAATGTTTTATATAATAAAAAAAACTCAAATAGATATCATGGATATTTAATCGAATTGTGTCATATGTAACACAATGATTTCAATCATAAAATATACATAAATTTAGGGGAGACAAGTTGAACGAAATAATTTTAGGAAGTGCACCATCTTTTGCTATAATATGTGCAAAGTTTGCATGATAAAGGTTTCGAACTTGCACCCTCCCTTGTATATATTTATAGTCTTACTATTTGTACATACAAAAGAAAATGTTAGTACAATTTCAGGTATTACTAAATTAAGTGAGGATTTCAAACGGAAAAATATAATATTACTGGGTGGAACAAATATATGTCTCCTAGTATCAAATCACGCATATAGTCCTGAAGTAGCTATAGCGCGAATAAAGGTTTTACAAAATACTGTGAGATTGTTTGTCTTGTAAGCAAGCAAAGTAATGAATTATTGATATAGAAATCATAATTCTTGTTCTGTTTACATAATACTATTTCCTGAAGTGATTAGAATTACATTCCCTAAACAAATGCAATAATTTTCAAATGCGTATTAAAATAAACATTGTGGTGACAAATTTGATTGAATAAAATCACATTCTCTTGCTTGAAACCATTCCATGTAGTGGATGAAATTGCATTTCTTGTAACGATTGTTGAATTTTTCAATCTCTTTGAAAATGGATATGTAAACAAAACTGGCAGGGTTAATTACGATTAAATATTGTATTCTCTGGCTAAAATTATTCATTATAGTGAATAAAACTGAATTTCCTGAATAGAATGCTACGTCTTCTAATGTGTATTGGAATCAGCGTGGTGGTGATTAGAACTCCACCGGAGGTTGAAAATCATGATAGTGTTGCAAAGTTTGCTTTACGAGTATGTTCTTGTAAAGTATATATAATTTTTATGTATATATGATTGTTTTTTACTAGTATTGTTGTAAAGAATAGAAAAGGAGAGGTGATGACAACAAGATTTATCGTGAAAAAAATTTAGAAGCGAAGAAACTAAAAAAAGACGAGGTTAATTATTTCATGAGAATACAAAGGAAAAATGAAATACCATCTCTATACTTCTAAACTTCAAGGTTACATAATCATTCTCCTGAAGTAGATATTATTGTAGCTAGAAGTATTTTGAAAAAAGATATGTTAAGACCTTTTACACATTTCATGTCGTGAAAGTATTCCTGAAGTAGTAATATCGTAAGTACAGTTTTATCCCAATATTAAGGTTTAACATTACATTTTATTGTATAACGTTTCATTCCTCGAAGTGAATAAAGCTACATTCCCTGAAGTGAATTTTACCGTTTTCATTATCTAAATAAATAGACGTATGGAAGTGGGTTAATGTTGTATTCCCTAATTAGAAATGATTCTCTAGAGATAATAGAATCATATTCTCTGAACAAAAGCACCATTTCCAGCTTATATAAAATTGACCTGGTAATGGAAATAATAGAGTGACTTAAATATTATTTTTCCTAGCTAAAAACCATTCCTTGATGTGAATAGGAGTGTGTTTCTAGAAGAAAATTCAATGTCTTTCAATGTGTCTGGAATTGATATCTTGGTTACCCAAACTCTAGACGAGGTTAAGGTCATGAAAGAATCAACTCTTAATATCACAGTAGTCTATATACACTTATGAAAAAAATCCTTACCACCAGAAGTGGAATAATAAGAAATATCCCCGAATTAAAAGGTCACATAAAGTAAGTCATCACAAAATGATAACCATGAATGTTATCAATACAATAGAACTATATACTGGTAGTTTACCTATCGTACACTGAACCATCTAGTCGGTCTAATTGAAAGTTTTGGATGCCCAATAATTATGATACCTTGTGGTACGAAATTGAAATAATTAGCGCATTATATATTTAGTAAATCCTAACATAATTTACTAGGTTTAAGGATATTCACTGAAATGAATATCGTGTATAAACACAAGTGTTTGTTGTTTTTTGCATTATTTCTAGAACGTCTCACCAAAAGTGTGTATGAAAAAAATCTACTATTTCTTTGGGGTTGTATTATAGATAGATTCAAGCGGTTGATACACACATTATGCAAAAGAAAAGATGTCACAATCCAAAGAACTTTGTAATAATAAATGATCGACTTAGTCACCTAGTGACAATAACGATATGTCAATTAATAGATAACTCATTTGGTCTATACTTAAAAGAACTAGAAGATTCTTTTACCAAGTGACTACCCCCTTATAAGGGGGGGGGGAGACAGGGCAGCCTGAATTTGCATGACATATCGTGGAATACAATTTATTATATCATTTCTATCTACGAACTAAAGAATAGGAACTTGAAGTTAAAAGGAATTATTAAGTCAACTAATATTGGCACATGCATTACTATTAAAGGAAGTAATGGTTATTGAAGAGACCTAGGTACCTAAATACGAGAGTTATGTAAATTATTAGTCTACTGAAAATATTTAAACCTATTAAGACAGCTTATGGGATTAATATATTTTTATTTAATATAGCATTTGAAATAAATAATAAGGATACTAAACCACAAAGTAGTGAAATATGTCGACAATGATAGAAAGAATAATACTGAATTATGAAATCTAAAACCCTAGCTGTGTCACGAAGGTTACTGCGGAAATCTAGACTTTATTATGGGGAGACATCCTAATTATTATGTTATTGATCTGGTGTAATAGTGATTAGATTGATATTAAAGTCTTTGATGAACAAAATAGGTGCTAGAAGCACCATAGGTGCTTGAAGCATGACAGGTGCCCAAGCACGAAAGGTGTTTGAAAGAATAATAAGTGCATGAGGTGCCTGAAGTACTTAGAGCGTCTAAATATGAATTTCTCAAAGATTGAGAAGTATCTGGAGTATAAAAGGTCCTGAAGAATATAATTTATGTAAAGCACAAGAGACAAGTTTTTGAATTGTAAGAGGATACTCTGAATTATTGTTGTCATAATTAATGTCATAATGAAAATAATGTGATATTTGTGTATTTTACTCTTTTTCCTTCACTAGGGGTTTTTCCCACTGGGTTTTTCCTAGTAAGGTTTTTTACGTAAACTCGGAGATCTCTTCCTAACATCAGGGGGAGCGTAAACAAGACTGTACTCTTTTTCCTTCGTCCAATTTTTTTCCCAATGAGTTTTCTTGGCAAGTACCTAACGAGACACCGTTTCAAGATGATTAGTTCCATCTATATGTACTTTTTTCCCTTCGACCAATTTTTTATTCCACATGGTTTTTCTTGGCAAGGTTTTAACGAGACATATTTCTAATGGACGGACATCCAAGGGAGAGTATTATAAATAAATATAATATTATTAATTGTGAGGTTTACGGCTTATTTTCTTATTTATTGTGACAAGTGAAGAGTCACTATTTATCCTATAAATATAAAATCATTTATCTATAATAGAACTAATTGGTTTTGAAATACAAGAATACAATTTTTTCTTTTTTAGTTTAGGGTGAATATTTATATACAACCCCATGACTTTGAAACTTCCATAATAAAGCCTCTAGTTACTTAACCCAACTAACCCAATTAAAGAAGGTAAAAAAACACCCCAACCCTATTCTACACAGTGAAAACGATTTTACAAAAACAAAAGCTCAATATAGGATCTGGATCCACAAATTCATTTGCTCTCTCTATTCAATGTTTAGAAGAACTAAACCCAGCCCCTCCCCCCACCGCCCCTCCCCCTCACCCTGCGTTTCTTCACCTCCCCACCATTACAGCCTACCTTCCCCCTCACCTAGCTTCCCAACACAGCCACTCTGCACCACCACAGCCACTCTGCACCACTCCCCTTCCCACTGCCACGATGGTTCGCGCCCATCCCCACTGCCACCACCATTCTGTGTCTAGTCCTCGCGCTTCAGATCTGAACTACCACCGGAACCTTTCTGCCGTTAGATTTGAACTGCCACCAACCGCTGCTCCCTCCACCGTTCTCCTCCGCTGCAAGACCATCTAGAGCGCTGTGACGAGCAAGACCACACAACAATCACCCTGCACCAGAACTCCGGCGCAGCAGCCCACCACCATCAATACCCTTCGCTGCACCAGGTCCGCAGCAGCTCCAGCAGTTGGACTCAATGTTTGGCACAGCTAGATCGATGGCGTCTCATGGGACACGTGGTTCAGCACCAGTTAGAAGGACGGATACAGAGGCTTCAGAAAGACTTTCTCGAGCAGATCAGAACCTCATGTATTCGAACATAGACCACAATAGAAATGAAAACAACCTAGACTCGTCGCACCAAGCCTCCATCTCGCACCAAGCCTCCGCCTCATCTCCAGACGCGTCGTGCCTCAGCTTGTTGGGTTCAACCCACTGGTCCAATGACTTTGGGTACAGACTTGGTGGTCCAAGTCTTTATTTTATTTTTGATTGCTGTGAGAGTGTAGTGAGAAAGGTCCAGCACATTTTGGGTATGTCTTTGGGTACAGACTTGGTGGTCCAAGACTTGCTTTTTTTTTTAACGTGTATGTCCAGCACATTTTGGGCCGAGCTGTACAGATCTGGAAAGCCCTTTAAGGCTTTTAATTATTAATAAGTCTAGCCCGTTATAAGATCTAGCTTGTTTTAAAAAAAAAAATTGTTTGTCTAGCCTTTTTTTGTTGGGTTTTATTTGGGTCCAGCCTCTTTTTGAAAAAATATACTGTTATTGGTTTGTGTCTAGTTCATTAGGAACAACCCTTTGGGTTCATACATTAGGGTCTAGACATTAGGGGCTTATTTTTTTGGATTAGTTGTTAAAAAATATACTGTTATTGGTTGTTTCGTTTTCTGGATTAGTTTATACCAGCCCATTAGGTCTAGACATTAGGGATTTTTATTATCCAGCCAATTTTATTAGTCTTGGATATATTTGGATAATTTTGGCTTGGGTACAGCCCTAGGGGTAAAGACTTGGATTATTTCATTGGACATGTATTTTTGTAAAAAAGTTTGGGTACAGCCCTATGGGTGTGGGACAAATATTGACTTGGACAACCCCGTTGCTTTGGTACATTTTGACTTGGAAAAGATCGAAGCTTGGGTACAGCCCCACAACCATGGACTTTAACGTGGATATAACCTACACTAAAAAAAAGGGTACAACCCTATGGTTGCAGACTGGGACAAATTTTGACTTGGACAAACCCGTTGCTTGGGTATATTTTGACTTGGACAAAAACGAAGCTTAAGTACAGCCCCATATCCATGGACTTTAACATGGATATAACGTAGAGAAACTATACACAAAAAAATAAAAAATTATTACACAACATAAAAACCTAAAACCCCCAACATAGGTACGTACCCGATGGTAAGGACTGCATACGGATTAATAGAAATAACAAAACAAAGGTATGTACCCGATGGTACGGACTGTATACGGATTAATGGTTAATAACAAAAGAATAAAACAAAGAAATGCATGTCAGAAAAAGTAAGAGAGAGAAAGAGTTGGTTTGGTTGGGTTAGGCCTTAAAAAAAATATTTTCTAACCTAAGCTTTAAAATTGGGTTGGAAAGGGATTTAGGCTGCTTTTAAAAGTTTCTTCTTTAGTTTATAACCGTTTCTAATACTTATGACATAGTAATAACAATTGATTTAGTGTTAAGATAAAAAAATAAAAATAGTATAAGAAGAAGGCCTACATGCTACCACCCAAATAACGTGAGCGATAAGAAAAGGCCTCCGTCTAAAAAAAACGACATGCTACAGCCCAAATAAGAAGAATGTCATATTAGTCTAATAAAACAATAAGAAGAAAAAAGTATAAGAAGTAGGCCTACATACTACAGCCCAAATAAAAAGACGTTATTAACTTAAAAAAACCATGAAGGAAAAAAAAAACATAAGTGAAGTGTCCATTAGAAAAAATAAAATCATACAAGTAAAAATAAATTTATACAATTAATTAAATATATTTAATTCTTATATATGATTTAAGATTATATAGTAGACTTATGCACAATAAAAAGGGCTGAAACCCACCTTAATTTCTTTTGTTGGTTTTTTTTTCTATTTTTTTGTTGTGGTTTAATACACCTAAACTTCCAACAACAAATTCAACAAAAAGAAAAATTTACTTATAAAGTTATTTAAAAGTTATGTTAAATAACTTACATGATTGAATTTATTAAAAAAAAATTAACTAACAATCCCCCTCTAGTATTTGTTTTAATCAAATCTAAAAAATTTATTCAATAGAAACTTAACTACTCCTTCCATTCCTTTTTATTTGACTCTTTAGCCAAAAAATTATACTCCATAATATATGTCGTACTATTTTTTCCAATGCAAATTAAATGTTCTTTTTCCTTTTATACCTTTTCTTACTCCTTAAATCGCTCAACAACCAAATAAATATTACTAGCCATAAATAAGGTTATATTGGCCATTTTGTATTAACTTTCTCCTAGTTTTTAGAGTTCTTAATATATGTGTTTCCCTCTAAAACGTCAATTAAAAAGGAATAGAAGGAGTATATATATTAATTACCAATTTTGATCAAGGATGTTATTTTTTTGTCACTTTTTAATTTAAACCCTCTTGTTTTAAATTTTCTAAGTCTGCCACTATATATATATATCACAAATTTAATTAAATTCATCTGAAATTATAAACAAATTTTAAAAATGAAAATTGAAACAAAGATTTATTAAGAGAGGTTATTAAAATGTTAGGTTCAATTGTTTCACTATTATATTATTAATTATTTATATATAATTTGTTTAATTAAAATAAAATAATTTTTTTAATTATATTAGAAAAAGTTTTTTTTTTTTTTTGTTTGTCCTAGGTACTCAAGAGTCAAGACGTTCGCGACCTTGACTACATGGGTTTAATTTCAAATACTTGGGTCAAATATCCAAGTCACAGCCTTCAATTTAGCCTCAATCCACTGTGGGTGTTTAAGTCAAATGTACTAAATAGTAGTCGAAAGAAGTACTTCAATTGATAAGTACTTCGTTAATCTAATATTGATATTGCCGTGCCGTAACGGTCAAAGAGTATGCAGACAATCTTGGATGTACTTTATTTAATCATCTTATAATCACAGCCCTTAAAAGTTAAATATCCCAAGAAAAACTAGTGGGAAAATGACCAAAAAAATCAAAATAATATTATTTTCAGCCCAATAACATCAATGACAAAATTTCTTCCCAATAACATCATTAACTAAATTTTGTCCTTGATGGGAATCGTCCTTGACGGGAATCGTCCTTGACGGGAATCGTCCTTGATGGGAATCGTCCTTGACGGGAATCGTCCTTGACGGGTAAACATGTAATCTTATAATAGTAAGTTAATGGATGATTCTTTGGGGCAAGTATAATATTATTTTGATTTTTTGGGTCATTGACCCAAAACTAGTACTCGCATTATTCTAATTACTTTATTCGAAAGGGAAAAAGACAATAGCAAGACTCGAGAAATTTAAGTTGTCAAGACTCCACTTTTCGATGTTCTGTTTCAGCATTACATTTGCTCAAATTGCTTCAGGTTGATTTAGTTGCATGCTAAAGTCAAGCTTCAATAGTTGCATAATCTTCAATAGTTGCGTCTATCCATATAATATCTATAAAAAAAAATCAATAGTTAAAACCATATATTTTAGAACTAAAATAATTTTAAATAAAATTAAAATATTTATAAAAATTATTTACAAAAATTGAAATCGATATCATTTTAGATATTCTTTTTAATAAACGCATATTTAACACTTCTCCTAATTCTTTCTATAGGTTGGAAATATTGTTAAAAATCTAGAATCAATTTTGTTTTTTTTCAGAAAAAAAAACATTTTTAAAGAAACAATTAGATTGTTTGAACTAGAGGTAGAATATGATGAATTGAAAAGTTAGTGAGCTATCATTTGTTGGGTGAAACCCTTGTACAACCTTTGATTTTTGCCAAAAATGCAACGGAGGCACTGATCTTTGAAATTCTTCGAGATGACTCTTCATATTCCATTTCGCGACAATTGTGGCTATTTTTAACATTTATGTCAGTTGACCGTTAGCCAACGCCGCGTGGCGCCACGTCAATGTCACGTTCTCGCCACGTCAGCACGACGGCAACAACAATTACATGTTTTTTTAAATCATTATATATTTGACTTCTTCTTCTTCGTTCTCCCGTACAAGAAAAGCCGTCCACCGCCCCTCTATCTCCACCTGCCCAAGAACTCTGTTGTCACTCGTGTCCATTCTCCACCATCATCAACCGGCTTGGCTACGCCATCAACAATCGAAGAACCCAAATTAAGGTTAAAGCAAAAAAAAATCTCTTCACACCAAACCAGCGATAGATTAGTTAACAATGTGAATTGATTACTCATCTTTTGGTTAATTGCATATTATATGAGTCACAAAATTGTGATAAGAGTTTCAAGAAATACTTAATATCATTTGCCTGATTAATGGAACCAAAATCTAATCCTAAAACACTTAATATTATTTGGTCATATTAGCAGCTTTTGTGTATCATCATGTGTAATCCAGACTCCCTTATTGCACAACTGTTAAAAGGAATACTACCCGTCTCTTAGATGGAGAAGCATCCTTGAAAGAAGGAAGGTTTTTGAAAATAATATTAAATAGAAGTTTGGTAATGGATTAAACATTAATGTCTAAACTGATATTTAGATGAACAATACAGATAAGATTATAAATCCCAAAGATAACACCATTTTAGCTGTGAAAGAATTTTTCCATACTAATAATAAAAGTTGGAATGAAAAATTCATCTGTGAAGAGTTTGATTCTGATATCTCTAATATTATTCTTAAAATGCTCATTCCAACTTTTGAATACTCTGATTACTTCTACATGGGAGATTCTCTTGATGGGAACTACTCAGTGAAGTTTGCATATGCCTCTTAGAGAAACAAGAAAGAACAAGAAATTATTAAAAATAATTCTAATACACCTACCTCCTCTCATATCATGAATTCGAATATATGAAAAACAATTTGGCATTTGAATTGTATTCCTAAAGTTCGCAACTCATACATAAATGTATTAAAGTTCAACTTACCACTGAGGTGAACTTATATAAAAGAAAGTGTAACAAATACAAGGTTTGTAAGTTATTTAATAATAGTGATGAAAGTATTGAACATCTCTTGTTTGCTTGTCCTTGGGCTAAAGCAACCTAGTTCTCTTCCCCTTTGACCCTTAAAACCATGAATAACAGCACTAATAAAATAGGTGACTGGTTTACTCATATTGTTACCTCTCTGAGTAATAACAATGATAATAATAGTTATGATGCTGAATTCATTAGCTACCTTTGTTGGCATATCTAGAAAGGGCGAAATCGTTTTATTTTTATGGAGTTATTCCTGACCCTTTAGTTACAGTTGAATTGGCCTATACAAACTGTAAGGAATATAAAATGGCAAATAAAAGTCCTAATGATGCAATAATTACTTAGTTGGGGGATGGTAATAACAATAATAATAATAATAATAATAATAATAATAATAATAATAATAATAATAATAATAATAATAATAATAATAATAATAATAATAATAATAATAATAATAATAATAATAATAGTAGTAGTAGTAGTAGTAGTAGTAATAATATTAATAATAATATATACTTGTTGAAACAATATGTAAAAGAAACTAGTTGATGAGAGGATATATGGGGATAATAAGAGTATATTATTATATATGGATTTTTCATCTTACTTTGAGGGAATGGACAAGCCTTTATATAGAGACTTATGAGACTATCCAACTACCCTACTAATTACATAATAAGTAGGATGTTACAAGGGATAAATGTGAAGGTTACAAAGGCTCTCCACTACTCTATAATAATACCCACATTATAATATTTCATAACACTCCCTCTTGGTTATCATTTCAAATACGCATATGATGTTGCCTCGTTAAAAACCTCGCTAGTAAAACCCAATGGGAAAAAACTAGTCAAGGGAAAAAGAGTGCAACGCGTATGAATCTCTCTCTGAATGTGTGGATAAAGTACCTTGATCATTAGTATCATCGACTTGTCTCATGAAATGGAAGTATCTTTGCATAAAATTATCAAGTGCAGCCATAAATTATATTGACATGATATTCATCTTGAACTCAACATCTTGGGCTTTTCTTGTGAACTTAAATTTGACCAAGTCGAGTTGAATATCCACCAAATTTTTATTGATATGCCTCGTTAAAACCTTACTAGGAAAACCCTGTGGGAAAAAAACCGAGTGAAGGAAAAAGAGTACATGATCGTTATCAATACGCTTTTAATTTTCCTCGTTAAAAACTTTGTTAGGAAAACCCTGTGGGAAAAAACCTTGACGAAGGAATAAAGAGTGCAATACGTGTTGTTCTCCCCCTCATGTAAACGTATATGTGATGATCTTCAATTTCGAATATAATCTCGATATTTAACATCTTACATATTTTTATAATAGTAACTATAATTTCAAATTAAAAAATATATATATGAAGTCATATCGTCATATAACACTGGAATGATCCACAAACACAATCACGTGCAATTTAGAGTAATAAATATTCATGCACGTAAATATAAATAAACACATATTCTACTTATGAAATGTAAAACAAATATATGTCAGATTACATGACAATATAAGACAATTAAAGATTGTTAAAGACAACAAAAGTAATACAAATATCATTCTACTATATCCCGGGATTTATGTATACGCGTTTTTAGTCTTCTAAAAACTTTCATGTAATTTTCCGTATCACACGATACATATTGGTAAATTTATTTTATCATGCACATAAAGTCCTAAATAAAACTTTTAGGCAAATATTTTCCACCCAAAAAGTACTTCATATATTCACATTGGCTGTGTGAGTATGATTATGTCTGACTGCGTCTTATTATATTTGGTCATTAATTTTTCTAGTCGACATTATATAATGGACTTTGATTCAAGATCTTCGTTTTCATTTAGTAACTTTTACATGATCATTTACACATATTATTCGATCATAATCAAGTTGTTTTTCGATTCCATATATTTCTATAGTAATATAATTGAATCAGATTCTTTTATCTCAATTTCTCAATAATGAAAAAATATTCAGGTTCTGGTACTCTTTTTAGAGTACTATTCTTTAGTTATATTTTCTACATTGTCTCATGATATTTTTAGAAGTGCCAACTTGCTTATACTGCTCAATTTTATGATATTTTGGAACCGATAGGTCGACCACGGTTTACGCGTTGCAATGTATTTTTTCAAAGAAAAATAATTTGAGCATGATCTTTTCAAGCTGAATAAGTGAGTCACTTATAAATGCATCTTATTATTACACAGAGCTCATAACTTATTTGCGAGGATGAAGTTGCATCTTATAAAATATTTTTCAGCTCCCCCTCTTATCATGAGAATCTTGCTTTATGCATAGTATTTCAGTATACATATTTTTCATGTGGCAAACTCAAGATACATATCAATTATTGTATATTGAAATAAATTCTCATATTTGTTCATGATCTCATCTTTGTGCATAATGGTGGAACATTTATATTTTATGTTGCACAACTAACAGTATATAGATGGATACTTTAGGTCTTTGACCAATTAGGGTATTCATGATTTTTAGTTGGACTTTTATTTTTTCAATATGACCGTATATATTTATAAAGTTGTATGTCGATAAGTCATATTAGGTGAATTCACAACCAATTTTCTAGCAATTTTCAATTTCAAGAAAATATGTATTCTACTAGATCATATATTTCTTCCCCTGAATTTGACTATTGATTTCAAATAGTACAAACAAAAAGGAGATATCCTAGTAATATTTATTTTAGAATTTAAGCAATATTGATAAATATTGTATTAGTGGTTGTGGTTATAATAATGATTGTATTCATGATAATGAATTTATATTAATAAATATGACGGAAAAACCTAACATAGCAAAATATTAGGGTCATCAAACTTATATCACTTCATGTGATGGTTTTGACCGATTGGTCATGTTGATGAGTTTTTATTAAAGAATAATATCAACTTTTTTTTGTGCATATCAAGCATATGAAACATCTCAATACAAGATATTTTGTCACTCTATTTTTTGAAATTTAATCGAGTTGGACTCGCTCATATATTATCCTTTGAGAAGATACGATAAAGATTTAGTTTTTTTCATAGAAGTATAAGTTTATCCTCTCGTAATTGATTTAATATTGGATTTATCCAATTGACATTCATCATAAAATAATTATGTCACATAATTTTGTAGAGTAAATTTTTTCACTTATGACATGATGATCTTTGTTTTGTTCAAATACAAAAATGACATGATGATCGATTGGTCCAAAACAACATATTCAAGTATCCTCTTTGCAAGAGGGCGGTGGTTCAAATTCCACTTCTAACATATAATTATCTTTTTATTAAAATGTCATTCTATAAGGATCCATTTCAGAATTTATCTTTCTTTTTGTTTTCATGATTCAATAATCATGTCAAATAATCTTTCGCAATTTCAAGTTCACGATTTTTTTTATGATAACGTGTTCTTTTCAGGAATACGTAATTATTTCTCCAACCCTGTATGATTTTCAAAGTCAGTGACTAATATATTGTATAATTTTTCATTATATGAAATGAATTTCTGATTCATGATAACTATACAAATCATGGGAATAGACTTTAAACCTCGTTGGAGATTATATTGAAGAAATGTTATTTTTTTCTACGCAATCGTTCTTAGATGCGTTACTTTCTTTCCAAATGATTATTTTCACTATCATATGTGACATTCATATGGCTTTCAAGGTCATGTCAAACAAACAATTTAACATTCAATATTTCAAAGAAATGATAATAGAATGTTTTTTTCTCATGTCATCAAGATGTATTTGAGAATTTAAGAGAATTCATCTCAATACTTATTTGCATGATTCAATAAATCATTTTTTCCATAAAATATTTAGACTTTAAGTCTATAATTAACGATATTATGATAAATGAATTCCATAATCTTTCACAGATTCTTTCGCAATTTCAGTCCACAATTTATTTATTTTTTATTGTGGTGTATTTGGATTACATGTCCAATTTTATTCATATAAGCCTTATTTTCTCACTTGATTTCAAATTCAAGATATATGACAAAATATTGCTCAATATATGAACGAAAATTTATTTCGTTAGTCTCATTTTCATGAATCATACTTTTGTAACAACTAGGCTTTGAATAATTTCACCATGAATTATTATCAAGTTGGACATTTCATAATGGTATCATCAATTGTTTCTCATCAATATTCAAAATTTTTCTTGATAAGTTCATTGAAATATTTTTTTTCTTTATAAACAACTTGAAAGTTATTTTTTTTCATAAACAAGACGAGTTTCACATTGCTTTTAAGCAATCATAATTTATAAATTGAAGCAAACATTCAGTTGCTTATTCTCGCCATTTTTTTCAATGATTGTAATTCTTTTCTTGAAGCAAACTTGTACAATTCAAGTTGAACATTCTCTTTCAAAATCATATATTTGAAGAGGTATATGAATTTCGATTAATCTTTACTCTCTATTAAAATATATTTTCAAATAGAGATGAAGTAATCAGTATTCTAATATAACATAAAAAAATTAAAAAATATATCTTACCACAAGAATTACTTACCTCTATATAACAAAAAAAATTATGAAGAGTCTCAAATCATATTAGCTCGGTTGGTAAAGTCGTGCTGATAACGTGTTGAAACAATATGTAAAAGAAACTAGTTGATGAGAGGATATATGGGGATAAGAAGAGTATATTATTATATATGGATTTTTCATCTTACTTTGAGGGAATGGACAAGCCTTTATATAGAGACTTATGAGACTATCCAACTACCCTACTAATTACATAATAAGTAGGATGTTACAAGGGATAAATGTGAAGGTTACAAAGGCTCTCCACTACTCTATAATAATACCCACATTATAATATTTCATAACAATACTTGAATATTAATAATAGCATTTTTAAGACTAATGCTAGTCCTTGGACCCCTCATCCCATTAATAAGTTTAAGATTAACACTGATGCCTCCTTTTCACCTTTGGGTTGTGATATTGCCAACATTATCAGGACTCTTTTGTATGTTTGCTAGAAGGAGATTCTAAATTGAGTGAAGCTAGGAATGCAAGTATAGCTTAGGCAAAAGGTATTTTGTGGGGTTGCGATGTGGCTAAAATATTCTCGGATAACTCCACCATCATTGAGAATGACTGCGAAGTTATTATGAAATCTTTGATATCTACTTCTCCTTTGTATTAAATTTGATTGTAATAATGTGTTTATAACTATTTATGATACTATTGAAACCTGTAGGCCTCTTTTCTCCTTTGTTTGTCGCAAAGGAAACCGTGTAGCTGACTGGATTGCCAAATACAAGCTAAGTTGCAAGTTGTTTAGTGATTGGAGTCCAACTGTCCTCCCCAGTTAACTAGTCTTTTTCACCTTAATTTAACCTTATGTGGTATCGGGGGATATTTTGTATTTGCTTACTCGTATTTCTAATATAATCGTTTGACAAAAATAAGTATATCATCGTGTGTTTCTCCATAAAAGTATAGCCAAAAGGTAACTAAGGGATGAATCAAACAAATGCTAATGCAACAATAAGAATCCCAACAAGAACAAGAGTCAAAGTTGTAGTCTTCAACTGCATTCACAAATGAGGGTAATTATAATAGTTAATACCTCTTTAAACTACAAAACAAAACCAAATCTAACTTTTAATAGATTCTATTGAGCATTATTGAAACTAAATTAATTTGGAATTCTCATTGTGATTTGAAAGCTTGGCTATTCAATGTCTTCACCAATCTTTCAATTTAACACATATATGATGCAATTCGAGCTTATATGTGAAAATCCAGAAGGGTAGTAGCTAAAATTACCGGGAAGCTTGCTTCATGAGATTCAACCAGTTTGGATCTTTATCTGATTCATCATCAAAGCTCAAGTTTTGCACCAAATCTCAAGTTTTGCACCAAATCTCAAGTTTTACCTTAAATTGGGTTCTGCTCCAAGCCGGTTGATGATGGTGGAGAAGCGTTCCCGAGTGCCGGTGGTTTTCTTGTGCAGGAGAGCGGCTTGGTGTGGGAAGTGAGTGTTAAAGAGATATTTTTACCTTAATTTGGGTTCTTCGATTGTACATGGCGTAGCCAAGCCGGTTGATGATGGTGGAGAATGGACACAAGTGGCGGCAATTTTCTTGTACTGGAGAGCGAAGAAGAAAAACGATTTAAAAAATTGATTTTGTTTTACCTTAACTTTGGTTCTTCAGTGTTAGTGATGGTGTAGAATGAACTCCTTGTGCGATGGCCGAGCTTCAATTTCAATAGGTATCCATTTGGTGCAACTGCATTTTTAAGCGACAGGTAAACGACGAAGTCAGAGTTAGAGACATTGAGGTGAAATTATCATGTTTAAGAATTAGTTAGCGTTATTAGCCAGACACTCGTAATTGTAATTTTATTTGTACTTATATTTTTATTTTCCATAATATAACTCTCTTCTTCCGATAATAAATAAATAAATAAAATAAACTGGACAAAAAAGTATAAAAAAATTCATTTTGCAACTTATAATCAAATTATAGAATTTAAATAAATAATTTTCAATCATTATATATATAGATATATATTACAAATACCTTAAGAAATATAAAATTAATGGTATTTTATCATTTTTAGAAAACAATCCTAGCTATGGATGAAACACTATCTGAAAATAAAAAGTTGAATAAAAAAATTCTACAACAACATTGAAAAGGAGACAAATTTTAAATTGGCTAATTCTTTTACTAAACGCATAATAGAATTTTAAAGAAAACAAAAAAAATTAAATAAGATGTCTGTTTCATCTTATCTCTCTTCTCCTATTAAGTAAAGTTAATATTTTAATACTAAAACCATATATATTGCATGGCCCTATTTGTCGGGGTGGTTTAAATAAGATTTTCCCGGAGGTGTGGTGTAAATGGAGATGCGGGTATTGAAGTAAGGGTTGATTGAAGTGTGTTTATATGCTGATGTGGGTTTTATGGTGGTAATTGATGGTTGAGGATTGCTCGGTGGGATTATTGGTGGTGTTGCGTTGGTGGTGTGAGTAGTTATGATTTTCGGATAAGGGTTATTGTTTATGGGGAGGTTAGGTTTTCCGGTTTGAGTTTTTTTCTAGGGTGGGTTAGGTAAAGTGATTGAAGAATGACTTTGTGGGCTTTTATATGTCCCAAAGGACATTTGTAATTCACTTGCATGATGAGGTGTTTGAAAAGCATTGTCACCTTCCATGGTATGAAATAAGATGTTGTCCACAACAAGCATCTCACTTCTCTTGTCAGCAAGTTTTTATCCAAGTCAATACTCGTACCCGTTGTCGTTTCAACAACCATCTTATTACTTGAGGATTCTTCTTTCTTCTTTTCCATTATTTGGTGGTTATTAACATGTGTATAACCTCTTTCTCCCATAAATTCAAAGTGACTAGGAGATGCTTGAACAAAACCTTCATCATCGTGATTCAAATTAAAGTGTTGATGTTGTTGTTGATGATAATACATCCTCTTTCCATCAAAGTGATTTGGTCTAGAAAACATGATTGTCTTTCTCTTCTTTTGTACGCTTCTTGAAGAATTAACCATGGTCAGATTAAGGAGGCGAGTAGAAACCTTAATCCAACTACCCAATTTATGTATGATTTTCTTCGGATTGTTTCAAATACTTTCATCATGTTCAAAATTTCCACAACTATAGCATACCTGACCTAAATTTTCAAACTTAAACTTGATCCAGTTTGGTATTTTTGTGTTTTTCTAGAAATTAAAACCTAAGAAGATTGGCATATTCTAACTCCAGTCAATTTTGAATTTCGTGAAAGACTGATCATTGATAAAACACCCAGGAGGTAAAATAATTTCATGTATATTTCTGATTTGCAAGGCCAGCCCAAACTTTGTTGGTTACCTAAGACGAGAAAAAATTTAGGGCTTTTTATAATCTAAAATATAATAATAGAATTTATAATATAAATATTCATATAAAAAGAAAACTCGAGTTATTTTACTCTATTTAAAATATTTCATTTAAAAACGTGTTAAAAAAGAATACATCTAAAAAGAGTTACTGAATTTATTTTAAAAACATTTTTTATTTTAATCTTTTGTGTTGAGGTCTATTTTTAATAATTTTTTGTAATCAAAGATAAATTAAATTAAACTTGAAATAAATTTATAAAAATAATATAATTTAATTTGAACTTGAAATAAATTTATAAAAATAATATAATTTAATTTAAAATACAAAAAAAAAAAATTATGATTAATTAATTTTTTTACTTGTATTTTTCTTGTTTTTAATAATAAAATAAAAAGACTCATATATAAGTTTAGGAGTTTTAAGTTATAATGATGGTTTATTATTATGACAAAAAAAAACAACTGAAGAGAAAAAAAGAACTTTGTGCATCTCTACCGTGTTTCAAACTAGAGACTTCAAGGAATATTAACCACCTCATTTCTGCTAGACTATCATTGCATATATGTAATATTTTAATCTAAATAAAAATATATAATCATTAAATAAATTTGTTTTTGTGGGGCTCTCAAAAATTTGGGGCCCAAGGCGACCGTCTTGGCTGCCTTGGGCCCGGGCCGGTCCTGCTGATTTGTTAAGGCATTTCTGAGATAATCTTGTGGTTTAGAACATTTGGAGGTAAACCATACAATTGAACCCATATAGTAGTATAATTAACATTCCTAACACTGCTACTTAATTCATTAAGGGCCAGCTTACCCATGAACGTACATGGACTTTTTTCCTAAACTTTCTCTTTATCGTCATAGTTAGCAAGTTTTATGATGAACTTGGTTCCTATGTGTTTTGTTTGTATTTTACCAGAAATATCCCAGTTTTTTTTAATATGGTTTCCGGTAAAACCAAAGTTTACTCCATCGTGATGAAGAAAATTATCCATCAATTTAGGCTATTTTAATGTTTGGTAGTGCTTTTCGCTTTCAGTCGATGGAGTAATAGCTCCATTCTTTGCATTTCACAAAATATACATTTATGATGCAGGTAATAAAGAGGATAGTAAATGGAAATGATTGGCGTGATGAGGAACACAAGAATTTCAGTAATAAATGCAATGTGAAGAGAGACTTAAAAACAGAGGAAAAAGCAGGAGAACAGGGAGCTGGAAAAACTAGGTAAAACGTGATAAAAGTGGTAGAATATGAAAATAAGAGCTAAGTATATCAGAGAAAACGCTAAGTAATCAACGTTTGAAGATCAACATAGTTATGAGTGTGAAGTACTTTTGTAAAACAATGGTGATTTTTAGCGTGTGAGTGTTAGTTTGAGAGAGAAAGTTGAGAGAGAAGAAAAATATTTTTCTGCAACAAAGATCATCAATTGTTAAAGTATGTCATTTAAATATCTATTTGAACATATCTTATTACATTTTGTGTTACATTTTTAATTCTATTTCTCTAGTATTAAATATTATTAATGATAGTGATAAATATGATAATAATATACTTAATCCCTAAATCGATAAAAATGAAAAATCATCACGAATGATCCGTCCAAGTTCAAAATATCCAAATTTATTAATATGGATCAAAAGATTATAAGGATGCCCTTATCATTTACAAGGAAAGAGGGGATATGATAACCTTTAGAATCACTATGGTTTTAAAGAGGGTTGGTCTCTTAAAACGAAGGACATCGTCCTACACTATATTTAAGTTGAAACGAAAATAAGAAAGAAAATTGGCTTATTATTAAATATTCGTGGTTGTCTAAAAGTGGAGTTTCAATCCCACTAATATGTTGAAAATCGTACGATGTATTATTTGTAATGAACGTAACTTAGAGATGAACCTGGAATTCTTCTGAATGGAGTTACTTCGATATTCATGATGGACTCACCAAGTTGGACAACAAGCAATTTGTATTAGAAATGTCGTTCTCATAGTCAAGACTTACCCATGTGTTTTAATTATCTTGAGGAATGATTGTGAGACACTAGGAAGCCACCGAGCAATACGACTAACAATTTAGATTATACACATGTAATTTTGTTTTAAGATTTGACCTTCAATTCTAAGAACTATAATTTTACTTTCTCTTACCTCTCGAGAAACTTAATGTTTCGACTGATTGGATCGCTAAACAACTATTATGTATATTAGTGTTTGCCAACGAGGTGATGCTCCTAATAAGATAAAAACATGTCATCCATGTATAGTGTAAATATGCCGCCATGTTAGCTGGATGAAACGTTTTTACGTCTAAGAGGAACTTCAACCGTCACATGTACGAAGCAAAAAATAGTGTTAACACCACCTTAAAAAAAGCTTCCGATGAAATTATGATACTCATGTCAGTAAGTGTTTAAGATGGATCCCCCCTTAATAAAATCTAGCGACGATAAGTTATAAACAGTTTAGTTAAAGTTTCAATGTAAAAAATAGATTATGAATGAACCAGTTACCCCAAATGTTTCTGAACAAAACTAATATAAACCAGGGAACGCCAAATAATTGTATGGTAGTCACAACCTATAATCCGTATTAAACCGGAGGTCATGGAAATTAAGGTACACAATCAGGTATTTGGTTTACCCACGGCGCATGTAGTATTCTACATTCTTCTCATTTACACAACATAAATATAAGATATATTAGATAACCTGAATGGAACTTGGAGTCTACTCATGTCATGACACCTATTCGAGATTTAGGTTACATACACGATACAACATTATGGTTTGGTTTTAATATTAGTGTTCAAAAATCGAAGGATTAGGTGCTAAGCTTACCCGTGCATCTTTCTATAAATAACTTCTTTATTTATGATTGAGGGTGATATGATGATTTTCAAGTTTTTGGTGATTTTTCTTTATTGTACTTAATTATTTTGTTTTTACTAAAATTTATGTAAAAGAAAAAATATGAAATTGTCAAAATATTATGATCAAGTTGCTACAACGGCATTTTTGTCGTATTTAACACGGAAAAAAGACCAAATGAAAATAGACGAACTAGAAAAATTTAAGAACTCCATAATATTTTGTACATTCGTTTACAGCTCATGCATGGACCACTGACATGTCCACACTATAAACTTTCCCAAAGTATATTACACGAAAAATTGTCAGATGGCACGACAAATTGAAAAGCAAAATATTCCACTAAATACCAACTGTGTGTTTCCTTTTCTTGTCTGAATTGTACTTTTCATACTGAGGTTCTTCTTAGTTTTATTTCTTGTTCTGTATTTCCAAAATATAAAATTATTAATCATTCGGTGATTAGAAGTTTTCAAATTCAAGTTTAAATGCTGAAAGATTTAATAAAAAGATGAAGTTTAATAGTATTTAGTTTATGGTTTTCTTTCTATTATGTATTCTTCATACAATTAGTTTTTTAAGTCTTATAATATGGTAGCTACTTTCCCATGAAATTATATATAAAACTACTACTAACAAGAGTTTAATGCACTCTATGCCTAGCTCAGTAATCAATGCCTCCCTTTCCATTCTCCAAGCTATTCCTCAGTTTTTTATTAGTATTTGAGAGTCACTTTGATTAGAGTGAGTTGATCGTGAAATCACTAGTATTTCTAAGTTCTAACCACTATAGCAACTATCGAACTTAGCTTCTCTTCAGTTTGCTGTACAAAGGTGAGCTCTCTAAAACATTTAACTTTCTTGAAAATGTTACATTTAGTTGTTTACATTTTGGTGTTACGCAACTTCCATGGTGTTGTTAATTCATTGAATGATGAAGGGTATGCACTTAAATCATTCCAGACTTCCATTATAAATGACCCGGAAGGGTCATTAAACAACTGGAATTTCTCTGATGAAAACCCTTGTTTTTGGAATGGTATATCTTGCAAAGACAAAAAAGTTGTATCTCTTCTCTTACCAAGTAAGAAGCTTTCCGGGTTTCTCTCTACTTCACTTGGTTCATTATTGAATCTTCGACATCTGAATTTAAGAAACAATAACTTGTCTGGAAGCTTACCTTTGGAACTTTTCGAGGCTCGAGGTTTACAAAGTTTATTTCTTTATGGAAATGGCTTTTCTGGGTCATTACCATATGAGATTGGTAATCTTAGTTACCTCCAACATTTGGATTTATCGGATAATTCGTTTAATGGTTTCGTTCCTAGTACGATCATTCATTGTAAGCGATTAAAGGGTCTTGTTCTTAGCAAGAATAACTTTAGTGGTGGTTTGCCTAGTGGTTTAGGTAGTAATTTGGTTTCACTAGAGAAACTCGATGTTTCATATAATAGTTTTAGCGGTTTAGTTCCGAATGATTTAGGGAATTTGTCGAATTTAGAAGGTACTCTTGATTTATCTCATAATGTATTGAGTGGTTCGATTCCGGCGAGTCTTGGTAATTTACCGGAGAAGGTGTACATTGATCTCACTTACAACAATTTAAGCGGTCCGATTCCACAAAACGGCGCTCTAATTAACCGAGGTCCGACCGCTTTTCTTGGAAATCCGTCGCTTTGTGGTCCTCCATTGAAGAACGCTTGTTCAGATAGCGACGCAAGTTCACCATCATCCTTACCTTTCTTACCGAGTAGTTTCCCAACCACGGGGAGTCGGCATAGAAAAGGGCTTAGTAAAAGCGCGATTATCGCGATTATAGTAGGCGATGTGATTGGAATTTGTGTAATCGGTTTACTATGCTCGTATTGTTATACAAAAATTTGCGCTAAAAGTGCAAGACATGAAGGGAAAGAAGTACTAAAGGGGAGAAAAGAGTGTTTATGTTTTAGAAAAGATGATCAGTCAGAGATTTTATCGGAAAATGTCGAACAATTGGATCTTGTGGCGTTAGATACACAAGTGGCGTTTGATTTAGACGAGCTTTTAAAGGCTTCGGCATTTGTGCTAGGTAAAAGTGGGATTGGGATACTTTATAAAGTGGTGCTTGAAGGTGGTGTTACCTTAGCAGTTAGAAGACTCGGTGAGGGTGGTTCACAAAGGTTTAAGGAGTTTCAAACGGAGGTAGAAGCTATTGGGAAGCTACGCCACCCAAATATTGTGACTCTTAGAGCGTATTATTGGTCGGTCGATGAGAAGCTTTTGATATATGAGTTTGTATCTAATGGAGACCTTGGAGGCGCAATTCACGGTAAGTTCTTACCCTACTGTTATTCTAATTATGAGCAATCTATAGTTATGTGAACCAGGAAATTTGTTCGGCACTTTAGGTCCCTATATTATGTGCACTATAGGTCTCTTATGTTATGCAAAAGTTGTACTATAGGTCACTCTTTTTTGTTGTGGGAACTAGGGAGTACAAGGGGCGTCCCCTTTTTTTTTACTTAATTGCTCTTTTGGGCCCTATATTTTGCCAACATTGCACTATCAGTGTCTATGTTATGCAAAAGTTGTACTATAGGTCTCTTTTTCCTGTTGCGGGAACAAGGGAGTTTGGGGGAACACAAGATTTTTTTTATATTAATTTAACTTTAGATCCCTATATTATGCCAACATTGCACTATAGGTCCCTATGCTATGCAAGAATAATACTATAGGTCCCTATATTTTTTGTGATGGAACAAGGGGGTATAAGGCAATGACCCATATGTTTTTGGATTTAATTGCATCTAGGTACATGCAAAAGTTGCACTAAGGTCCCTATACTACGCGAAAAGTGTGCTAGGGGTTATATATTATGCAAAAATTGTCATAGTGGTGCTCATATTTTTTTGATTTGATTGCGATATATGTCCCTATATTGTATAAATCAAAGCTTAAAAAGATAATTTTTTAAAAACGTGGAAAGGCCAACTGCCAAGTGAAAGTTCTGAAAATCTGGGGTTATCATAAGGTTTTTTTATATAAGAAATTATGGGTCAAATTTTGTTGCCCAAAACTTAGTGGAATCCATGGTCCTTGACTATAAGGTAGCTGCGCCCTAATTATAATTGTGTCAAATTGATTTTTTCAGGAAAGCCAGGGATGGTGTCATTTACACCTCTTTCATGGTCAGTTCGGTTAAAACTAATTAAAGGAATCACAAAAGGCTTGGCATATTTACATGAATTTAGCCCCAAAAAGTACATCCATGGAGATTTAAAGCCGTCTAATATATTGCTCGACCAGAATATGGAACCAAAAATCGCTGATTTTGGACTCGGACGTCTCCTTAATATAGCCGGAGCAACCCCGAAACTGCACTCCGATCGAATGTCTTACGAGAACCCAACACAAAGAAAACAAAGCAATGCACCATCTGAAGTTGGGGCATTATCATGTTATCAAGCTCCTGAAGCTTTAAAAGTCGTTAAACCATCCCAAAAATGGGATGTTTACTCTTATGGAGTGATACTATTGGAGATTTTAACAGGTAGGGGAGCTTTAGAAATCGATCTTCCTCGCTGGATTCAGATATGTGTTGAGGAAAAGAAGCCTCTTTCAGATGTTTTGGACCCGTGTTTAACTCAAGAAGCAGGTAAAGAAGAGGAGATAATCTCTGTTTTAAAGATTGCATTGGTGTGCGTAAATAGTAGCCCGGAAAGGAGACCTTCGATGAGGCATGTGTTTGATTTACTAGAGAGACTTCCATCATCTTCTAACTAAACATTGTATGAAAAATTATAAATTCAACTGATAAGTTTGGAAAAAATGGAAGGTCACGGAGGAGTACAATTTTAGCTCAGATTTATAATAGTCTTGCTTTTAAAAGTTGTAATGATTAGAGGTGACTGTTTGTTCATATGTTATTATGTTACATGTAGAAAGTTATTGTCTTCTTTCTCTTGTCGTAGATGTTTTGCTTATATATGGTTCCTTCTGTGCTTCCATATCAATTTTTCTTTTTCTTTTCACTTTACTTAAAAGCACATAAACAAGCACTGTTCTTTGGAAGTGGTTTTAGATGGTTGAAAGTGTTTTAGACTTTAGAAGCATTGTTAGGAAAAAAATAAACTAATTACATTGCTTCTAGATTTCTCTATTAGGGTGAATAAAGTAATGCAGATCTACCTACGCTTTTCTCTTAATATTTTGTGTGAATTGTTGTATTGCTTAAATGCAGCCATGTCTTGTCAAAAAAAAAGTGCAGACATGTGTAAACAATATGTTTACTAAAGGTTTTATTTATTTAGATATTTTTTTTAGATTATTACCCTTGAAAACACCATATCAGGACATAACAAGTTCTATAGCCTTTTATTACTAAAGACCACAACAAAAATTCAACACTATATCTCAAAAATCTAATTACGTTGCTATCCTTTTTTTTTGTTTTTTTATTTCTCTATATATACTAATTTATAGCATACTTTGTTAAAAACCCTAATTATTATTTTTCTTTCTCTCTCTTTACTTCATATTTCCGCACTCTCTTTCCGGCTCCAGTTCTGCTCTGGCTTCAAATCGGCTTCACAAGAACACCAGAACACCAGCCTCCATTATCGATAGCAGCAGGTGGTGGTTCGAGTTGTTGCAGCGGCGTTGCAGATCGGAGAAACAATTGGTGCAGAGAGGCGTCGTGTTCCGCCTTCAAAAACCTTCAATCCGGCGATAAAACTAGGGTTCCGCCGTCAGAAACCTTCAATTACTGAGATCGTGCACAGATTTTTCTCCAGTTTTGCTCGGCTGTTCATGAAGCCATTGAAGAGAGACTTCATGGTTCGTTGCTGAGTTCGTGAAGCCGTGGAAGGAGAGTAATGACATGGAATCCATGGAAGAGAGACTTCATCGTTCTGCTAACTGCGCTTTGTCCGTTCAAACCTTCTCCGTTCGAAGATTTGATAATCTGTTTTGCTTCAGATCTTCTCCTTCTTCTCGGAAATCTGATGATGATGAGTTTTCGATTGTTGAGGAAGCTGTGTGAATTGGAGCAGCTTTTCCAAAGCTTTTCTCGGGAGAGCATAGTACTTTCCCTTATTTGCTGATTATTATTCACAAACGAGCATAGTAGATCTGATGAAACAATTTGGGTTGAGCATTGAGATTGTTTTCGTATCTTTTTTGTCTTTTTCTTTTTTCTTGTAATTGTAACAATTTGGGAAATGAAACAATTTGGGTTTTCAGTGTATGCAACTACAAAATTTAACTTAAATTCAATTAGTTGTGGCGATGTTGATTTTTTGTGTTGAATTAAGAAATTATTTAAACTCAATAACTTTTGCCTAAATTCTCAGCACTTTACTGATTATACGAGAAATGTTCAGTAAGCTTACTGATTATACGAGAAACGCTCAGCAAGTTACTGAGCATGCTCAGTAAAGTCACTCAACAAAAAAATTCAAATACTCATCAACTTTTTTCGACACTCAGAACTTTTTCCGGTACTCAGCAACTTTTTTCATGCTCAGAAACTTTTTTCATGCTCAGTACCCCAAACTCAGAACTTATTTCCACGCTCACCGCCGACCACAGAGGGGAGAGAATAATGGTAGTGGAGAAGAGAGAAGAATCTGTTTTTTTGTATTATATGCACTAGAAGGGTAGTAATGACATTGGACATCTTATTGGCCTCTAAGAATGAGAGAGGAATTGACTAGTCCTTTATGACACTACAATAATCTCTAAGACCTCATGAGTAATTGACCCTATTTTTTTTATATAATTGTTGGAAACTTCCATCTTTTACATTCAACTACTTTCATTTTATTTTTTGTTATTATTGTAATGTATAACAATGATTAATCTCAAAAATTTTGAATTTTAAATATTTTCTAAAACTTAATTTTTTGAGTTTTGAAATTTTTTCCTTAACTTATTTTTTATTTTTTTAAAAATCTTTTTTTGATACGTACTTGTTTAAATCTAACATTGGAGTTTTAGGAAAAAAATTTCCATAACTCAACTTTTTAAGTTGAGACTCAATTTTTTTAGTTTTGAGAATTTTTCCGAAATTCAAACTGTTTTTTTTAAAGAAAAATAGGATACATAATTGTTTGAAATTAACAAATGTAGTTTTTTCGTGACTCAATTTTTTGAGTTTTGACTAAAAGTTTTTGAGTTTTGTAAATTTTCTTGAACTCAACTTTATTATTTTTGAGAATTTTTCTTTAATTCAACTATTTTTTTTTTTTGAAAAACTTTTTCGTAGGATGCATATCATTTCATTGTTTTGCACTTCAAATAATGAATGATTCATTTTTTATGATAATTTTTTAAACCTTGTTGATGTATCCATTTAGATTAATTTGTTTCCCTCAACTAGAAGCGGATTCAAGATCTCTTAAGAAGAGTAAAAATACCTTACATTTTAAGGAAGAGTGCGCGTGAATGCGGGGTTTATTGAGTATTGGTCCTTTCAAAAAACTAAATTTGAAAAGTATTTCATAATACTTTTCAAAAGTATTTTTCCATTTTAAAGTGATTTTATTATTAAAATAAGTCATCACAACAGACCCAAAATCGTTTATACTGAAAAATTATGTTAGTAAAATAGTTTGATCATTCCTACAAAGACGAAACTTGTAAGGTTTGTACATTTCACATTTTATTTTCTTTATTCCTCATCTCTCATTTGTTAATGATATTGGTTTATTAGAGATGTACAATAATGGTGCCTAACCTCATAGATACGGGACTATTTTAAACTTTTTAGGCTAAATAGTTTTACTTTTGTACAATGTACAATTTTTTCATATATATATAACCATTTACCCAACAAAAGAACCATTTATCTGCCCCTAACTCTAAGCATTAGCATTTAGTTATATCTCGAGTCAACAAATATTAAAATTCATCTATATTAAAACATTGTAAAAATTAATAGTTCTTCAACCTTATTTGGTTGTCTAGCTTTTTTGGTAGATTGTATCTGCTGTGATGTAGGAAACACTATGCGTAGTAAAAGATAAACACAATATTGAAAAAACAAAGCTAAATTATATTTTAATAGATAAAAATATGCCTTCTAATAAAACATCAAGGTCTTTAAATAGTGCATAAATAAAATCCTAATGGATCAAAAATACAAAATTGCAAAATAAAATATTTAAAACGGCCTAAAAGTCACTACTAGAAAACTTAAAATGTAAAACTAAGGATTTTGGATGGTTTTTAATACATTGTGCTCAAAAGGACCAACACACTCAAAAACATGTATTTTCAACCAATTATGATAATGTATGCAAAAGTTAGCGAAAACCCTCTCGAAAAATCCAAGACACCTTGGAAAATAGATTTTTGAGTTTTTGGATGATCCGAACGAGCCCAAATCTTCATTGTATCATCCTCTCCAAGGTAGAGAAGATCATTCTCAAATTGTGGGTAGTCGTCAGTGAAATCATCACAAATGACCGGAATAAGATGTTTCACATTATAAATGTCTGAGGTGTTAATATGGCATGGAAAATGAAGACTATATGCATTGGGGTTGATCTTCTTATCAATCTTGAGTGGCTCATTCTTTTTTGTTGGCATATAGCCTCCCTTAATAGATTGTTTTAATGTGACAAATCCTTTTGTGTTTAGTGTGCTAATTACTCTTGTTATACATATTCTATCTTGCACTCTAATTCATCAAAAAGCACATCTTTATCATTTAGATCAAAGCTTTATTGTTATATCTTATGAAACTAATTCTCATGCAAATACTTTTATTTATATCTTTGTGTACATTGAGAATTAGCTTTAGTGATCAACTACAAAGTTTCTTAAAATGATGTTTCCTACAACTCTCGTGAAGAAAACTTTTCCATCCGAGCAACGAATCAAAATGTCAAAAGTTCCCAAGCAGTAGGAACCGGGTACCCGCATTGGGTGAAACCGGGCACCCGCATTGGTGGCGCGGTGCACCTCACCAACCCCGCGGTGCACCGCAAGTTAGGGTTTTCTGCAGCAAAATGAAGACAAAAGGAATAGATCCGTTGGGGATATTAATATATCCGTTGGAGACAAGTCTTATGACCGTTGGGAGCATTTTGCAGCTATATATTGAAGGTATTTCAAGGCTACAATCACACCTTCAACCCATATACACTTAGGGGCTTAATTGTTATCATCCAAGAAGGTGTCAAGAGCTTCATAGTTCATATCCACTCAATTAAGGAGTTAATCCAAGGAGCTATCAAAGTTATTTTCTACTCAAAGAGGAGTTTACAAGCTTATAGTCATATCTACTCTTTAGGAGATTATCTAGCAAAGTTGTTTGCACCCCTTTAAACACTTTGTATCTATCCTCTTAAGTCTAGGTCTTGAAATAGATAGATTAAGAGAGAATTCAAGTATAAGGAGTATACTTGGTATCCTTGTGTTGAGATAGCATAAGTGTTTGAGTATCGGGAGTATACTTGGTGTCCTTGTGTTGCGATAGCACAAGTGTTTGTCCTTCGTGTTATCGAAGAGGTTGTAAGGGTTATTGTGTTCTCGACCCGGTTAAGAGAGACACGGGAGCTTAGTGAAAAGCTTGAAATCCTAAGGAGGCTTCCTTAGGTAGTGGATGTAGGGAAACCGAACCACTATAAATCGTGTGTATCTTTCTATCCCTACTCTATTTACTTTCCGCACTTTATATGTTTGATAATATGCTAGTATGAATATTGTGATATTGATTATCTAGTTTATCTAACATATTGCCATCTAGAGTAGTTAGAGATTAGAAACTCGTTTTACTTGTATCAATTATATATCGAACCTCTTAGCTTATCCATTGCATGATCCCTTAAGAGTTTGATATATTAGTTGACTTAGAAGTTTCTTTCTTAAACTTATAATTGTCCAAAAGATTTTTAATTAGGCTTTAATCTTATTAGTAATCCTATTCACCCCCCCTCTAGGACTTTCAATTGGTATCAGAGCCTAACTCTACGTGAATAGCTTAACCGTTAGTAGAGTAAACGATTTGGAATCTAATCTTTTGGAAGAGTTGTTTTCTACACAACCTCCATTTTCTTGTAGGTAATCGTTACTTTGCTTGGAGGAAACAAATGGAAGAATTAATATACGAAAGAACGATCAAATCTCGAAAAAGGAAAATCCGGTGATTTCTTTTCTTTATCTCGTATATTAAATTGTGTTTCCCCTTATGGCTTGCGTTTTTAATTATGTTTTGGGTTGTGATTTGATTAGTTGTGTTTGTTGTTATCATGTTTTATCTTTGGATATTATCTTGTGATTCTTATCATTGTTTTAATGTTATTAGTGATATTGCATCTAATTCTCATAAATAATGTTTTTGCACTTTAGCTCTTAGAATTTTGGTAATTGCATCTTAGTCCCCAAAATTTTCAAAATTGCACTTTGACCCCTCATAGTTTTAAATTCTCCAAAGTGTCATAGTTTGGACTTCATATTCTTTCACATGTAATATTTGCCATCTTAGTTCATATTTTTAAAAAATTGCATTTTTAGTCCTTACTATGTGAAATTGCTTTTTAGTCCCTCAACGATTATAAATTGCACTTTTTATTCTTACAAGTTTTTATATCCTTTTAAAAGTGCCTATTGATTGATAAAAGGGAAAAAGATCAAAGATATTAGTTTACTCTTTCAAATATTAATTTATCTTTGATCACAAATTTGCATTTTCATATAGGTGAGTTTTTAAAGAAATTGTTTTTCAAAAATATTTTTCCGATAATCGTTTGCATTTTCCATAGCATTTCAAAAATGTTTTATGCATAGTATTATGGGAATTCTATCCATTATTGGTCATTAACTCATTTGCATGAATTTGCTTTGCTTACTATCTTTATGATGTGCTTCATTATGTGCTTATATGGTTTATTCCCTATTGTGCTAATATCTTGTATAACTTGACCTTTACATGCTTAAAATTGCTTAGTTTTTACATTGGGTCTCTTTGTACTTTTTAGAAAATATAGGGGTATTTATGAAATAAACTGCTTTATGTGTTTTCGGGATTTCCACGTTGAATCTTTTCAAAACAAAAGCGTTTTAAGTGTTTTAAAATATCTCTATACTATTGGGGAGTTTTCGTATTAACTTCGGGTGTTTATGCAAATAGCCTATTTTCAAAATCTCTCTTCTTACTCCTTTTGGCCGAGCTTTAGTGCGGTGCACCGCAACAATGGTCTGGTACACCGCGATTTGGGGTTTATTGTTCTATCTTGCATTTTGGTCCCTATTGGTTGAAAATATTAATTTAAGATCCCTATAGTTTGAACAAATTGCATTTAGCTTTCTTATGCTTGAATATTAGACCTTGGTCCCTATTGTCTTGAGAAAGTTTACTTAGGTCCTTGAAGGTTTTCAAAATTGCAATTAGTCCCTAAACATTTGAAAAATGCATTTTGACCCCCATACTTTTCAAAGTTTAAATTTTACCCCTAGATTTCTTAAAATCGCTAATTCTTCTTATTGGGTGTTTTTAATCTTCATATTATCCTACTTGGTTATATTTGGATAATTGGTTTAGGATGCTATGTGTCTAACTTGGATTATTGGTTTTGTATGTTATATGTTAGATGCTTAATCTTCATGTTTCGGATATTATTTAAATGTGTTAATAGTGCTAACTTTTTCCTTGATGATATAGGTACTATTGCATCATTCATCCTTGATCTTATTTATAGTCCCTTTAGTTTGTTCAAATTAGTCTTAGTTCTTCAAATGGTTGAAAATTGCATTTAGGTCCCTTGAAGTTTTTCAAAATTGCGTTTAGTCCCTAAACTTTTGGAAAATACATCTTGACCCCTTTGCTTTTCAAAAATGACAATTTACCCCATGATTTCTTAAAATTGATTCAAATTTTCTTATTGGTAAAAAGGGGAGAAATTATTGGTCAAACTTTTCAAAATTGAAACAAACACTCTATGCATTTCGTGAGGGGGAGTTTTTAGTAAATTATCTTTAAAAACTAAATGCTTGATTAATCGTTTGCACTAATCGTTTATCTTATAATTGCACTAATCGTTTGCGTTGTTAGAAAGCTTATAAGATGAAAACCTATCGATCAAGAAGTTGGTAAAATGTCTCCATCCCTTATCTTTTTCATGCTTTGCAATTGTTGATCTTTGTGCATCTCAATTAAAATGTTTTAATTGCTCTTAAACCCTTGATCTCTTTATGTTGTTTTTCAAAATCTTTTCACTTGAGTTTTTAGCTCTTCTATGTTTTTCAAAAGCCCTTGATCTTTGTGCTTCATTCTTGTTTGATATTTTATTATCCCGTCTTTTTGTTGAAGACAAAGGGGGAGAAATATGTGCACTAAAACTTTCAAAATTGCACTTTTTAATACTCACAAATGCATTTCATATCTTATATTCTTTTTTACTTAAATGCTTATTGTGAGGGGGAGCTAAATTTGATAAGTGCTTAAACTTTCATATCATTCCTAAGGTGTTTTAGTGAAGGATTTGTCATCATCAAAAAGGGGGAGATTGTTGGCATATAGCCTCCCTTAATAGATTGTTTTAATGTGACAAATCCTTTTGTGTTTAGTGTGCTAATTACTCTTGTTATACATATTCTATCTTGCACTCTAATTCATCAAAAAGCACATCTTTATCATTTAGATCAAAGCTTTATTGTTATATCTTATGAAACTAATTCTCATGCAAATACTTTTATTTATATCTTTGTGTACATTGAGAATTAGCTTTAGTGATCAACTACAAAGTTTCTTAAAATGATGTTTCCTACAACTCTCGTGAAGAAAACTTTTCCATCCGAGCAACGAATCAAAATGTCAAAAGTTCCCAAGACAGTAGGAACCGGGTACCCGCATTGGGTGAAACCGGGCACCCGCATTGGTGGCGCGGTGCACCTCACCAACCCCGCGGTGCACCGCAAGTTAGGGTTTTCTGCAGCAAAATGAAGACAAAAGGAATAGATCCGTTGGGGATATTAATATATCCGTTGGAGACAAGTCTTATGACCGTTGGGAGCATTTTGCAGCTATATATTGAAGGTATTTCAAGGCTACAATCACACCTTCAACCCATATACACTTAGGGGCTTAATTGTTATCATCCAAGAAGGTGTCAAGAGCTTCATAGTTCATATCCACTCAATTAAGGAGTTAATCCAAGGAGCTATCAAAGTTATTTTCTACTCAAAGAGGAGTTTACAAGCTTATAGTCATATCTACTCTTTAGGAGATTATCTAGCAAAGTTGTTTGCACCCCTTTAAACACTTTGTATCTATCCTCTTAAGTCTAGGTCTTGAAATAGATAGATTAAGAGAGAATTCAAGTATAAGGAGTATACTTGGTATCCTTGTGTTGAGATAGCATAAGTGTTTGAGTATCGGGAGTATACTTGGTGTCCTTGTGTTGCGATAGCACAAGTGTTTGTCCTTCGTGTTATCGAAGAGGTTGTAAGGGTTATTGTGTTCTCGACCCGGTTAAGAGAGACACGGGAGCTTAGTGAAAAGCTTGAAATCCTAAGGAGGCTTCCTTAGGTAGTGGATGTAGGGAAACCGAACCACTATAAATCGTGTGTATCTTTCTATCCCTACTCTATTTACTTTCCGCACTTTATATGTTTGATAATATGCTAGTATGAATATTGTGATATTGATTATCTAGTTTATCTAACATATTGCCATCTAGAGTAGTTAGAGATTAGAAACTCGTTTTACTTGTATCAATTATATATCGAACCTCTTAGCTTATCCATTGCATGATCCCTTAAGAGTTTGATATATTAGTTGACTTAGAAGTTTCTTTCTTAAACTTATAATTGTCCAAAAGATTTTTAATTAGGCTTTAATCTTATTAGTAATCCTATTCACCCCCCCTCTAGGACTTTCATTTTTCATAGCCATCTTGTTGTACTCATGTGTAGGATAGCAATCCTTAGTAAACAAAAACACATACAAAGTCACCAAACTCAAATCCAACATGGCGATGCTTAAAATCACTAGGTTGTTTGAACTTGGAACCAACAATAATGAGATTAGTTTGAGTTTTGGCAAGAGTCTTCTGAAGTTGATGAATAAATTCAGCAACAGTTCCATGAGGACAGGATGCATCTGGTATATGAATCATCAAGAAGACTATAAAAAAGACTCCATAAACGATATAAAAAGGAATGAAACATGTACTCTGATTGATCACATGATTATGTTCATATTTAGCCTTGCACAACAATAAATTGTATCCCTCACCTTATCTCCCATAAGCCTATGTTAAATATTACCCAATGAACGATTGACCAACTCTGTTTGACCATCAGTTTGAGGATGATACGATATACTATCGTTCAAAAACAGGGACAGAAACCACCACAAACTACGCCAAAAGTGTGATAGGATCCGTGTTGGTCAGAAACTATAGAGGAAGGGAAACCAAGTAAAGTGTAAATCCTTGCAAGAATAATATAGAAACTTCTATGTACTGGTGAAATTTTTGCACGCAATAAAGTGTGTCGTTTTAAAAAAATGATCAACCACACCAAAAATTGAATCTTTACCTAATTGAGTAATGGGATGATCGAGAACAAAAATCCATGCTAATGTTTGTCCATGGTTAAGAAGGAACGAGCAGTGGCATGTACAAACCATCCTTGGTTGTACCTCTCTTGTAAACATGACATATGTGCAACGAAATGATAAACTTCCTTGTGTATTAAAGGCCAAAAGTAAGTAACGCTTAATAGATGAAAAATATGATCACAACCCACATGTACCACATTATGCAATTCCTCATTATTATTTGGCAAAGGCTGCATTCTAGAGCACATAACTGCAAACCTTAAATAAAAACCCCACACTGAATGTCAACAACTCCTCAAAAAAGGTCAAATCTGAAGTGAATAGATACGAAACGTATTAAATACTGGAACTGTGGTATGCATATCCGTCAAAAGGTAGTGACGACATCTCAATGCATCTCAAGGTGCATGCTTTATGCTTTATCACAAATTTAAATTGATGTAAACCCAATAAGCATAACGAGAGAGCATCACGATCAGTGAAAAGTACGAACTCATGGTGGCAAAGGTAGTGTCCCAATTCTTGATTGTCTGAACCACTTAATAAAATTCAACGTCATATATGGTGAACAATAGATTCAAACCATGAAATTCCCATTGCAGTACGCTACAGAGCAACCTCCCTAGCTCAATTACATCACAAAAGAAGTACGCTACAGAGCAACCTCCCTAGCTCAATTACATCACAGTAGATTTAAACCATGAAATTCCCACTTCTTGAAGTGTTTTGTATTATGTAGGAATCAATTACATTAGCATGTAAGCTCCATATATGTAATCTAGAGCTAACAAGTGATGTGGGACCTAGAATGAACCCATGGAGAACTCTTAAAGAAGTACAAAGAAGTAGGAAACACCCAAGGAAGCACAACAAGCCATATAGATAATCTATATGCCGAGTTCAACGAGTTGTTGAGAACAATTGCAGAGAACCCAAGAGATATGCCACATACTATTGGAAATTCCAAGAAGTCTAGTTTCATCACAAAACACAAATAAATAAAATTTAACATGAGAAATTTATGGATGTTTTCTTGACATGAAGAAGGCTAAATAGTTGTTGCAATGAATTCGTTAACCACGTGTTTAGCCCATTTGACCTTACATTTTGAACCACACTTTGTCCCGTAAAAGTTTTTTAACATATGGACGTAAAAAAATCATCATGAGACACTTTATTCGACATTTAATATATTTTTGGAGCAAGCTAGGGCATCGTTGGAGATAAAATTATCATCTCTCTTTCATTTTATTTCTTTTATGATATAATGATACATTATGGTGATTGATATTATTATTATAAGCTCAAACTATCTATAGTTTGGGATGTTTTACATGGTGAAACCTTTTTTATTTTGTATAACATTATTAATGAATACGTAAATATTTCAAAATAAATATTGCGTCCTATCTTATTATATTTATATGCATTTCCATACAATGGCCATGTATTAGGATTTCTGTAACATTTAGACTACATCTCGAAGTAGGATTCGATAGGTGGACCTAGATATTGATTCATATGATTGTTTTAAAACCAAAAGATATAAAAAAATTATATAACCAACATATTTTAACTAATTAATAGATCGTAGGAATACTAGAGAGAGGTTCCTAGGTTTCAAAAGTAGCCTTTTAGTATTAGGGGAGTTTTACTTGGAATTTAGAATACATATCAATATGCTATATTTGTTAGAATCTACATTCAATTTGTGATTCATCCTAGTATGAGTCAACCAGGAAAATCAAAAGCGTCCAATCAAGACTTTTAACATTGGCTAAAATCCAAGCATATTTTTTATCGTTTATTATTGTTTTACACTAAATTAGAATTAATCAAAACCCAAAATCACCATATGTTTTTATTCTCATATTACTACTTAGATTGACTCGTACATTATGATTCCTCAAGATTGTTTGGTGTGTAAAGTATCTCACACCCAAAACCTACCAATAGTAACAAAATCATATAATTCAGATAATCACATAACTCGAATAAACTTTGATTTTAAAACTTTATGATAATTTGGTTCTCATCTTTCAGGAGAATCTTCGATGTTTCCATTATCCTTGTATATTTTCTCAACAACTAAGTCAAAATGTTTGAGGTATTTGGGATGAAGATGATACGAGAGGCACATCCTTGTACACGAGCCTCAACCGCTTTACACAGTCTACAAATTCCCTGTAATACAAATCATTAGTTCTTTATTAAATATATTAAAACAACGGGTAAAATCTAAGGTTCTAAATTTTCCCATATCAAGAAGAATAAAGAAGTCATGGTATGGTTAATTCGCGTTAGTGCAACATCAAATACATGATGTATGTATTGTAAAGTCAAACTCAAAAGAATGTCAAAACTATTTTCTTGAAAGTCAAGAGATTTTTATATCTTACATTTTTAAATAAAATTGAGAAATCAATACAATATATCATAACCATTAAAATTATTAACTTACTTCCAAGGAACATCACCAACTGCCCTCCAACGTTCATTTCTATCATTATAGTAGAGAGAAAATCCCGAACCTTCTTGAAATAACCTTATCCCGGACACGGTATATTTACCTGAGTAACCACCAACTATTATATTTTTGGTTTTAGTTTTCATTTTACATTTAATCACCATAAAATATTCTAGTTACTTGAATAATTAATTATCAATCTTATTTCATTATTATTATTTTCGTTAAGAGAAACATGATTTGTACTAACTCCCCTATAGGATTTCGATCGGGTATAGCGTGCCTTCTTTTTAATTATTTTCAAAATATATATTAATTTAAAAAAATTATTACCAATTAAGGTATAAAGTTTTCTCCTATTCCCTCATTCTCATTTTAATGACGTTTTTCTTAAGCATGCATATTAATAAGGTTAATGATTTCCACACTACTAACTTAACAATGACTTGTTTAACCGTAATTAATTGTTTATGGAAAAGATTGTAATTGATACTATAGTAAAATTATTAAATACCTCATATAATGGGGAAGGGAGATAGCATTACCAAAAAAGATAAGTAAAATTGGAAGAAGGGAGTATAATTTTTAATTATAATTTTACATATTTTTTAAAAATTATATATTAAAAATATATAACTAATAGAATAAAAATGATTAAATCTTTAAAGAATTATGTAAAAATCATAATATAATTTTATATTTGGTAAGTTTACTAAACAAAAACTTATTATAATATTATCCTTTTACAATATTCACATGAACATTTGACTATTTGCTTTCACTACTTTTTCTATATAAAAAATAATATCTACTTAATTTTTTATACAGATTAAAATATATGATTATTACATTCACCATTACTAAAATACTTCTTATAAAGTTTCTTGATATATATTAAATATTTATTGAAAATATAAATTTAAATATTTTAATAAAAATAATAGTAAAAAAAGTAAGATAGAGTGTTAAATTTTTAAATGGATATTATTTTTAAAACGATGGGAATATTCAACCCATTTTAAAAAGTAATCCTATTGTCGTTCTTTGATTATTTAGGTATAGTTGAATTTCAAAACCTTATAGTTACTAGGTGCAACTTTCAAACTTAAATGCTTAATTAGTTTTTAAGACCAACAAACCCTAAACTTATCATTTTCTAATAACAAAAAATTATTATCTGAGAACAAACCAAACATGTCTTCTAATTGTTGGGCAAGAGTTGAATAACACATATGATCAAGATGAAGGCATATTTTCCGGCCAACAATGACTCCATCCATGTTAGCTTTGACATATCTCCAACGTTGTTTACTTTGTATCCCTTCCCTTTCATCCACACAATTCTCAACAATATTATTTGTTGTTGTATATGCTGGCTTAGGATTTTTCAGCTGGGGATGTAGTTGGTTCCAATCTATCAGAATGTCATAGTCATCTGCATTAATATTTACATCAACAGGGACATCAGTGGATCTCTAGATACTTTTTCCTAATGGAAGTTAAAAGTTAGAAATTTAAGTTAGGTTTACATAATATACGACATGCTTTTGAGAAAAAACTGAAAAAAGGGGTTGATTTAATAATGATTTTTATTTTTATTTTTAAATAGTGACATATAGACTATGCATTTAGCTATATCTATAGGTCATTCCTTTCTACCAAAAAAATCCATAGGTCATTCTAACTATGTTTTAATATTTCAATTGAACTAATTCTTTATAGTGCTTGTTTATAAAAAATAATATGGTTTAAAATATAAATCTCATATAATGTGTTTTCTATCTTAGAATCGAATCTCTTTACCGCCACTTATTCTTTGCACGTGCAAATGTGTTCTCCGTTTTCTCATAACCGTTGGAACTTTTAGTTAGTTGGCAAAATAACAATATGTATGTTAACCAGTTGGGTTAGCTCAACTGGCCAGAACCTTGATATTTCTTCAGCATTTAAGGGGGAGGTCCATGGTTCGAATTCTCTCCCTAACGGGTGTAAAGTAAGAGGTACAAGGCTCGAACCCCTCCCTGAACATGGGTAACCTAGTTCTGATTTACCATGAAAATATATATGGGGAGGCATGTATATCTCCGTGGGATTAGTCGGGTGCGCGCAAGCTAGCCCGGAACCCATGTAACCAAAAAAAAAACAATATGTATGTTTAGATCTACAACTCTTAAAACATTTAAACTCCATGAGAGCTTGATATAATTTACTATGTGCTATAAAAAAACAATCAGAATATGCAAGGAAATTCATATTATATTTTAAAGTGATACCAACTCCCATTGTCCCTCTTAACCGGCTAAAAAATAGGGATACATAAAAAAATAAGTAATGGTACATACCACGCAAAATCATACCACCTAAATACTATCTAATTACATAACGTGAATTGGTTGGTAAAAAATCTTTAATCAAATCAAGAAAATAAATAGATTAAAATTTTATAACCAACCAATTCATGTCACGTCACTAGATGGTATTTAGGTGGTATGAATTTAAATAGTATATATCATTACTCAAAAAAAATTGTTCAATGGGCTAATTATACTTCCTCCGTCCATTTTTATTTGTCCACCTTTTTGGTGCACAAATATTAAAAAGAGAAATTTAATACTCTTCTATTTTACACAATTGTCCATAATTAATATACATAGGGTCATTTATTGCAACACTCTTTATACTATTTAATTAGGGGTATTCTTGGAAAAAATAGAGAAAAAGTGTCTTGATATTACAAATTGGACAAATAATATTGGACATCTCCTTTTAGAAAGATGGATAAATAAAAATGGACGGAGGGAGTATTTATTTTCTATTCAACAATTCTACTTTGAACATAAATGCAATCTAAGCATTTATTTTCTATGTTTAGTTAAAATAACCAATGCAATTAATATACACAAATAAATGTTATGAATTTGCAAATGATCTCAAAGTTCCAAAATTAATTTAATTAACAATTCAAAATCGTGCTTAAATAATACCTCATTAACAAATGTAAGAAAATTAGTTCTTTTAGTTTAGATTACAGGATGAAAAATTACCATGAGTAGAAGAATAAGCTTCCGGCTGCATAACTCTAAGACTAAGCCCCAAGTCAATAATGTTCCCATTGTCATTGCTTTGATAATAACCTGAAGGAAGATTTGCAGGGTTTAAAACATATCCTGAAACGTTGGAATCCATAGATCTGCTGAAGAAGATGTTTCAGTTCAAGTATAATCACAGATGTTTGTAGACAAGCACTAAGGAAAAACATTTATATAGATGAAAGGTGGGGACATGGAACAAGGCTAGGGGTGGATTTATTTGAGAACTATGGGGGCCACGATTGTATGTGGTTCAAGAATTTTATTTTAAATGCCTTATGCTATCTAATTTTATTTTTTTTAAAATGCATGCCTAATCTCAATAAAATTGTTAAATTACATGCTCAGTTGAGAATTTTTTTTTTTTGCATACATAAGAGGCTAAAACTAGCCGATAAAACAATGGATTACATACATAATAATAATTCTACTAGACTAAACTAGGACTACTCTAGTAGTTGCGTAACCACTTCTGTCTTTCGTAATGAACTTCCAAAGATATTCAGGTGGGTCTTTAAACGTAATCGGTTGACTAGACATTTTAGCGCCTTCCTTTGCTAGCTTATCAGCACAAAGGTTTGCTTCACGAAAAACATGTTTGAGAACGAAATTCGGAAATTTTTTCAGCAATGCGCAACATTCCTCAATAACTGAAACATAACGACTTCCTAAGTTCCCACCGCCCTTCACTAGCGCGTGGAACTTCCCCAAGTCTCTCTCAAAGTGAGTAGAGCTCCCACCGCCCTTCACTAGCGCGTGGAGCTCCTCCGAATCTGTTTCAATTACCAATTCAGTAAAGCCATTATTACATGCCCATCTCAGGCCAAAACGGAGAGCAAAAAGCTCGGAAATAAAAGGTGATACAAATAAACAAGCACCCAAGAATCCTGATAAACAAGTTCCATACTTATCTCTTATAATACCACCAATTCCAGCTAGTTTTTTCTCGTTAAAAAAGCTTCCATCAATGTTTAGTTTGAAACCCGTAGAAGGCTTAACCCATTTTACCAAAACATTGCTAGCCAACTTGATCAATCCACCATCAAAAGACTTACCCCATGCCGAAATGAAATTCTTAGCTAAATAGAAAATTTCGCTTTTTAACTCCGACCCATGAGGTATAGTAGTTTCTTCGTTAAATACAAACGCATTTCTTTTAGTCCATGTAATCCATAACGCGGCTATGTAGATATAGGGCCACTCTATGCCATTAATTCGTGCTTTGGATTGAAGATGTCCTTCAACCCACGTTTTAACATAATTCGATGAACTTGGCGCCAAGATTGCAGCTGCCAGATTGCTGTGTTGCTGCTGTTGAACGCTAAAACCAGCAGCTATGTGGATGTTTTCTGCAGAAACAGTTCTTCCGTGGGCCTGCTGCTGTTCCCTCGCGAGTGCAGTGCTTCTCCTCGGCAACCTGTCCCTGCTGCGAATCCAGGAGCTGTTGAAATGATCCAGGTCCTCCCTGTCACGCTGCAGCAGTCCTCCCATTCCATCAGCGCCAACCTCCTGTTCCAAGCAAGCCGCCATGCTCCTGGTTCGAGATCCTCCAGCCACGCCAGGGTCAGTTCCAGCAGATCCATTATCAACCGATGTACCTGTAAAGAGCCCAAGTGAGTCCCAAATCAACATAGGAATTTTGCATTTCAAAAAGACATGAATTAAATCTTCCCTCTCAGCACCACATATCGCGCAAGCTTTCGATTCCACAATATTACGTTTATACAAACTTTCCATTGTAGCAATCCGGTTTAAAACAACTCTCCACAAGAATATCCGTATTTTTTGGGAGCATTTTAGCCTCCATATCAATTCCCATTTAAAGAATTCATCACCTTCATCTCCCAACAAATTCTTGAATGCCGATTTCACGGAGAAACAGCCCGAATTATCCCACTTCCATCTTATTTTTGTCCCTTCTTCGTCACTTTGATCAATAAACCCTTCACGAAAAGCTTCAACACCCGCAAGAATAGCCTTGCAAGCGTTTGACTCATTCCCATTTTGAATTCGGTTCAAAAGGCCATTCTTGAAATATTTGTTTTTGAATACATTAACCCATGCTACCGATTGATCATCTTGAAGAATCTTCCACCCCAATTTAGCTAGGAGAGCTAAGTTATATTTCTCAGCACTCCTTATCCCAAGACCCCCATTATTCTTAGCCTTGCATACTTGACTCCACGCCACCCAATGAACCTTTCTTTCCGAACTTGATGAACCCCATATAAAGTCCCTGATAACTCTATCTATATCATTGCATATATATTTCGGAAGCTTCAACACTTGCATTTGATACACAGGCATCGCGTTTAAGACCGATTGAGCTAGTGTGATCCGACCAGCGAGCGATAATGTCTTTGTTTTCCATGTAGCTAATCTGTTCCTCATTTTCTCCATTATGCCTTTATAGAACCCTTTTGGTAGTCTTCCCGAAAGAATAGGTACTCCAAGGTAGGTATCAAACGAGTTACTGTGACAAAACCCACTAGCCAAGGCCAACTCTTTCTGAACAAGGACAGGAACATTTGAGGAGAAATATATTAGTGACTTCTCGGCACTAATTGTTTGTCCAGCTTCTTTACAGAATCTATCCATCACCTCCTGTATGACCTGAACCTGCAAAAAAGAGGCCTCACCAAACAAAATTAGATCATCCGCGAAAAATAAATGAGATAACTTAGGACCTTGACGCCCAATCTGGACCTCCTTCCATTTTCCGGCAACACAATAATTCTGAATTAACAAAGATAATCGCTCCATACAAAGAACAAAGATATATGGCGAAAGTGGGTCCCCTTGACGGATTCCACGATATGGAGTAAAAGGGGCTAGAGGTTCCCCATTCCAAAGAACTCGCATTTCATTTTCTTTCATACTTGACATTATAATCTTTATCCAATCTTCCGGAAACCCAAAAAGTCTAATCGTTTCCTCAATGAATTCCCATCTAATCCTATCATAAGCTTTGGCAAGATCAATTTTGACAGCCATGATTCCCCTCCTTCCTTGAAGATGCCTCATCTTATGATCCACCTCCCGTACAAGCACTACATTATCCACTGTTGATCGACCTGGCAAAAAACTACTTTGGCAAGGGCCAATAACGTTAGATAAAATAGGCCTTAGTCTATTGACCATTGCCTTCATAATAAATTTAACCGGACAATTAATGAGACTAATAGGACGGAATAAGCGTACCCGATTCGGGTCTGGTACTTTCGGAATAAGGTGTATAAGTGTACCATTCAGACCCGAAGGAAGATGACCCATACTAATCGCATCTCTAACCATTTTACAAATTGATGGACCCACTGAGCTCCAACACTTTTGATAGAAGGCTGCTGACATACCATCCGGCCCAGGGGCTTTGGTCGGATTGGATTGGAAGACCACCATACGCATTTCCTCGTCAGAAAAAGGTTGCGCAAGTTCTCGTGTAATCTCTCTTTCAAGTGGACCAACTAGCGGTAAAATGCCCCCCTCCATTTGGTCTTCCGGTTCTGCGTATAGAGATTCATAGTACGAGCGAACCAACTGTTTTAGCCCCTCCTCATCTTCTATCCAAACATCTTGATCATTCATCAATCTAGCACAATTCGCCTTTTTTTTCCTTATAGTCGCTGCAAGTTGATAGAACCGAGTGTTCCTATCTCCGGATTCAATCCACTTGTCCTTTGATTTCTGAAAATATATCATTTCCTCTTGCGCTAGTACACTCTCATACTCTTGTGTTAATCGTAGTCCCATGAGTCTAAGAAAAGAATTATAGGAGCATTGAAGTGACTTCTGAATTCCTCTAATTCGTGCAATGAGTTCTCTTTTCTTACGGTTAAGGTCCCCAAAAACTTCCATCTTCCACTGGTTTATGTGATTCTGAATAGCAATTATTCCTTCCCCTATCCCTACGGTATTACCTTCCCAATTTTGGTTTACGAAGTCAAGAAAACCATTGTGGAGACACCAAGCTGCTTCAAATCTAAAACGGCGAGGAATTTCTTTTGGTTTCTGATTCGGACAAACTTGAATTAGGATCGGCATGTGGTCTGAATGGACCCTTGCCAGATGTAAAACACGCGTATTCGGAAAAAGAATCTGCCACTCTACGTTACCATAGGCTCTATCAAGTCGTTCCATAATTTTCTGACCCGAATTCCAAGAATCGCTCCACGTGTAACGCGGACCCACAAAACCTAGATCGATCAAACCACAACTTTGCCTCCACTCTTCAAACTTTTCCATTCTTCTTGATACCCCTGTTACTCCGCCTTTCTTATCTATCTCTAAACCCACTTGATTAAAATCTCCAGCAACTAACCATGGCGATTGTATGTTATGAAAAGCAAAATGAAGGGCCTCCCATAACAATTCCCTCTGTTTGTAATCCGGGCTTGCATACACTGCAGAAAAGACCCACGAAGTACACCCTTCTTGACTAACCTCCACATTAATAACCTGTCTACCCGCTGATAAAACCTTCACATTAATATTTGAATCGTTCCATAATAACCAAATGCCACCCCTGTAACATTCGGAATCTACTCTAACTGAATTATCCTTTTGTAGAGAATTAATAACTTTATTCGCATTTACACCACTAATTCGCGGCTCAACAATCACAGAAAGCCAGACATTATTTTGAATCATCATTTCCCGAAGAACTTGTCTAAATCTTGGTTTGGCAGCTCCATAACAGTTCCAAACTAAAATATTAATGGGAAGTTTCGAATTTTCCCATTTATTACCTGAAACATTTGCACAATTCATAAAAACTAAAATAAAATAGGAAAGAGGTACCTAGCGGCGCATTAAGCGCGAGCTTCGAAGTCCATCTCCTCGCTCTCAACTTGATCCACCTGTTCCCTTTCATGCGCCACTGTTGGTGCTGTTTCAGGGGCCTGGTTCGGCAACCATGGCTGCTCGGTCCCATCCTTGATAGTCTCGGCTTCCCATGGTGGGTCCAGGGGCATGGGAGGAAGATTATTCACGGAAGAATTGCCCATTGGGCTTGGCGGTTCTAGGTGGCCCAACACCCCTCCAGGCGAGAGCCTGTGTTGTGGTGTAGGGGGGCCATCATCCAATGTTACATAGTTTGTTGTTATTGCACTTTGGTCCCTGTCATTACTAACCTCATTTACCACCAAGACCTCAACTAAATCCTCCGTAATAGCACCAATTCCAGCCCCAATCGAGAGACTCCTCTCTACTCCCAAATTAGACTTCTTTCCATTACTTATCTTAATTGAGTTCCCACCTGAACGAGCCTGTTTCGCGCCTTTTTTGTCCGATTTTTTGCTCATTAAATTTGTCACATTATTTTCTTCTATTTGACCAAAATTACTTACCTCCACTTCATCCACTAAAGACCTCCTTTGTTCAAAATTTGGAGACGTAATTACTCCATGCCCTTTCGCTATTCCTTTTTTACTACCCGAAATAGTCCATGTAACTCCTTTACCCTTATTAGAATTTGATTTTGTACCCGAAGTTTGCCCCTTATTAAACGTACTATTCGCATTAAACTGTATATCATTTGGAATTTCTTCAAACCTTAGTGCTTCAAATTTATTTCCAAGATTATTACTACGTAAAGGTTTAGCTGAAAAGCTTCCATTGTTCCTAACACCTCCTTTATTCCTCCGATTCACGGTCATCCATTCCCCGTACTTTTCCTTAGCAACTGGCACTTCAATTACATCTTCCACCATAGGTTCTTTCCCTTTTGTGTTATTACTTTCAACCTCCATTCTAGTAACTATATTCGGAGGGCAATTTTCCCTTTTGTGTCCGAATTTTCCGCAATCGAAACAGATTAAGTGTAAGCCCTCATATTCTACCTTGCATATATCTGCCCCGATTCTAACTTCAGGTTCAAGAGGCTTTTTTAAATCCAATTCCACCGCTAGTCTTGCAAAGTTGCCTCTAAGCCTACCTTTTGTCATTGGGTCAATTTTTATAGTTCGGCCAAGCTTATCACCTATTTTCCTTAAGATTCGCGCGGTATAATTTTGCATTCCAAGATTCGAAATCCTTACCCATGCCATAGTCGTTGTTATTGAGTTTGAAGCGGCATTAAATTCCGGTGTCCATTCCCTAACAATTAGATAGTGGTCCAGAATCATCCAGGGACCGCCAGATAACGCAAAATCAAAGTCATCTCTCTTATCGAATTTCGCCATGTAGTAGCCATGTCCCACATCCACAAGTTCAAAGTGCCCTTTTGGCGACCAAATCTGTTTTAATTTAGAAAGAAGATACGTAAAGCCAATTTCTCTACCTAGAAGCCTAATCACTGTCGTATTCCTCCACAATCTAACCCCTTCTTGAATCTCTTCACGTGTTCTAATGACTGTAGGGATCGAATCAGAGGCTAGATTCTCATCATCATCTTCTATTAAATCCTCTATTTCATAAAATTCTTCCTCCCCCATTACATGTCTATTCTTAATTTCATCTGTATCTTCAATAATTGGAATTACTAGATTGTTACCCGTTAATGTACCCTTCCAACTACTGAGATTAGGCCTAGTAAACGGAGTAGAATTGTTACCTTTCGAGACCCCATTTGTAGCAGTAGTGAATTGAGCGCCTGTGATCAATTCAGGTCTTGAGTTTTGGTTTACAGTAGCAGGCCTTTGTTGATCAGAATTTGCTTCCCTTGGAGTTTGAAGCGCATGGTTCTTGGTTACATCATTTGGCGATGCTCGTTGCCTCTTTCCCCCTCTATTATCAGTGTTTGCAGCGCTCAATTCTGGGAATTCCTCCATGACATGATCCTCCTGATGATTCTCAGTGTCTTTGATGGAGGTTAAGCGAGGTGAGAATTTTTTGGATCCTCGTTTGTATGGAATCCGAGACTAGGAAATGGATTTTGAAATAGCAAAATAGTTCTATCTAATATTTAGATGGTTTAATATGAATTATATTAATTATAATATATACTTAATATTTTTAACTTAATATAAATAAATGTCTAATTAATTTAATAACATATATTTTATTATTATAATTATGGATATAATTTGAATATTAAATCATCCAATATATAATAGATATATAATGAAAGCCTTACTTTTTAAAATATCCGTTTTCTCCTAAAAAAATTTACAAGTTTGATTTTTTAATTAATTCTAGTTTTCTTTCTTTTTATCTCTTACCTATTTAAGAAGGTTTTTTGAGCTTATTGCACCCTAAATCATTTTATTATAAGAAGTAACCTATTACAGTTAAATTTCTCTTTTAATAATTTTATATTTTGCTTTTAAAGGACTTATGGTGTAGTCAAATTTGTGATCAAATTAACCATTTGGATTAGATGAACAGCCCAAGGCCTTGTTTCTTTTTCCGAATGTTACAGGTTTAAATTGAAATAAAATAACTTTAAATCCAAAAATGACCTTTTTTAAGTATTTAAAATAATTGTGATTAAATTAGTGAAACAATCATTATTCATGTAAGTTATATAATATTTTATTGTGATTTTTATAGACATTTTATTACTTTTACTATCAAATAATTTTATTTCGCATAATATATGGACCTATGGTGCTGGGGACTTTACCCTAATTTCCTTGGCCTCCTATCAAAAATTCATTCTCTACCCTTGCATGGAAGACAATAAATCTTCAACCCATCGTTAATAATTAAGTGAGAGCTACATATGATCTGCCATTGTTAACATGCAAGTATCAAAAACAAAATAAAGGAATATAAAAACAAGGGATGGTGGGGGCAGTGAGATCCTAACAAAAAAGAGTTTGGATTTTGCTACCCAAATTTACAACAAGAACTTAATATGTTTGAATACTGACAGAAGTCAGAAACAGCTTATTATCATGTTTGGAAATTGGTGTTTAAAACCTTTGGACTAGCATTTGTACACGATTATATGTACTAAGAAGGAGATAAAATTTGAGTGGTCCGCTACTTTTATAAAGGATCTAGACATCATATCAGTTTTCCTGCTTCATTACTATCAATTCATTGAATCTGACATCACGTGATTATGTATTAATTACATCTTACTCAGGTTTCTTACATCTAGCTATAATCTCTTTCAAGTTAACTGTAATTCTTGAGTATTAAAGGAAAGCCAAATAACTTTTACAATGGATGAAATAACTTTCTTATAATATGGGAAAATCCTTGAGGGAGCGCCTTAATTATTCTGATTTATGGAACTTAGCATAAAAAACAACATAAAAAGAAATTGAAAACTGAAAAGTAATTTTTTGTCTTGAATTAACAAAAAGATAGTATTTTCTGAGAATCCGGTTAAGGATTAGTCTTAAGCCATAAAGGGTGTTTGTAACTTCATCCAAAGTTGAAAAAGAGGCTATTTCTTACAACAATCAATGTAGCTCTGCAATGAATATATACCGAGAAGAATGATATTCCGCATTTTATGATAAGATAGAAAGATTCTTTAATGTATATAATAATATTAAGGGTTAATGTTCAATATTAAATCCTTACAGTTTTATCCACTATTTCGTAAAAGTTACGGTCTTTTTCAAAAAAGTAAGTTATAGAAAAATTCCCAAAATTTAAATACGAGATTTAAAGTTTGGAAACTTCTCATAACTTTTATAAACAAAAATTAAAAAAAAAATGCACCTTGTGTTTTATGAGAAAAAAAAATGATAGTTAAAATAAGGAAGGATTAATTCTAATTTGAGATATTTTTGGAACATTAATCCAAAACTTATTATATATTAATTCTAGATTGATCTGCAGTAACATACTGGAAACTTTAATAGTTTTCTTACATTTGTTTTCAAGATCGTGGACATATTTTGACAAGTCCTTATGGGTAAATTGGTTTTAAATACACAAGCAGGTGACCACTACAATTTTGTAAGTATGGGCGGAATTTGGAAGGTGATGAAAGTTTGTCACTTCGTACAATAAGATGAAAACCCTACGATCTCTTTTTTCTTTCTTTTTTTCACAAGACATTACAAGAAAAGGTATTTTTAGCGGTAAAAATTTTAACACTAAAAATCTTAATTTTTCCGCTAATAGCCACTAGTTGGTTGTTCCTATAAATTCGTCTTTAAAGGTACATTTAGTAGCAAATTATTTGTTTTTGCCTCTATTAACTTTATTTTTAGCGGCAAATATTGCTGCTAAAAATATAATTAGAGGCCATTTTAGTATTTAAAAATATCATTAGAGGCAATTTTTAGTGTTGTCGCAATAACTTCGTCCCTAATGATACTATTTCTTATAGTGAGAGAACGATATTGATATCCTTTATATATATTTTTCACTCAGTGGATCAAAACCCTACATTTGTGTAAGGGTTAATATATCTATATTATATTTCAAATATTTTTCTGCGGTCCAAATTACTTACGTAAGTGGTGGCAATGATTACATCTGGTTAAACATAAGTGGTGGTTAGAATTTAATCTGGCTAAACATAAGTGGTGGCCAGGATTGATTCTTACCCCACTTATTAATTTTTTTTTAACCTGGGTTGGATTCCTGTCAACGAAATTTATTTTTGCTTTAGTGTCTTCAGACACGGTTTTTTTTTTTGAACCTGGGTTCGATTCCTGTCAAGGGATTCATTTTCGCTTTAGTGTCTTCAGACACGGGTTTTACTTAGTCTATATTATATTTCAGCGTTTTTTCTACGGTCCAGATTAACCCGCATAAGTGGTGGTCAGGATTAAATTTCGCTAAACATAAGTGGTGGCCAGGATTTAATCTTCTAAACATAAGTGGTAGCCAGGATTGATTCTGGCCCCACTTATTAATATAATTTTTTAACCTGGGTTCGATTCCTGTCAACGGAATTTATTTTTGCTTTAGTGTCTTTAGACACGGGTTTTTTTTAACTTGGGTTCGATTCCTGTCAACGGAATTCATTTTTGCTTTAGTGTCTTCAGACACGGATGTTACCTAGTATTTATATATATCACAGAAATTAAGTTTGCTATTCCTTATATTTAAAAAATACGCATGCGAAATTCTTGTGCTCAACATTAATAGATATGGGAGACCCTTTTGTTAATTTTTTCATCCAAATCGTTGTATGTTTTTAAACCACTAAAATGACTAAAAGCCCTTTATAATACATTTTTTAAAACTTCACTTTTTCCTCCATTCTTGGTTCTTCTTCTCCTTCACCTAAAAAAACAAAATTCTCTCAAAACAAACGGTGTTGAGCTTCATTCAATCGAGTTTTCATTAATGGTATGTGCTTGTGAATTTTCGGTAAGTAAATACTAAAGAAATTTTTTAAAACTCCATTAATTGTCTGTACTCAAATTCTGAATTTAGAGAATTTGAATTTAGGGTTGAAATCTAAATTTTATAAACTTTAAGAGTTGAAATTTAGATTTTATAAACTTTAGGATTGGCTATTAAAATTTATAAAAGAAACACATGATTTTTTAGAGTTCTTTATGAGCACAGGGGTTTGTCATGAGTAGGGAATTTTGGGCAATTTGACTCTTCCATAAACAAAAATTAATAGAGTTATAAGAAGGGGTTGCGTGTGCGTATTATTAACTTTTTCATCAAACTTACATCTAACTTTCACTGAATTAAAAAACGCTTCCGACCTCTGTAACTTTAAAACCCTAATCTCATTTTCTAGTCGTCGTCGATCCATCCCAAGTCTTCCTCCGGTCGTCGGCGGCAACCCCAATCTCTGGCCCTTCGTTTTTGTTTTCTTTTCTTCTTTTCCTTTTCTTTGATCTGATGCTTTATTTTCCCCTTTCTTTTTGTTTTTTCTTGTTCTCTATCTGAGTTTAGCCCCTGTTCCTCTTCATTGTTACACATTCCTTGGAGCAGTTACGGTATTGGCAAAGCATCGAGTTGATTGGGGACTTCATGGGCCCACCTTGTCTTGGGCTTCAGAGCCACAGTTCACCGTTTTGTATCGTTATCTGTTTTTTTTGGAACCCAGCAAGCGGTCTCCGATCTCCTCTGTTTTGATATGGATTTTGTTCCTTCCTTTCCAGAACTATTCTTAAAGTGTACCGTTGTTCTCTTGGCTCTATTGACCGATTTTCTTCTGGTCGGACACTGTTTATTCAGAGAAGAACAACGAATCGTAGAATAAACCTTGAAGCTAGAATGCATGCAGTTTTTGTTCTGGTGTACTGGTTTGGAGGGTATTGTGGCTCGTTTGACTTTGGTGGGTGATACTGTTGAGAGGAAGGGGACTGTCTTGGTGGGGTTGTGTTTGTGGTTAGGCTTTTCTAGCCACGCCTTTTGTTTTAACTTTCTAAGGGTTTGTGGTGATTCATTGTTGGTTAAAATAACTAAATGAGTGGATTTTGAATTTCGGAGTTCTGGGTTTTTGTCGTTCACTCGCCACTTGTTCTGTTTGAGATCTTTCTATCTGTTTAGTTTGACCCGCCCTTGGTTTGAATGGAATGAGAGGTGGTGTTTTCCGTGCTTGTGTTGCTTCTCCGGTTCCTGTCAACTCCCTACATTTATTGGTGGTGATTCATCTTTAGTCACGGATTGTCACTCAGTTGAATCAGACTTGAGGAAGTTTGAGTGTTTGTCGTTCATTTGGAGTCTATTGTGCTCAGATTTTTCTTTGCTTGACTGCTCTGGTTAGCGTTTGTTTCGATCGGCTGGAGAAGCAGGTTTTGTGTTTTTCTTTAGGGTGCGTGTTTACTTTTTCAATCCGTCTAGTCTTGATTTTTGTTTTTATCACTTGGGCTTCTTTGACCAGAGGGCTACCATGATCTTCGTCAATGCAACTGTCGTCTCGGCCATTGAGTTTCTATCACGTTGGTCAGAGAAATAGTAGTCGATTTTATCCCTCTCGCCCCAAGGCTTGAGGACATCCTTCTTATTGGTCATGGTCTCGTGACCCTCAGTGGTATGAGCCTGCTACTTCGGTGGCACCTTTGTTTCTGGTTCTTTTGCTGCCTGAGTTTTCCTCGCCCCCTCTTTTGTTCTTGTAGTTTGTCTCTTGCTTTGTTTTTCGTTGTGTATTTGTTTTCGGGTTTGGTTGGTCAAACTGTGGTTCTTTGTTTTTATTTCAATTATATAAGCTTATTTGTCTACAAAAAGTGCGTATTATTTCTAAGAACAAGGGCTTATCGTGCGTATTTTTAACTACATGGACTAACAAACTTAATTAGTGAGACCACAGGGGGTCTCTGGTGCTATTAACCCTTTGTGTAACTCAAATTATCAAAAATATCATTTTGTAACTTTAAATAAGATCAAAATCCTCTGTTTTGTAACTCAAAAATATCCAAAATAATTTATTTAAATTCAAAATAAGATTAAAACCCTACATTTATTTTTAATACGACTAATAAATGATATATTTTAAGAATACAAAACATCTAAATACCTAGGTTAATTAGACTTGTTATAATCAGCCTTTCTTAAACACGAGATGACTTAGCATCTATATATAAATAAATAAACCAAAAAGACTCTCGCCTTAAGACTAGACAAATAAATACTTGTTCTCTCACATTTTTCTCTTTTTTTTCAAATGAGTAATGATATATATTATCATTTTTATGTGATATTAAATTTAAAAAAATTAATTAAGAAAGAAAAACGTTCTCATTAGTGTTGAAAACCTCCACATCGGTATGATATAAGGATAGGATAAAATAAAAAGTGATATATATCATGGCAGATTTAACAAACCTAATCTATTTTAGAAATTATGTAAATATAATTTTTAGACAAAGGAATCAAATATATTAGAAAACATTACATCAAGAGTTTAGCCAACTCTTGATGCATCAAAAGAGTTACAAACATTACTAGCAAGAAGATGAAGTTCGTAAGGAATGTTACAAAGCCAATTACGTGATAATAAGGATTTAGAAAAAGTCTTCGCAAGCCAATCAGCGATTTTGTTCGCCGTTCTTCTAACACCACAGATGCGGAGATGACTGTGGTTGCTAACCATGTTTTTAATATCACCGAGGATAGCTCTGTCCTTCCAATGACAGTTCGGGCTCGATGAATACACGGCTTTAAGAACGGCTTCGGCGTCAGTTTCGAATCTGTCGCAAAGGGGAGCGTGGTCTAAAGCAAATTGAATGCCAGATCTCAATGCTTTAGCTTCAGCTTCAAACTTGGAAGAGGCAATAATGTTCATGGCGAAACCATTCACAATTTCACCCTTCCAGTCACGTATCACTGCAGCAGCGGAGGCTTTTCCAATCTTGAATGAAGCATCAACATTCATCTTCAGAATGTGCTGTGGAGGAGGATTCCAACAAGGTAAAAGGGATGAGCTGTGGGGAGGATTGAAGGGACCAGCAGGAGGTTCTAAAGGGCTTGACCCCCCCCCCCCCCCCTCAAAGAACACTTGACCATGGAAAATATTCAATAAGTTTAAGCAAGCGTCCAAATCAACAGGGATGTAATGGAAAATAACCTTATTCCTGGTTAACCATATGACCCATAAGCATAGAATGATGGTCAAAAGAAGCTGGGATCTGTCCTTATAATTATTTCCTTGATCAATAATCGAGCCAACCCAAGTCCCAAATATAATATTATTCGTGGGAGAGATGTGACAATGGAGGGGGGATAAAAAACAGAATTTTCTTGTCCAATCACATTTCAAAAAAAAGGTGCTCTATAGATTCTTCTTCTTTAAGGCAGATGTGACACAGATCTGTAGACGAGCAAGAACGGGAGAACCTATTCTGCTGAGTTGAGAGCGCATTCATCATCACACGCCAAAAGAAGAACTTGAACTTGGGAGGAGTGTGGGTATTCCAACTTAACTTAATAATATCAGCAAAGGAAAAAGTCGAAGTGGAAGGATGGATAGAAGGGGTAATAGAAGGCTGGAAAGCCGAAAGATAGCCAGATTTACATGAGTAGCACCCATCCTTGGTGAGAGGCCAAATCCATTCCACCTCCTGGTTGGTCCATGGGATGTTCAGAGCCGAAATAACAGTGACCAGCTCAGGGGGGGAAAGATGGTTTAGCATGTCCATTTTCCAAGTTCGAGTGGGGTGAAGATAAGATCAGCCACGAATTTAGGAAAAGAAGGATCCTCAGAATAGAAAACAGGTTTATCAATATGCTTACCAATCCAATTATCTTCCCATATCATAGTGTTATGCCCATCTCCAATAGTTTTTACCAAATGGGGCTTGAGAAAATCACATCCTTTGCGAATACTATTCCAGATCCAGGATCCCTTCTTAATATCACGAGTACACATTAACTCTTTATCAGGGAAGTAAATACTTTTAAGAACAAGATGGACCAGTGAAGAAGGACGAATAAGGATAGACCAGGCTTGTTTCGCAAGAAGGGCTAGGTTAAAGATCTCAAGATTTTTAATGCCAAGGCCTCCAGCTTCTTTGGGGGATGAAACTTTATTACAGTTGATCCAGTGGATCCCACGATCTTCCGCATTACCCCATAAGAAGTGGCAGGTCAGAGAATTAATCTTCTTGATAACCCCTTTAGGTAATGCAAGTAAGGACATAAAGTATGTCGGGAAAGCGTGAATGATAGAGGAGATAAGGACAGCCTTCCCAGGCATAGAAAGAAGAGATTTTTTTCCAACCACTTAACTTAGTGGCCATTTTGTCGATAAGGGAGTCCATCGCTTTAGTCTTAGAGTTCTCCCAATTAGTAGGAAGGCCAAGGTAAAGGCCAAGATCCTCCGAAATAGGCATACGGAATGCTTCAGCTAACATGGCTTTCATAGGATCAGTACAGTTGGGACTCAAGAAGATGGAGGATTTGTTAAGGTTAATAGATAGGCCTGATGCAAAGCAGAATTTATAAAGGATTTCCTTAAACGCATGGATCTCCAAGACTGAATTTTTTAAGAAGAAAATAGAGTCATCAGCGAACAGGAGATGATGAATGTGAGGACCATTCTTTCCCATTTGGATACCTTTAATATCATCCAATAAGAAGTCAGCCTCAATGAGGGATGAAGGACATTAGACACAATAGTAAAGAGGTAGGGAAAGAGAGGGTCCCCTTGGCGAAGACCTCTAGAAGGTTTAAAAGCACCTACCTTATTACCATTAACTAACACATTGAATGTAACCGAAGTAACGCATCTTTTGATACACGAGATCCAAGATTGATTGAACCCCGTTTTTTGAAGAACAGCAAAGAGAAAAGGCCAGCTAACCCGGTCATAGGCTTTATGAAGATCAGCCTTGATAATGGAGAAGCTGTCCTTAGAGTTCTTCCTCAGATGTTTGAGTTTATGAATTACTTCGTGGACAATGATAATGTTGTCTTGGATAAGCCTTCCTTTGATGAAGGCTGATTTGGCTGGAGAGATAATCTCAGGGATGATACTAGATAATCTTATCACCATAACTTTTAAAAAAATCTTATACAAAAAATTTGTGCATGAAATAGGTCTAAATTGACCTATTTTCTGGGGATGTTTGCATTTGGGGATAAGGACAATATTGGTATCACTGATTGAACCAAGGGAAGTAGTGCCAGATATCACCCCATTACAAATAGCGAGAATGTCATCTTTAAGAAGATCCCAATATTTACGAAAGAAGGAACCTGGAAAGCCATCAGGCCCTGGTGCTTTGGAGGCGCCAAGTTGCCACGTGGCTTGCTTAAGTTCCTCAAGAGTGATTGGGGCCAAAAGCATAGCATTCTGATTATGATTGATACAAGGGGATGACTTTTGGATTATGGGCTCAATCAGTCTAGGACCAGAGTCCTCATAAAGGTATTTGAAAAAATTAACAACAAGATCATTAAGTTCCGAGGAATTCGATGTCCACGTTTCATCCTCCTTCATCAGGGAAACCATTTTGTTGGAAGCTCTCCTAATACGAGTGGATAAGTGAAAGAATTTCGAGTTCCTATCACCTAACTTAAGCCAAAGAACTCTGGATCTAGTGGCCCAACACTTCTCCTCAAGGGACCAAAAGAATTCTATTTCCTTAGAAATAGAAGTGAAGAGATCCTGAGAATGAGGAGGGAGGCCATTAGGATTAGAAAGCATAAGGTTCTCGAGTTTCTTCGAAAGTAAGTTAATAATAAGCGCATTATTCTTAAGATTGGCTTTCTTCCATCGAAGGATAGTTTTTTTGCACTTAGCCAATCTTTTAGGTAATCTAATAAAGGAGGGACCCGAGAAATTGCGAGAGGAAGAAAGACAATGACGAATAGCCAAGGAACAGGAGTCAATCTCCAACCAAGAGGGATCCAATTTAAAGAAGGGTCTAGGGATAAGTAAAGGAGGATCATCCCAATGCAGTACCATTGGAGAGTGATCAGAGCCAATAGGAGGGAGGTTATGGATCCACGAATTGGGGAACGCGTCAAACCAGGAGGCAGACCCCAGTCCTCTATCCAATTTTTGTAAGATTAAATTCTCCTCATGTTGGCTTATTGCCCCCATCGATTAGGTGTTTTAATGTGACAAATCCTCTATTGCTTAGTGTGCTAATTTCACTTTATTATCTTGCACTCTAATTCATCAAAAAGCACAATTGACATCATTTTGATCATTGCTTAACTATCTTATCTTTAGTAGCTAATTCTCTTACCATTACTTTTAACCTTATCTTATGTGTACATTGAGAATTAGCTTTCATGATCAACAACAAAGTTTCTTAAAATGATGTTTACAACAACTCTCGTGAAGAAAACTTTTCCATCCGAGCAACGAATCAAAATTTCATAATCTCCAAGTCAGTAGAAACCGGGTACCCGCATTTGGGAAAACCGGGAACCCGGTTTGGTGAAGCTCAAGTCAACATCAAGTTAATATAGCCGTTTTATAGCCGTTACAATTGAAAACCGGGTACCCGCATTTGGGAAACCGGGAACCCGGTTTGGAACAAAGTTCACCATCAACTTTATATCCGTTGGGGACTTTCTTGTGCTATAAATATGTGCTCTTTGAAGGAGAAACTCACCTCTAACATTTCAACTATCATACATATCTTTCTCCTACAAAGTTAGAGGTCACAAGCTATCAAAGTTAATTATCCAAGCTTGATCAAGAGCTTAATCAATAAGCTTCAAAGTTATTATCTACTCAAGAGGAGTTTACATGCTTATAGTCATATCTACTCTTTAGGAGATTATCTAGCAAAGTTGTTTGCACCCCTTTAAACACTTTGTATCTATCCTCTTAAGTCTAGGTCTTGTAATAGATAGATTAAGAGAGAATTCAAGTATAGGGAGTATACTTGGTATCCTTGTGTTGAGATAGCACAAGTGTTAGAGTATCGGGAGTATACTTGGTGTCCTTGTGTTGCGATAGCACAAGTGTTTGTCCTTCGTGTTATCGAAGAGGTTGTAAGGGTTATTGTGTTCTCGACCCGGTTAAGAGAGACACGGGAGCTTAGTGAAAAGCTTGAAATCCTAAGGAGGCTTCCTTAGGTAGTGGATGTAGGGAAACCGAACCACTATAAATCATGTGTATCTTTCTATCCCTACTCTATTTACTTTCCGCACATTATATGTTTGATTACTTGCTAGTATTAATATCGTTATAGTATTCATCTAGTTAATCAACCAATTGCCATCTAGAGTAGTAAGGAAATAGAAACTTGTTTTACATGTTAAACTTATATATCAAACCACTAGCTTATCCTTTGCATGATCCCATTAGTGTTTGATATAGTAGTTGTCTTAGAAGTTTCTTTTATAAACTTATATTTATCCAAAAGATTTTTTAATTAGGCATTAATCTTTTTAGTAATCCTATTCACCCCCCCTCTAGGACTTTCACCTCACTCCGATTATTCCTCCAAGTAAAAGAGCATCCTTTAGAAGGGATTTCAGTAAGTTCATTAAGGATAATGTTGTTATTAAAAAGGCGCATTTCCGCAGGATTCTTCCCTAACCCCCCCACTTTTTCTTGGGTCACACGAATATCATTATAGTCACCAATAAACAAGTTAGGGGTTAGGGGGTTGTTGTTAGAAACATCAAGAATATAATCCCACAAAAGTTTTTTACTAGATTCATTAGGTAAAGAGTACACAAAATGTAAAAACCATACAGGACCTAACTCATCAACAGAAGAAAAGGAAATATGATTAATAGAAAAGGAAGTTACATCAGCATGCCAACCATCCACAGACAAAATAGCTAGACCACCAGACAGCCCCACAGGGTCTACGCTCCACAGCAGATTCATCTTTAATTTCTTCGCCAAAATAAGCATCTTCTTCCTTTTGGTCTTCGTCTCTGAAAGCCCGATGACCCGGGGTTTTTCCTTAGAGATAATCTCCCTAAGGTTTTGGACCGTCAAGGGGGACCCCGTCCCTTGACAGTTCCAAAAAACTCCAATCATGGATCTTGTGGGGGTTGCTGGGAGCAACCACCCACATCATCAGGGACCACCGTAGAAAGAGGGATCACATCAACTGCCATATCCAGAAGAAGAACTTCAACCAATCTATCATCACTTTCCTTGAATCCCACCATCTCTGAATGGGAAAGCTTGCGTTTCTTAGCACTTGGACCACATCTATCTTCTACCGGACGCTCCATTGAGATGGGGATGTCGGTAAAAGAGAAGGAGGAATCATGGATCGGAGTATTAGCAACCAAATACGTACTAGGCGAAGCCATAGGGGTAGACGAACCAGAAGAAGGAGAGATCGGGTTGTTACCCCCCAAATCCGGCTCATCTCTAAGAGAGGAAACCACTTCATCGGTATTGTGTGAAGGAGAGGAGGATATAGGAATAGGGGTGGTATTTGGGACATTAGGAGAGTTGGGTGGGGTGAAAGGGAGAGGAATATTGTATTCAGTCGGAGGAGATGTAGGGTTTGTAGAGGGATTAGCATGAGGGGGTTGGACAGGAGTAGAGTTTATATTGGGGTTAACCCATTGCAGATTCGTCTTTCCCCGAGTGGGATTAGTACGTGACCATGTTCGGTTAGACCCACGACCAGATGTGGGTTTGGCCATCACCGGCCCAACATTCTTATTTGGCCAAGCCGGCCATTTACCAGAGGAAGAGCTTCCATCATATTTCCTTTTTGACCCAGACCAAGAAGGAGGTGGACTGGGCTTGTTAGGCTTAGGAATGGGCCTAGAAGAAGACTTCCGAGCATGGGATTTAACACGTGTAGCAACAGTACTTCCAACATTACCTTTACCAGAGGAAGGTTTAAATATATGCTCAACACCAGTTGGATCTGAACCAACATCCTTTAATAACTCCTTAACAACAAGGGCATAACCCTGTACCGGATCATTGGGACAACCTCGTAAAAACTTAGGGACATTCTCTTCCTTTTTGGTCCCGACCTGATCATTGGGTAGGGTATTAATGGATGAGGGACCACCACTATTACGGGATTTAGAAGATAAATCTTCAGAAGACGGCATAAAAGAGTCATCACTCCCCGAGATAATATGGGATGGATCATCCAAATCATCAACCACCACCACATTCCTTCCTCTACCCTTGACTGGAGTGATGCTCATCCAGTCACCAAAAGAGAACTTCACATATCCTCTGCATCTCACTTGTTCTTCTTTATACAAACCACACTCACTAGCTGTGTGGGTAAGGAGACCACTGAAAAAGCAGAACTTACTCAATTTTTTGAATCTGACCTTAACCTCTAGAGCAGTGAGAGATGGTCTTTCCATATTAAAAGATTTAACCAGGGGTTTATCGAGTTTCCAAAGAGCTCTAAGACGGAGAAGCTTCATGGTGTCACTCACCTTGTTGATATCATAAGCCAAGAGGGTACAATCCAAGTTCTTGCAAATGTCTTTGGCATTGTCAGGTGTGGCGAAAGCTGGAGGGAGATTTTGAAAATGGATCCAAAAAGGGGTCATAGAAAAGTCAGCTCCACTCATGGACATCTCCGGGTTCCAAGCTTGAAGAAGGAGAAGGTGTCCATTGCTAGACCAAGGACGGAAGTTCCATGTATTGAGGAGGTCCTCACGAGAATCAAACATAAGGAAAAGGTGTTAACCCCTGCAGAAACCACATGCATCTTGGATCTGAGACCCCAAGATCTATTAGCAGCAAAGGCCACAGTATCGGGAGAAATCTCCGAAGCATAAAGGGTTTTAGATAAAAGCATGTATCTTCTAGCAAAATTTCTTCTGGTTTATAGTAAGGAGTAAGTTTCATGGTGATGATAGAATCGGACGCCATGGTTAAAGCTTCGGAGAGGAAGAGATAGTTAACAGAGAGACTGAGAAGAGAGGTGAGATGAGAACTAAGAAATAAAGAGGATAACGTAATATAAGTACTAAGCAAATGGCGTACAAGGGAAGCTAATGGTGTTGTATTGGGATTAGAGAGAGAGTAAGTAAAGTAACTCGGGAATGAACAAAAAGGAGAAGAAGCTTTGAGCCGTGTAAACAAGAACCAAGAAGCAATGATGAAGAACTAGGGAATATCAAAGGTGTCCATTGAAGAGAGGAGAGAGAAAGCTTATTCTAGAGAGAAGGAGGAGCATTTATGAAAGTCTCCAGGCCGGAAGCCATGTAAATATAATGAGACTGTCATCATACTTCTAAATTTAGAAAAAAAGATTATTCTGTAACAGGCCTTGAAAACCTTGAATATAGATACAAACGCATCTATAGTCTTAAATATTTTTCAAATGAGGCTAAATAATTAAAATTAAATAAAAATTAAAATATCTATATTTTTATCCCCCAATTACCCACTATATATACTAATATATAACACACATAATGCATACACACTAAACCCTAAAATAAGCCTCTTTTTTCTCTCTCTCTTTCTCGTCTCTCTCCTGCAAAACCTCCCATACCAACTATGGCAGCCAACCAAAAATAGCTCCAAGGTTGGCTCCTTTTTCCGAGATCCGGCGCCAATTTATGTATATGCGAGATGGTGAAGACCTCTTGCGAGATGGTGAAAATCTCCACCTTTGGTGTTGCTCCAATGGCTTCAAGACCTCTAGTTTTGGTGATGCTTCTTTATCTCCGTTTGAAGCTTCTTTGTCTCCGTTCGAAGCTTCTTTACCTCCTCTGCGACTATGTAGATCTGCTCCTCTCCAACAAACATTTTGTTGCTCCGCCGTCACTCGTACACACAACTCTAGTGAAGAGGAAGTTATGTGGCATGCTTCGAATTTTGTGCTGCAAAGTTGTGATGCTTCGAAGTTCCCTAGTTGCGTGTGTTACAAGGTCGAGTAACCAAAACATGTAAGCTCGAGTAAGTTGTGTGTTACATTTCCATCCGGGCTGCAATAAAATATGGTCAAGATCCGGTGAACCAGACGAAGACCTACATGGCCACTAGCCAGAAGATTCGGCGAACCAGAAGAAGACCTCCATGGCCTCGAGCAAGATTTGTCTGTGCTTACAAGACCTCATCATTTTTTCTTTTTTTCTTTTTCCACGTTTTTGAAATGTAATTACTCAGTAATTTTTTTCCCTTGTTGGAAATGTAAGGAACTTAGTTTTATTTTTCTTTTTATGTATTAATTTTGAATTCATAAAATATATTTTGAATTTCTTATTAATCCTTTAGGTGTAATATTATTTTACTGTCAATAGAGTTAATTTTTTAAGCATTTGTTGTGTGTATTCAATAAAATTTTTAGAATACCTAGTATTTTCTCCAAGTAATCAAAGAATTCACTCCATAATTCTAAATAAGTAAAGACGAATCATATCATCTTCGTACAAAAAAATCAAAATCTGATAAACGCTTTTTTGATTAAATAATAAAATACATTACATACCTTTGTTGAGTGTGAGCAGAATTTATTTTATATGTATTATCTCTGGAATTAATATACCGAAAATGAATTCGGCCAAACTTAATTAAAAAAGTGATTGTGTAATAATTTACTCCTTAATATCTTCCACTACGTTATTTTAATGATTCGATTGAATATTAGATACGATTAGTCGCGTATTTATAGTGACTAACTTATTCACTTTTTTATCGACATCTTTTAGTGTACAAGTGTATTATAGGTGTATATTAGTTAATATTAAAAAATTAGAACCTTATAAAGACAAAATATCTAGATATATTCGTTAGAGAATATTTTATTGAAATTAGAGCTTTTTAAGCAAATAACTTTAATATTTATTGATAAAAAGTGTACAATTTATAGACAAATAATAAAGACTTTCTTAATCAACCAATATATGTAAATGAAACAAGATAATTACAATCATATCTCAATCTCAATGATTCTAGTCAAAATATTATATACTAATCTTGATATTGATAGATTTGATTAGATTCTAATTTACGAGCAATATATATGTTATCTATGTTTATAATAATTTCTATATATTATATTTATATTTCCTTAAATAAAAAAATGATATAAAATTAATATTGGAAAAGAAATCAATTCATTTTATTATTTTCTTTTTTTATAAAAATGAGGTCAGAGGCATGTAAGTTAAAACAACAACTTACTACATACTATTATGTGCTCCGAAAACTCTTAATAGTGGCATACCCATATTTATCTGGAGTAAGAAACCATTATAGGCCATCTGGGGGATATTTATAGATACACGGTTCAATTAACGATATTGTCAATCATTGTCATTTAATATGCGCACAAATTTGCTTCACGGTAAACATGGTTGATCTCAAACTGTTTGTGTGCCGCCAATATGTCAAAACATGATTTTAGTGATGTATCGGTCCAATTTGTGGGATTTCTATCACCCTTCACTAGCGCATGTAACTCCTACAATTCCGCTTTGATACTCACTAACTCATATACTCGATCGACAATCACTCGGAGTCCAAAGAGTAGAGCTTGCAACTCCAATTGGCATGTTGTTTCACCCACACGTAAACCCTAAATATATTCTCTGTTTGCATCTCCCAATACTCCCCTAATACATTTATTTTTACCAAAACGCTCCATCCACATTTAACTTAACCTCGACACTGGTTTCACCCATTTAACTAGTACATTTCTTGCTGAAACAATTATTCCACCATCATTTTCATTTCCACATATTCGAACACAATTCTTGACATAATATATTACCTTGGCACGAAAAGAGCTTGCACTGAGTTGATTACCTCTTATTCCCATTGCTAGTTTATTTCGATCCATCCAAATTATCCACATTGTAACTGTAATAACCAGCCTTAAATCCATTCCTTCCACTTTTGTATTTGATTTAATTACCTTGCCCACCAATCACTATCTGTTAGATGGTGTTGGTTTCCACTTCCCCCATACTATTATTTATACCAATCAAAACATTAGAAGCATTGGCAACATTTAGAAATTAAATGCACCTTCTCCTACACTAAAACCCAACCGTAGTTTCCCACTCAAATTATTTTGATTAGAAGATTGTTCCCCAATAAAATTTTCTTAAAGAAGCTGTGTCAAAATGTCTCCATTTATTGCTGGACTATCAGCCATCACAGAAGCCAAATTATTCCCCGTTATACCAGCAGTAGTACCCCTTCCTAATATCCGACCTACTTTTGTCCAAAACTTCTGGCCATCCCAACCATAATTCCTTAGATTTAATACAACCCCAAACTATATGGAAGGCCGATTCATTTACCAATCCACACCGCCTACACAGGTGGGAGTCGCTAACCCCCATATAAACAAGTTGTTGTCCATCAGACCCCGTTCCCACACTGCTTGCCAAGTTAATACCCTCATTTGCGTATACTTTAATGACCAAATCACCTCCCACTTAAAATCCCCACTTGTGACGGTTGGTACCATGGATTTATACGTTGATTTAATCGAGAAACTTCCAAATGCCTTAAGTTTCCATCTATACCAAATCAGCTCTGCAAACAATAACAAATCATCGACAAAGAAAACGTCAAATATAGGCAGGCCTTGTTGATGTAGGCGCACCGGATCCCATTCTCATCCATCACAAGTTTCATGTATAAGAAGAGAGAGACGTCACATACAAATTACAAATATATAAGGTGATAATGGATCTCCCTAGCGGATCCCTCGCCCTGGTGTTACGACTCAAAACGTTCCCCATTCCAATGAATCTGCATAGTGTTGTTCTCATAGCTGACATAATAAACTGTGCCCAAGTCGGCATCAATCCAACGAGGGTAATTGTATCATCAATACATATCCATTTCAACTTATTATATGTTTTTTCTAGATCAATTATTACTTCCATAAGACCTCAATTGCATTCATAATTTTGCATTCGATGAGCCACCTCTTGTACGAGCACCATGTTATCTGTGGTGGATCTTCTGAGACGAAACTACTCTGATTCGGACCTATATGTTTCGCTAACAAGGGCCATATTTTTTACACCATAGCTTTCATAACGAACTTAAAAATGACATTAATCAAACTAATCGGAAGAAAATTACTAATCTTTTCTGGATCAGCAATCTTTGGAATATGGTGAATAAGAAACCCATTCAAGTGGGGAAGGATACATCCAACCTCAATTGACTTTCAAACCATCTCACACTGCTGGTCTAACCGTATTCCAACATTTTTTATAGATAGCTGCTAACATCCCATCAGCACCTGGTGTTTTTGTAGCATTTGATTGGTATACCGCTACTCAGATTTCCTCATCCGTTAAAACCTCGGCAAGATTATCTCTTTCCTCAACTTTAACCTTCGGTAGACAAGGAAGAGAGAAGGGCCCAATAAACTCATCGGATACTAAGTAGAGAGTTTCAAAAAAATCTCGTACTGATAGATGTTGATACACTAGCTCTGTTACCAATTGTTATTCTCATCTCAAATCTGAATCTTTTTCTGGGGCTTTATTTTTCTGATAGTAGACAGGCGATAAAGCTTTGTATTTCTATCCCTAGATCGAATCCATTCATCCTTTAAGCATTGAAACCATGGATTTCATCTTCTTCTAATGTGCTTAGATATTTATCTCTTAATCATTTTCCCTGTCAAAACAATAACAAATTATACAAATTCTGGATCGCTCCCTCAATACCACGCATTATGGCTAACAATAATTATTTTCGTGTATTTATATCCCCAAACACCCGTTTTCCACGTTGCCAACTGCCATTTTATACCAATGATACTCTATCCAATATCATCATTACTTACATCCCCTTTATCCTGAACAAAATCCTAAAAACCCTTATATATCCACCAGGCCGCCTCGAAACTAAAATGATATGGTCGATCTGGTTGGGTACCATAAGGGAGAATTTGAATAAGGATAAGAGTATGATCGTAATGGGCCTGATCCAGGTGCGAGACTCTCGAGTGAGGAAAAAGGGTTTCCATGTAGTGTTTCCATACGCCATGTCCAGTCTTCTCATGATTCTCTGTCTCATATTCCATGAACCACACCAAGTGAAATAGATCTTGGTACTCCTATGTCTCCAAACCTCAAATTTTTCCATACGACGTGTTATTCTTGGTACTCCTCCTTTCTTATCTTCATTTTCTTCTACCTGATTAATATCACCTGTTATTAACCACAGTAAACGTGAACCCTAAAATAAATGTCTCAAGGCCTTGCATGATTCTTCTCTCTTATTAGGCTTCGTTATACCATATATCGCTGAAAAAATACACGAATCACAAACCTATTTTGTTATCTCAAGATTGATGACTTGTTGAACCTATGATAACACTCGAACTTTGATATTTGATTTGTTCCACAATGTCCACATACCACCCTTATAGTTCACGACTTTTACTCTAGTTGAGTTATATATTCCTAAACTTTGAATAATTTCATTGGCTTTTACTCCACTAACTCTCAGTTGCACTAGAACAATTAACCAACCCCGATATCGCCTCATCATTTCTGAAACTACACCATGAAACTTGGAGCTTACCACACCATAGAAAATCTGAACTAATATATTAATCGGGTGAGACAATGAATCCCATCCAATCAAGGCATTATTTGTTGTATGTACACATTTAAATATTGGGTGTGGTAAGCTTCACAGTCATGGAGATTCCATGACCATATCCGATACCTTGTTGCCTCTATTAACCATACGAATGCCTACATTCATGTCTGACATATTAGTGCACGGAATCTGACTAAGCAGTGTGTCATATCCATTTGTTAGTACAATGTCCAGTCCTTGTCCCATGATCTTATTAATTAAGTCCATATGCCGAGCTGCACTAGCCTACTGGACTCGCTTCGATTATAGCTCTTCTCCTCTAGTCGAGTTAAGGGACTGCTCACGATTCTAGATTTCATGTGTTATTTCTAGGAGAACTCCCTATATAATTCCTAATTGTTGTCCTTTGTCATTTACCCCCTTATCTCAATTCTCAGCTATTATTCTGCTATAAAAACTCTCTCTCTCTCTCTCTCTCTCTCTCTCTCTCTATCTCTCTCTCTCTCTCTCTCTCTCTCTCTCTCTCTCTCTCTCTCTCTCTCTCTCCCCCCCTCTCCCTCCTTATACTTATCAACCATCTCCTGATACCCCTATACTAGCTCCCTTACCCGCCCTTGGAACATGCACGTCTGTCCATTTTTCCCTATTCATTTTCTCCCCACCCGTAACATATTTTTCAGCCCTTTTACCAAAGTTCCTCACCTCATGTACCATTTCAAGCACTTTTCATAGACCAAAACTCGTATCCACTATAACACTATGTTCACCTTTTTCATTTTGTTTTGCTGGACCCCGAACTCCTCTACCTTGCGCTCTTGTCTTCTAAACTTTCTCACCAAATTTCTCCGGTTCCCCATTTATTCGATGTCCTATCACATTCGCTACTTGAACATCTATGTTTTCTTAATCCAAATTTAGTGCTTCGTACCTCAATCCTAACACCTTTATAGTTGCATATTTTCCCGCATTTCCACCTCCATTATAAACCCATGTTCATGTGACCGTCCCCCATTTTGAGACGCCGCCATCCACTCCCATATTTTGGTATATTTTCAGCCTTCAACCCCCTTTTCCAATACATCTACATGTCCAGCTGTTACTAACAAATCCCTATTTTCTGCAGTCACATCCTTTGTTGCATTCCATGAACAATTTTCTTTTTGATGACCGAACTTGCCACATTCATAACAGATTAAATTTAATCCCTCATACTCCACCTTACACGTCCTTACCGATTAATAATCTTGACATTATTGGTTTACTAAGATCCTGTTCCACCGCTAACCTTGCATAATTTCCTCTAGTTCTCCTTTGTGTGGGCAGATCAATCCTAAATTTTTTCCCAATTCGATTACCCATTTTCTCAATATTTGCGAAGTATAATTATACATAGCAACATTTGAAATTCGGACCCAAATTGTGGTAGTCGTAATTGATGTCATTTAAAAACAAGGTACATTCCCTCACAACCAAATAACAATCATAAGTCATCCAAGACCCCCAACTAACGCAAAATTAGAATCCCCTGCTTGATCAAACTTTCCCATACAGTAACCATATCTAACGTCTACAAGTTCGAGCATACCTTTATGCTTCCAAATTTGGTGTAATTCTGTTGATAGATAGTTGTAACCCACTTTGTAATCGCAGATTTTTTAGCAGTACTGTATATTCCCATAATTTCAACCCCTTTATAATCTCCCCTTTTGATCAAATTACTTGTGGTATATCACAGTCCATTAGAAAGATATCATCCATTGCATTACTCACGAAATCACTTCCATTCCCCCAACATCCACCTTGTACACAACTTATACATTATACTCCAATTGCAAGATAACCGAATTCATTCCTATAAGAGCATCATGCCAACTATATACTAATTCTTTTGGTACATACGGAGTTGTCACATTTACCAGTGGTATGGCAGTAGTTGATGTCGGATTCGGAGAATCCATAACTTGTGAGTGAGCACTCTTGTTGAACCTTGCTTGATCTTACACAATTGAGAGAGTATGAAAATGAATATTATTTTTCCTCCATCCATTACTTCATCTAATTGCAGAGTCAAAGTATCGTCTTTGGTTACCGTCTTATTAGCTAGATTGGTTGACCCAGACGAGCCCACCATTCAATTTGGATATTAGGGAGACAATAACGAGTGAAAAGCACAAATAAAATTTCGTCATCAAATGATCTTTGTCAGAAGATTTTTATGGTGATAGATTTTAGTGGTTGGTTTTAGTCCATTTTATTATTGAGCATACACATAGTAAAATAGTGATAAAAAAAAGATAACATAATAATTACTTGAAAAACAAGTTCGCATAAAAGAGAACCAATAGTAGCAACTTCAGGTTTAGTATTGTGAAAAAAGTACGAATTGAGGTTTCAAACTAGCTCAAGAATTGCGACAAATTGGTCTAAAGCCTAAGGAAGAGGGCGACTAGATTTAAATATTTTAATTTTTACTTTCTAGTTCTTATATTTGACTAAATATAAGTTTTTTACTTCAAAATTGTTTTATATATTCCTTGTAAAAGATATTGGTACTTTGATCCTAATAATATTCAGTAATTATATATACCATCCAAAATTATATTCTCCAAATACTACTCAATGACGTGTCGTGAATTGGTTGACTATAAATCGTTAATCTATCTATTTTCTTGATCTAATTAACGATTTATAATCAATCAATACACGCTACGTCATCGAATGGTATTTGAATAGTATGAATCATTATTCAAAATTTAATTTGCTGATTAAAAAAATATTACAAATGTATTAATTAGATGACCCCGGCCCAAACTGAGTAGATCACCGATATATTTTGTAATGGACTTTCCAGTGAACATAATTTTATTTTAGTTGACATGTGTAAAGAGAATGGATCATACAATCTTCATCCTTTTAATTGGGCTTTTTGTCCATTCTTCCATCAGGCTAGCAATGTGGACCAAATGTTCACTTGCAATCGGAGTCGGTCCTCAAATTTTGTGGCATAGGATTATAGGAATAAAGGTCTATTTTTAAAGGGAAAATGACCCAAAAAATCAAAATAATATTATTTTCAGCCCAATAACATCAATGACAAAAATTCTTCCCAATAACATCATTAACTAAATTTTGTCCTTGATGGGAATCGTCCTTGACGGGAATCGTCCTTGACGGGAATCGTCCTTGACGGGAATCGTCCTTGATGGGAATCGTCCTTGACGGGAATCGTCCTTGACGGGTAAACATGTAATCTTATAATAGTAAGTTAATGGATGATTCTTTGGGGCAAGTATAATATTATTTTGATTTTTTGGGTCATTGACCCATTTTTAAATATTTTTTATAAAACATTTAAAGACCAAATTATTATATATCAAAAAAGAAACTAAAAGAATTATACATGTTATATCAGGTATAAAATATATTTTCTTATTTTATTTTTTAATTTTTTAAATATAAAATAAATTAAAAAAACAAAAATAAATAAAGTATAGTAAAAATTCTTTTATGTTATAAAAATTAGATCTTTTAGAAATTAAATTTTATTAGGGTTCTAAGACCAAAATTTCATGGTCTTAGACCATAACCGGCTCTGCTTGCAACAACTGAATTCAAGTTAGACAAAATGAAAGTTTGACACACATTATAGTAGCTACGAAAAAACTATCAAAGTAGTTTAGTTTTTTTTTTTAAATGAAAAATCATCAAACTTACCGATTTCCTATTGACGAGAAAAAAATATATTAAGTGGAGACTAAAATTCATAAGATTGGATTAGATTAAGGTTAATCTTTTTATTTATGTTAGTAAAATTGACAAATTACCGAATAATAAAATCTATATTAAAAAATAATTATTAATTATTCCAATAATTAATAATCTATATTAATTATTAAGTACATATCTTACATATGTTTTTGTAGTGAATTCCAGTTATCAAGGTGCTACCCAAGTAATCCAATCTATAGTAAAGACTAAAGTTGCGTCCCAAATACGTGAAATACTTGTATTACTCTCCAGTTAGCTGATATTATTTGTAATGAAGTTGAACCTTTAGGAGTCGGCTAAACGTTGTAACCGTTACCTTATTATCTATATTATTATGAATTTGAACAAAAAAAAATCATTTACAATACAAGCGAAGCTAGCTATCGAAAAAAATCATTGTTGTTTTAAAAAGTATTGTATAAGTTTAAGATAAAAGCGCATTGAAAACTATAAATTTATAATAAGAATGAAGATATATGTAAGACCATCTCCAGCAGTTACGCCAAATGGGAGTTTACTGGAAAAAAATTCAAAAAGTACCGTTTTTGAGCATATTGCTCACTCCAGCGGACACGGTAAAATAAGGGACCCACAAATCTAATACGCTATTCTTCTCTTTTCATACGCTATTTACGTTGCATTTCTATTCATACGATAAAGCTTCAACGGTCATATTTTTGACCATGATGTTATTTTTATTTTTTTTGTCGTAATGCAATTTTTTTTTAAAATTATTTGTGTAGTAAATTTTTACAATTAAATATAAATTTAAATATACAAAAATTGTAAAAAATTGTAAAAGTCATGAAATTATGTCAAAATTAAATAATTTTTTTTTAATTTAAATATAAAAATTATATATTATTTATATAATCAAATATATTTTTTTATTTAAATTATTAAATACTAAAAATAACTTTACATATTAAATAAAAGTAATTTATGGAGGTAAAGACATTATGTATGAAAATAAAAATAAAATAATTCAGTATTTTTAATTTATTGTAATAATAATAATAATTATTATATTATTATAATAAAAAATATAAATCAAAATTATAAAAAAATGTAAATCAAAATTATAAATAAATAGTTTATAGAGTAACTGAAATAGTAGTACTGGAAATTGATGCGGTATAATTATAGAGTAGCTGTAATTTGATACGGTATAATAAAATATGGAGTATAAAAATAGCGCATCTGTTGGAGATGGTCTAATAAGTTCAATTCTTTTTGTTACATAGGAGAGCCACTTTGGATACGGAGTCATTGACTCGGTTCGAACCTACATCACTAGATTGGATAACCAAGGCCCTATCCAGTGAGCTTATCTCAACTGGTTAAGTTCAATTTATTTGAAATTAATAGACAAAACATTACTTCATTTTTCAAAATGGTTTAAATAATGTACGTGTGTCAACACTTAGTTTGAGACACGTGGATTTGGATGGATTATCTGAAAAGTAATAATATTTTAGGCATTCCGACCCCAGAGAATTCAAATAAGATTTGAAAAATCGTGCTTTCTATTAAAACATTGGTAAATGATCATATTACTCAATTTCTTTCTATCGAAGCCTTATTTTGTATCGAATGAGTTTGTGATGTAAAACAATATGTGCAACAAGAGAAGAACAAAAAATTAGAAGATAAAAGTTCAATACGTTTATTTTATAATTCAAAAGATGTCTTCATATGGGGAAATAAGGTATTTAGATAATGTAAAAAGTAAAACCCTAATGGGCCAAAAATACGAAACCCTAAAAGAAAATATTAAAAACAAACTAAAAGTCACTTACCCCCAGAAGGTCCAACACACTAAAAAAATATATATTGTACACCTCCTTCCGAGAAAGTGTGCGAAAGTTAGCGAAAACTCTCCCGAAAAAATTCCAGAAGTCTTCAAATGGATTTCAGATCTTTTGGATGAAATCTTCAATACATCATCCTTTCCAATGTAGAGAAGATTCGTCCTAGAATTTGTAAGGTCATCTCAGACGAATTGTTACTAGCAAATAGAATAAGATAATTCATATTAAAAATGTATGGGGTGTGAATATGGCTTGGCAATTGAAGACGATATTGGTGGTCCTTTGTGTGTTCTAAAATAAATGCAAATGTGATCGAACCACAACCGCAAGTGTACGGTTGTCCCAACTAGTAATAATGATCTAGGATCGTTCGCAGGGACGGTATGGTTGACTACAATGTTTAACAAGTAATGAATGGTTGCACTTATGAAAACAAGTAAAGAAATAATGATTGATTTGATTGTTGTATTAATTCTACTTAATGGAAGACTAATGATAAAATGCAAGTAAAAGGTAAAACGCAAGTAAAAAGATGTAAAACGCGGTATGAGAAGATAGCACTTGAGAACGCAAGGTATCCTCCTAATTCTATTTCATAACTTGTTCTGTTTAAGGGCTAAATTGGTCAATTACAATGGTCGGATTCTAAATTCCTTATACCCCCGTCAGGGTGGACTATAAGGCTATCCTAGAGTGTCACTAGTCCCGTCAGGGTAAATATGATCAACTTTTAGATGTTTAAGTTAAATACCACATTGGCCCTAAAATTAGCTAAGTTCGTCAGAATCAATAGCTTCTATTTTAGATTGAATAAATGTTTCCGTACCTAAACCCTCCGTCAGGATGATCGAATTGCCACTAATTGGAATAGCCTAAATACTAACACCTGTTCCTAGTTCATGACTCTAAAAACAGTAAATAATCATAATTTATCGAAAAGAGTAAAAACCCCAATCTAATTTAATTTAACAGAAACCCAAATTCAGGACAAGAAATTCAATAGAATTGGGAATTACCCATAAAGCATTCTCAAGCACTAATGAATGTTTAGCTCATACTAATTAAAACAAAAACTAAATTAATTAAAATGGAATTCATATTTGATTACAAAATTAAAATTGAAAGAAACCTAATTTCCGGAGTTGGAATGACTGAGAACGGGGATATAGACCCTCTCCATTCTTGCAGCTTCTTCTTTCTTCCTTCTGTTGCTTCTCTCTGATGTTTAATCTTGTGGAATGTGAATTGTGTGAAAAATAGAAGTCAAGAGCTCCTTTTATAAGCTCCAATTCGGACTTGGACCTAGGCTTTTAATTAAATGAAATATTGAAGGCCCAAGTCCACTAACTTAGCCCAAAATCCCGTAACTGCTGATGTACCTCCACTAAAACGGCTTTTCCCGCTTCGTTATGACTCCGATTGACTTGATTCCAGTTGCTAAAATTCCATAACTCGATAAGGAATGTTTTCTCTTCAAAGGTCAGCGGCTAAATCATCTCTTAAGCGCCTTGAAATCAGCAATCTTTGGCCTGGAAAACAGATTTGCTCTAAAAACACTTCTTTCGGGATTTATCTTCAAGTCTTGACTCCATATCACGATCTTTGACTCTCTTCTCGGATTCCATTCCTAGCTAATAATTACAACCTACAAACTTTTCACTAAAACACACAAGATTACGCGCAAAAGTTTAATAAATCAAAATTACTAGAAATAAAATGGAGATTCCTGATTATTGCATTTTTAACTCAAAAGTCTATTAAAATATTCAAATAAACATTAAAAATGATGTCTCCCAAGGGCCGAAAATAAGAACAATTAGGGAGACATCAGATATGCATTAGGTTTGATCTTCTCAACGATCTTGAATGGTCCAATTTTCTCCGCAACCAACTTGTTGTACTTGTTTGCTGGATAGTGATCCTTAGTTAAAACAACCTATACAAAGTTACTAACCTCGAACTCAACGTGGCGACGCTTAAGATCAGCAGTTGGCTTTTACTTGGTAGCGATAATAGTGAGATTGTCTTGTATATGGGCGTGAATCTTATGAAGTCATGAGGACGAGATGGATGTGATGTCGGTAGCAAATCAAGAGGAACACGAGGAACGACCCCATAAACCACATGAAAAGGACTGAAATCTGTAACCCGAGACGTGATTAAGTGCAAATTCAGTATTGCACAACATGAAATCTTATGCCTTCACTTAATCACCCACAAGACTACGTAGTATATTACTTAATGAATGATTGACCACCTACAGGCTATAGTTGACCATCAGTTTGAGAATGATACGTTGAACTGAAGTTCAAAGACATGGAATCCAAGCTCCGTAAGCTTTGCCAAAAGTGCGACAAAACCATATAAATCATATATTGTTACAAAGAATCACACAATAGCCTTCTTTACATCAGTGTCCTTTTTGCATGCAATAAAGTGTTCCATTTTTTAAAAGGACCAGTCACATCAAAAATTGAATTGTTACCTCGTTGAGTACAGTGAAGTGAAGGCCGAAAACAAAGTACATGCTAATGTTCGTCCAAGGTTGAGAAGGAACTAGGAGTTGTATGTATAATCCCGCATCTGTGGCACCTTCCATGGAAACTTGACATATCTAGCAACGTGCAATAAAACCATAAACTTCCTTTTGCATTGATGACCAAAAGTAACCAATACTTACGAGCTGGAAAGTGAGATCACGTCCAGGGGCGGATCCAGGATTTCGAGTCGGGGAGGGCTATTAATATTACAAAAAATATCTACACCACTTTTTATATGTCTAACAAAATCATTAAAAACACCAAAAAAAGAAATTTACGCATGCCGCAAAATAAATCATATTCACCTTGATATAATACTTGGCTATTTATTTCAAAAAATTATCAATTACGAATTACATCATATGATGTAAATTTGCGTCCATTATAACATGTAATTAATTAAAATAAATCAAAAGTGCAATGAAAATAAATAGGAGAGTAACAAGACCACACAATTAGAGAATAATGTACAAGTGATTGTATCTCTGACAAGAAAAAGGAAAAATTGTATCTGAAATTTTTAGTACAGGAATTGAAATTTTTAAAATATAGGAATATTTAAAAAAATTATTTTTATAATATAGGAATATTTAAATTTTTTATATAATTTTTAATAGGTCGTCGTAGATTCTGTTTGAATTATTTTATATCACATTCACTAGATTGTATCTAAAGACTTGTATCTTAAAGAGTACTCATATGATTCACTGATTGTTACATACAAATTTATTTTAGTAATAGCAAATTAGCATTGCAATATTATAATTCTTTTTGCAGGTTTGAAAGGATTAGATGCTGCTGCGATTAAATACTACAAAACGTCAAAAGTATGACCAAAATAAGAATGCGATTAATAATAAAAAAATCAAAAAACATGATCAAATTAGTAAGATGCTTGCAGATAATGATTCATCGAATAAATAAAAAAAGTAATAGATTAATATAAAATAAATATCCAAATATGCAGCCAAACAAAAAACAATCAAAAAAAATAAGTTTTTAATCGATGAAGATAATAAAAATAAACTGCGAATCAGAGCATTATTTAAACCGTTGTGTGCCTGTGCCACTATCGATAACCTAATAAAGAAAATAAAAATTTCTATTCCTAATTCTTTTGATCTATTCGAAATAATTTAATACATACCTGAAATTATTTTAGATTTTCAACTAATTGAATTTGAAATTATATTCAGTCAACAATTTGTAAATCTGTATAATTTTAGTATAAATTTTGATTAGGGAGAGCTTAATTTTTTAATTGAGGAGATCGTAATTTTTTTTACTCTTATTTTTACATATTACTATAGTAATTTTTCATACGCTGGGGTGGGTTGCAGCTAGGGGTGGAAATCGGATCCGAAATTTCCGATTTCCGACTTTTCCGATCCGAAAATTCCGATTTCGGAACAACTTTTTAAGGTTCCGAAATTCCGAAATTCCGAATTCCGATTTTTCCGAAAAAATCGGATCGGAATTGGAACTACATATAAATTTCCGAAATTTCCGGGTTTTCCGATCCGATTTTATTTCCGAATTATATTTCCGATCCGATTTTATTTTTGTATTATATTTCCGAATTATAAATTATATTTCAAAATAGTATTTCATGGTGTATTTGAAACATGAAAATTAATGGCATGTTTATTTGGTCCTTGAAAAGTTTTGGAACTTGAAAATCAATTTGGCTTCCGTATCCATTGTCTAGTTATATTTCCAAAATAAAAAGTATACTTATAAATCAACTCAAGATTTGGTTAATTCAAGATAAAAACTTAAGTATCTTCTGAATAAGTTTAGCAATTAGCTTCTCACTTCCTTGTATTATTGATAATGTTTGTAAGAAAACCTTAAACAAATGAACAAATTCATGCATTTGCCAACAAAATTCATATCACCGAAAAGTAACAAAATTCATATCACTACTGTTACTTTGTTACATCATGTAACTTTTAAGTTTAGTTTTTAACTACTGTTACTCTTCGTGTAAGTTTTATAAGTTTAGTTTTTAACTACTGTTACTCTTCGTGTAAGTTTTATAAGTTTAGTTTTTAACTGCTGTTACTTTTCGTGTAAGTTTTATAAGTTTAGTTTTTAACTGCTGTTTCTTCGTGTAAGTTTTAAACCACTGTTCCAATTTATAACCCTTAGTTCCGTAATTTCCGAACCAAAAGTTCCGAAATTCCGAACCCAAATTTCCGAAATTTCCGAACAAAAAGTTTCGAAATTTCTGTGCCGAAATTTCCGAATTTCCGGTAAATTCCGAAATTCCGAAATTCCGAATTCGGAACTGTTTTTCCCAGTTCCGAAAAATTGGATAGGAATTGGAATGGAAAAAATCTATTCCGAAAAAAATAGGAATTTTTCCGAAAGACCTTTTTTCCGATCCGTTCCTTACGATTTCCACCCCTAGTTGCAGCCCATCCCAGCCCTCCCCCAAATATGCCCCTGATCATGTCCCACACGCCCCTCGTTATAAGTTCCTCAATTATTTTCCAGGCAAAGTCTACAATCTGGAAACAAAACTGTAAACCCCTGAAAAGGAACCCCTCATGTAGGATAAAGTCAGTACGTTCCCTTTTCTTTATTTTCAACAAATCCCCAGAAAAAGCTTGATCCAAAGTGTATAGATCCAGAAGTTTATCGAATCTCAAAATTATGGATCGCATCTCCGTCAAAAGACAGTGACGACGGCTCAATGCATCTGCACTACGGTTTAAGATACCTGTTTTATGCTTAATCAAATATATAAATTATTGTAAGTAGTTCAATCAAGAAGCATGATTAGAGGATACCTTATCTTGACTCACAAAATATTTGAGATCGTGATGATCATTGAAAAGGATGATCTCGTATAGGGAAGGCAGTGTCTCCAATTCTTTACCGCTTAAACCACTACATAAAAAATCAACGACTTATATACTGAAATGTAGCTTTGAATCATGCAATTTCTCATAGAATTACGCTACTAGTCGTTTCACTGGCTCAAAATTACCCCAATTCCTATTTTTATAGCATCTCAATGTAACTCGGTTGATTGAGAGAAATCATGAAAACTAGAATAGGAGCAGATGCGAGAAGTCTCCTGATGACGATGAAAGCTTCATCTACGCCTCTGGTCCATAAAAGCTTGGTCCAATTTGTGTAATCGGGTATCAGATCCATACTGCTACTGAAATATGGGATTAAACGCTTGTAGAAGGATGATAGTCCATGAATACTAGGCACCTCAATGGTGGTACTCAGTTGGGGCCATTGCTGGACTACCTCGACCTTGGCTTCATCAACCGACCAACCTTGAGCAGAAACAACATAACCTAAAAAATTAACAAAATCTATCAACAATGCACATTTAAGGGTTGATGCGTAGAGCTTATCCCTACGGAGCACCATAAGAACTTCTCACAAGTGTTGAAGATATACCTTTGGGTTAGTACTATAAATAAGAACATCATTAAAATAAATTACCACTTAATTACTGATAAAATTTCATAAAGGCTGGTTCATGACACACATGAAAGTACTCGAAGCATTAGAGAGACCAAAAAGCATAACCGACCCTTCACGTATCTTGAACACTGTCTTCCGTTCATCACCCTCGCTAATATGAATTTGGTGATACACACTCTTCAAATCTAGGTTGCTAAATATTTTTGCACCACCTAATTGATCCAACAAATCATCCAAGCGCTAAATAGTAAAGAGATAATGTATCGTGATTTTATTAATCGCTCTATTATCTAGACACATACGTTAACAATGGAGTAGGTAGGGAAAGAATAGCACAATATATCAAGCTCTCGCGCACGTGGACCTAAGCAATCAAATCCTCTACTTGACGATGCAATTCTTCGTGCTCCTTAGGACTCATCCGATAGTGGGGATGATTGGGAAAAAAATGCATCGAACCAAGTCAATTTGATGTTGAATATCACGTAATGGGGGTAGGTCTTTAGGTAATTCCTCTGGAAACACAACCGCAAATTCTGAAAGTAAAGGTAACCCTACGTTTCAAATAACTTTATCAAGACTTCCTTATCCTTCATTCTCAACTATCTACTTCATGATGAAAAATACTATATAGAATGTGAGTAAGCCCACCATGCAACATGGGCGCAAGCTAACTTCCATGACATCCAATAATCCAGGCATATGTTTTGTAATTATCAGTTGGTTATCTGACATTTTCTAAACTATATATGCTCTTTTCGAAGCAATTAAGGATGAAAAGATCATTTCAAATTATCCTCAATTATGCTTCATAATCACCTTTTCATCCTCAATTAAAGGAGTATGAGAAGATCATTTAAAATTATCCTTCACTTTCCATCGAAACAGCTCATCCCAGTTCGGAATCTTCTCTTCATCGTCCTTATCGATCTCATAATTTTCATGAAGTATAGTTTGTGGAACATTGACCACACTATCTTCATAAAGTACCTCATCAATCATAATGTGTATTGCATAAATTTTACTATCATATTTGGCCATGCTCTCCTTCAAAGTTTTACTAATATTTGTTAAAAGTGATGGATCCTCTCAACCCACTCAACACCGAGTCTCCTTACTTTTTAGAGGTATTTTAATCTAGACAACGAGATTTAAATTCATGGTTGCGTGTAACATTTTTTCAATGTTTAATACTTAAATGCTTAGCTTTTGGCATTGTGGTAACAAACATTAGGAAAACGAAAAATGTAAATGAAGTGCATAAATGGAAAGAGAAATGAAGAAAAAATTCATATAAAAAAATAAAAAAGATAAGCAAAATCACAAATAATGTAAGAAGAAAGTAAGAAACAAGTCATGTTCCGTAAAAATGGTTGAAGTGATTAAAGAAGTAGAAAAATGATTAAAAAGGCATAAAAAAGCAAAAAAAATGTTTGAAGGAAATAAAAGATTTGATGAATTTAAGTGCAAAACGTGGCTGAAAAGGGAAAAGAATGATGAAAATTCAGATGATTTTACTATTTGTTGTCAGACATATGAAACCAGAAAATTAAAAGGGTGAATTATATATAGGGTCTTGGAGATTAACTTTCTTCTCTATAGAGTAGTTTCTAAAATGCCATTTTTTTTAGGGACCTCAATTTTGACAATAGTCTTTCCTACCCTTACTATCACTAAAAGACAAAAAGGTGTGATGTCACTCTTTCTCTCTCCTCTGCCTACCACTATCCACCTACCTCCAACCTCCCACCACCTACCACCGACCTCCGATCACCGACCACCGACCTCCGACCTCCGACCACCAGTCACCGGTCACCGGAAAAAACATAGAGTACTCCGAGAAATTGCTGAGTACTCCGAGAATTTGCTGAATATGACGAATTAAATGAATACTCTATAAAAAAGACGGAGTACTCTATGAAATAGTCGGAGTACTCTATAAAATAGTCGGAGTACTCTAAAAAAAATTGGTGAGTATTTTTAACAATTAGAGAGTAATTTAAAAAAACAATGAGTAAACAATAAAAAATAGTGAGTCTTATTCAATTATTCAAACAATTAGATTATTACACAATCAGAAAAAAAAAAAGGAAATCTATTTGGTTTGACCAGATCTAGATCTGGTCAACCATTTCGAACTAAACAAAAAAAAAACTCTTCACGCGTGAAACACCAAAGATGTCCGGCGAGTTCTTCTCATCTTCTTCGCTTCTCGTGTCGCCGGAGAAGAAGAGGACAACCACGACCATACCGAGCTCCACCACTTTCAACACCACCGAGCAAATCACAACAGAGATCGGCAAATCACAACACCACGGAGCTTCTGGCCTTCTTCTCCGGCCTGGATCTAGCGAGCTTCGAACCTGCAGCAAATCTCTGGCGAGCTTCGTTGCGGAGCTTCATCATCTCGGCTTCTTCTCCGGCGAAGCACGACCACTGCAGCAAATCTCCGGCGAGCTTCGAACCTGCAGCAAACCAGCTACGAACTTCCGGCGAGCTTCATCATCTCGGCTGAAAGGGAACTCACGGATCTGTAACGAGGTGGTTTGGGAGCTGGGGGAGGAGAGAGAGATAGGGGAGGAGGGAGATGGTGGTGGTGGTGGTTGTTCTCATGGAGGAGGATAGTGGTGGTGGCGGTTTGGGAGATGGGGGAGGAGAGAGAAATAGGTGAGGAGGGGAGGTGAGAGAATAATGAGAGATAATAATGAGCGTGAAATGTAATATTTGGTATATATAGGGGGAAAGAAAACAAAAGAGGGGTAGTCTAGTAATTGGGGTTTTGGGGTTCATGTGTTAAAAAGATGTTGAGGTCTTTAGTAAGAAGAGGCTCTAGGCCGGGTCCCCATCTTGAAGAGGGGGGTGTGGTCAAGACCCTAGGTGTAATTATCTCAAATTAAAATCCTTATCTACCGTGAAACGCATGTCAAGCACGTTCAACTAATCCATTATATTTTTGAATATTATCACATAATAATGTTATAAATATATTTAAAGTTATTTTAAAATAGAAATTAATAATAAAATATATAAAATTAAGATGAAAATCTCTTTTATTAAATCATTTAGGATTAGCTCACTTGGCAAAGGCTTGGTCATCCAATTTAATGGTACAGGTTCGAACCGAATCAATGACCCCGAGTCCAAAGTGGCTCTAACAAAAAAAAAATCTTTTTCATTATAAATGATCTTATATATTAATTATTTCAAAATTTGTCCAAAATTTTTTTTATTTCAAAATAGAATCTTCTTGTTTACCATTCATAATTTATTTACAAGAGAAAAAAGATTGGGGACCTGCAGTCCCACTATCCCCACATTCTGCCCATATGTTCCACGCATAACGGTGTGCGTTTTTCAGGCAACTCTGATAAGATAGTTCCAAAAAGGGGTCCTAACTAATTAACATGCATGCATAAGACTGAGTGAATCATATATATATATATATAAATACTGCTTTTGTTGACCAACCTATCTCATTCTTCCGGAACTTCACATTCAGCCCTTTGTACGTTGTGAAGATCGATGATCATCTATTCAAATTGGTTTAAATTCAGTGGGGCAACTCCATGTTTCTTGCCTACAATTGTCAATTGTCATAGAACAACAACATTGATTATTAGAAACTAGGGGTAGTGAGTCTTCGAGTACATCTATTACAATTTACTATTAAAGGCCAAGAGTCCTCCTTTGTATTAAAAGAACGAATTATTACACTAAAATATACATGTTAAGGTACATATGAAATTTACACTACTGAGAACAAACATTCTTAATAAAGTCTGGTGATGAAGTATCTATACTAAAAGCCAAATATTATGTTTAGGATGTCTTTCATGTAAATATATGAGCTAATACTAATTAAGAAAGCCGATGATTATATTATAATTAGCTAGCTATATCAATAGATATTGTATTTCCTAACCAGTTAATTAACTCAACCTGAGTAGACTTTTACTATTTTTCTAACACTTAAAAACTATAAAATGAAAGATATAAAATTTAAATCGTCTTTCTAAACATGGGTAACTAAGTCAGATTTGTTTAAAACTATATATAAAGAGTCGTGTATATTTTATATAAACTTAATTGTGGGGTGTGCAAGTGAGTTTGGACCACCAAACCTCCCTATAAACAAAAAGTATTGCCTAAATTATAATTGACTAACTTATCACTTATTTGATTTAAAAATAAATAAAAGCAAAAACGAACTCACTACTTGACTCGGAAGTTTTATTTTTTCAATATTTGTAGTTTGGCCGTTTTAGTCCTCTGATATTTAGCCACTATAATTAATATTATTAAGTTGATAAGTCTTTTCCTAACGCCTGCATTTACCTATTCTTTATAGTTCTTTTTTTTTTTTTTTGGGCAAATATTCTTTATAGTTCAGTGGTTGATTTTATTTGCATTCATTGAACTTTTGATTGATTCATACGCTGTCTTACGTTGGAGGGATGCATAACTGAATTATGACAAATTTGTTAAATTGACCTTTGCTTGAATATGATCGTTTTGTACCTTGCAAATTTCAATCATTTATACCACTATTTAAGTTGGATTGGTAAGCTATGACGAATTGCGACTTAATTAATTAGTCTCCAAATTCACGAAATTGTTATATACCTCATGCGCATGGTAGGAAATTGCCTTTATATGTTGCTACAATAATTTTATTGTTAAAACAAAGTCAAAATAATTGATAAATTTCTTACGTGAAGTTATTTCAATTAATAAGTCTAAAATAAGCTCTTAATTAAGCATAATTTGATTATTATACTATTCACCTTTTATCCCTCTAGAATCTTTTATATATATATATATGAATAATAATATATATCATCTAAAATTATATTATATATATAGTATGGTCAATAATCTTGCTAAATGTAATAAGTTATTTTATCTATCAATTTGAATTTTAAAAAAAATTGTGATAGAAGCACCTTATTGTTAAACGTGATACTTACTTGTCTAATTAAAGTTAGCGTTGCATAAACCATTGATACTACCTCAATGGCCAAGACTTTGTCTCTTATTTAGGAAGTACAAGGTTCGAATCCCCTCAGCCTTGTTATTTCTTAAACCCTTAAAGGGGTAAGCAAAATGTGCAAGGTTCGAGTACCCTCCTTGAACATGGGTAACCTAGTTTTGATTAAGTGGCAGTATGCATGAGAAGGCATGTCTATTTTCTATGAGAATAGTCGTGGTGCGCGTGGGAGTATGCATGAGGAGGCGTGTATATTTTCTATGGGAATAGTCGTGATGCGCGTAAGCCAGCCCGGACACCCATAAATCAAAAAATAAATTTAGTGCTGCGTATAGTTTATGTTCCTTCTATATTATGATCCTATTGTTACTTTCACAAACTAGACATTGGATATTAAATACACTGTTTTTATTTTATTTTCAGTTTTAATATAACAAAAATATACGTTGATAATATATATATATATGAGTAAATACATTATTTGCTCCTCGTACTAAGACGTGATTGTCAAATTACCCCCTACTTTCTAAAATATGCCCCTTTACCTCTCTTATACTGAATATTTCGTGCAAGAATACTCCTGTTGACGGTTTTTGTCCATTTTCTCATTTAAGTAGGTATTTGTGTGACATAAAACTGTCTAATTACCCCTAAGTATATTTAATTTGCTTGTTTACCCTTGAATATATTTGTTATTGACTGTTTACTCCCTGTATATTCCTACTTAACAAAGAAAATAGATGGAAATTGTCAACATGGGGTATTCTGGCACGAAATATTTGGTTCAGGGGTAAACGGAGCATCAGAGAATCCAATATTTGATGCTTTATACACACACACAAACACACTTATTTATAGAGCATCTCTTTAATTCTTTGATTAACCTGCAAAATAAACAAGATGTGAGAACATCAGGGAAAGGATAATGATGATACTATATGGTGCTCAAGTTAGATGTAGATATACATGAAAGGTACTCAAGTAAATCCCAAAAGGGAATAGTATGTGTATTAGTATTGTGCTAAGTATGAACTTTTACTTATGTTCACTTAACTAGAACAAGTATATATAACTTAGCGATTGCCAAAAAATGTTCTAATAAACCGTAGATTGCACCTATAAGACATGTTTAATAATACACGTCCATAAACTTTTGGATGGTGTGTGGTCATTAATCGAATGTTAGGGTCCATAGACCCACGAGCCCGAATCTCTTTTATGTCTGATGGTTAAGATATTTGACAAATATACTTAGAGGATTTAATAGATAAATGGAAAGTGACATTTATCATCTTATCATATCATCCTAATACGAGTTGTGCATACCGAGGATACAACTCAATTTGCAAAAAAGATAAGAGTATAAGTTGTGATGACTGAGTTGTTGTCAGCGTCATGTAGGTTGAGGTTCGAATCTTATAGGAAACGGAACCCGTGAAGATATTGACAGGGACATGTTAACGGTAGGGGTTCATGGACCCCTAGAATTTATTAACAGTTGTATTAGTAGCTTATGCTTCTTCATCCCAAAGATGAATCTTCCTTATGTCCCACACTTTAAAATTTATCTTATTAACCTTATGTTTGTTTAATTATATGAGAATTTTGTTTTCTCTAAAAATATATAGGCTATATTGTATGATATAAGGACTGATAAACTAATTAACTCAAATAATAATAATATCATGACTTAGAGTGCAATATTTGTATAATATTGGGACTTATAGGACATAAAATTTACTCGGTGGAATAGCGAATAGTTGATGTATTAATAGTTGAATATTAGATAATCTTAAGCTATTTTTGAGAAACTAAAACTAGATAATAAATCAGTTAACCAAATGAAATGGGCGCCCCCATTGTCACTCTAATGGTCAAGTCAGTTATGTATTGGCTAAAAGATGAACGGTACTCAAGACAAATATATGATAAATCTTTTTTAATGTAATATGATGTATGGACATAAAGGCTACTTAGTAAGTGAATTGTGGAGAGGTTTTGTTGAGTATTGTGATGTAAATGTTATGTTTCTTTGGCATGAAGTGAGATGACTATCTATAAATGCCAAACAAGAGTATATATGGTAACGATGGAGAATGGGCAAGGATGAAGAACTCGATCTTTGTAATAACTTTGTAATCTATCCATTGGCTCACTTCTCAAGCAGGTGTGATCTTTGCTCAAAAAATCGGTCTAGTCACTAAAAGATAGCCTACCTTCTAGAAATGGCCAGCCTATCTCCAGACGGTCGCAGAAGGATTCAAGTAGGCCTAGGCGACTTCTAGGCGGACCCAGGCCGCCGCTTAGGTGGTTTGGAGCCTAAAATCTCTAAAAAAACATTTTTTTACACAAAAAGTTGAAAAATTCTATTTTTAACATAAAAATTTATATAAAAACCTATTTTAAAAATTATATAAACCTAAGAAAAAAATTTCAAATATAATCGATTATCATTCGCCTAAATTGTATAAATATGTATTTAAGAAAATAATATATAATTTTGTGAGTTTCTTTCAAATGTGATACCTTATTTTTTTTTTTTTAAATACATGTGAGAGCCACTTTGGATTTGAAGTCATTTTGACTTCAACTATTGATCTTAACAGCTTATTTTTTTTTCATAGATATAATGTGGATCTAAAAATAAATAAACTAATAATATATAATATTCATAAATAAAATTCAAAACCGCTTAATAGAAAAACGTCTAGGCTCCGCGTAGGTCCCGCCTATTCCTCTAAACATTCGAAGGTGGTCGACCACCTAGCTTTTTTTAAAATACATATGTCTATTTTGAGATAACTATCGGACTATCCTTTGAGACATATTATGATATCATTGGGGGAGTAAATTCCTCGCACATTATAAATAGTGAGATGTATTCTATCTTAGAAGATGCTCGGGACTAATTGAGTCTCCCAATTTTTTGTTGTAATTCCAAATAAGAGATGTCCTAAAACATATTGATCATCGACTGGTTTGAAGGTATGTTTTGGTATATCAAGGACATCAGTTTGACTTTGCTGATTTTGTGGTAACTGGGGTTGGTTAACTTCTTTCACCTTTATTTTAATATATTAGTTCCTTTATCTAAAAAAAAAAGGACATCAGTAATTAATTTTATTTTATTTTATTTTTTATAGTTGTCCTTTGCCCCGATCTATCATTTACCAAAAAAATTTGACTCTATCCGGTGAATGTTTAAACTTAACTGGGTTGATGAAATAAGAAATGATATTCTTAAATAACTAAACCTGCTGCTGACGTGGTAAAGAGACAGCTTGTGGATACCACGTATGTACACGTCTTGCTGATGAGTCACTATACACTCCCTTCTGACATTGCATAAACCTCGTACTTCTTTAACCATAGTTTAATATCTCTTTCATTTTTAATCTCGTTTTCATAATAATTATATGCAGAATAGTTGCATGAGAATCAGTGAACAAATACATTATTTAGAAAGTCTTAATTTTGGAAGCATATTAAATTTTAATTAAAGTGTTGGATCTAATCAGCAATTCATATTATTTGCCTTTTAGCTACAACCGTTACATAAAGAAAAGAAAAAGATGTTCATTACGTAATTAAAATGTTTGATTCTGTCGCAGTTGGAATTATTAAAGGATCACATGTCACCATTAAGATGTCATATGTCTCACGCTATTTATATAATGACAATTGACAACTAAAGTAAGGAGGTTATTTCTCAACAAATTTGATAAATCTTTTCTAATAATTGTAGATATAAAGATTTTATTAGGACTCCCTAAACCAAAATGAAGATTTTACATAGTTACTAGATAAAGTGAGGAGACAATTAACGAGCAATGGGACGCCCTTTCCACACCCCTAACTAGCCATGCCAACTACACTCATATTATTGTTCAAAAAAAAAAAAAAACTACACTATCATATCATATCAAAGCATATCCCAACCTTGAAATACAACGAGAGCCAACATTACCTATTTGATCCATGCCTAATAAAACACCTCAACAACAGGTTGTAGAAGGTGATTTTGTAAGGATGTTGATCCTAAAGATTTGAAGACAAATCTTGGTAAGACAATTATGAATGCTCTATATACCAACAGGAAAGGGTGTTTTATGAAATACGACTCTAGTCTGACCCGATCTGTAACTTATGTAAACGAACAATCGTAATTGTGAAACAAATATTATTTCATTCCATATGGAAGCCTAACTTTTGATTTGCCCGTTCTATCTCAATAAGGACACTGTTTACTAAGAAATCACGCTTAATGATATTAACGTCTTACCTCTCAATCTTCGAGCATAAATTTTGTAAGTTCTCAATCATATTGAGTAGATCACATAAGACTTTGAAATAAAGATTACCTTAATTGTTTTGATTTGTTCTACCTAAGATATATATGTATTTTTATAATAATGGAATTATAAAAGGTTTGGTCATAGATTGTATTTCATAACTTTACATGTTCAAATTTTCTAATCATTTGTCCAAAAAAAAAAAAAATTCTAATCATTCTCGCTAAAAAAGTGAAATTACAAGAATATTATTAAGTCAAAAGAAAGCTAAAGTATGAAGATGAATGAAGTGTAAAGCATAGCATCACATTAGTTATACGTTTGGTTAACTAACAACTAAAAAGTGAAAACTAACTCCTTGAATATAAATTAATTATCCAAAGGAATCTTGTATTGTTGGAGACCAACCATTAATCCTGTATTAGGGTATGTTTGGATGGAGGGATTGGGAGGGAGGGGATTGTATTAAAGGATAATGACAATCCCATCCGTTGTTTGTTTTGGAAATAAGTAGAGGGGATAGTTTATTAAAGGATACTTGCAATCCCTTACAAACCCATATATTCAATCCCTCCAATTCGGTGGGATTAGGAAGGAAGGATTCTTTTATTACGTTGTAATATCTAAATTACCCTTATTCTTTCTTTATAAAATATTTTAATAGGGGTATATGAGTCATTTAGTTATAAAAATAATCCCTTCCTTCTATTATTCTCCTAATCCAAACACCGGATAAATGTTATCCTTTAATAAAATCCCCCCTTCTCTTTTTATTCAATCCAAACAAGATTAAATACTCTCCTTTCCATTCCTTTGTTATACTCTCCCTTCCTATCCTTTAATAAATTATCCCTCCTTAATCCAAACATACCCTTAAATTTATGTTATCCCGTCTGCGTACTTACATGTTCGAAGTTTTTTTATATACATAATTTCATCTTCACATGTTCGAATTTTTTTAAAGTTTTCAAACACGATAATATTAAAAAGCTTACAAAATAATAATCTACATTATAGTACCAATAATAAGTATTCTAAAACATTCAAAAGCAAAAATTAATAATCCATAGGTACCAAGAAATATGAATTATAAATACTAATCCAGGTATTTAATAATTCAAGCTCTATATTACATTAATACAAATATCTCGGATAAAAAACTAAACAAACACTTGACAAGTTCGAGTTTTTACAGTAAAATCCGTTTCCAAGGATAAAACACCAACAATATAACATAAAACGACAAATAAAAAATATACGAAAAATTAAAAAAAAATATTCGAGTTCTCCCTTATTACTTCTTACAAGTACATACCACAAATATAAATAAAACCGCAAAATTGTTCCTTCACGCCCTTATAATCCTTTGTCAAGGCTGTGAATTACTATTTTGCTGCTTGAGATTCTCCATAGGATTCACGGTTTGGTAATGATGAGCGTAATACATTTGTGGGTCGTAACCATAGTTGGCAGTGGCGGTGTTGGTTGTAGCTCCTCCGGAAACTGGTGGTGGTGCCGCTGACTGAGATGGGTGGTGGTGCATTTGTGAATACCCGACATATTGTGGCTGAACATGAAGTAATTGGGGTTGTCCGTTAGGTGAAGTACGGTATACACCACCACCACCACCACCCTGAACCTGTGACATTTCCGGTTTCGCAACCGCCGAGGGAGGAGTAACAACGGCAGATGGAGACTCATTGTAACCACCACCGCCGCCACCACCACCACCGCCGCCCGATTGCTGAACCGGGACAGGCATGGTGTAAGTTTGGTTTGGGTTTGGGTTCGGGTTTGGTCTAGCGGCCATATAGTAAACATATTGCGGTTCAAGACCCTGATGATGGTGATATTGTTGATCAAGTCCTTGGTGGTGAGGATGGTGTTGTTGTTGAGATGGGTACATAGGATAATACGATGAAATAGGAGGTCCTGTAGGATGTGGATGTTGTATATATTGGACATATTGTTGATTCGGGATTACATAATCGGGTTCTGGAGTGGGTTGCATTTGGACCCGGTTATTTAAATCGGGTATTTTTTGATCCACGAGATTAGAAACTCGACTATTTGATGACTGGATTTGCATGATTTGTTCTTGATATGCCATTTGTTGTCTTTGTCTAGTAACACTACCATCACTGTTTCATATCAAATTATTAAAGATTTCATAATTATACATTTATAGTATGTTATTCTTGATTTGTTCATTCAAATTAATTGCTTATTTTTTAATAAATTGCACAATTGGTCTCTAGTTGTGTTATAACTTATAGCCCAAGGTGTAGTACGAATTTATTCTGATTTTTAATATTATATATATAAAAATATAAAGGAGAAAAAAAGATATGCAAAATTAAATTCACATTAGCAAAATAACTAATTTCTATTTAGTTTAAAATTATAAAACTAGGCATTAAATCTTTTTCATTTTTTCTAATAGACCGAAGTGGAATAAAAATTGAAATATGACTAGCTAAGAAATTGGTTGACTATATCAATAAATAATTATAAGAAGATAATTAAATAAAAAAATAAAAATCTATATTTAGTATTATGAAATTAACACCTTAAGACAATCTCGGGATATAAAATTCCCCATTTTTAGCCTCAATTAATGAAGATTCCTAGGGACATATTTGGCTAATTTATTTTGCATAACACAAGGGACTAATTGTGCAATAATTAATTAAATAATAATATCAGATTAATCACAAAAGAATGGATCTTAAACAAAATACCTTGAAATCGAATCTCCAGAAGGTGAATCATGAGTATTAGAAGGTTTTTGCTGTGTTTGTTGCTGAAGTTGTACCTGGTGCTGTACTTGTGGTACCATTCTATACCCAATAGCTACACCCTGTTCCGATCTCTCATCATCGGAAATCACCCGATTTACATACTCACCACCACCAACCACCGCCGGAACAACCGGAATAACAACCGGAGCTACTGGTGATGCCGCAATTCCAACACTCATCTGATTAAACTGCTCTTCAATTCCTAACCCACCAACTTTCTGGACTTGACCCGGATTAGTTTCCTCCACTTGTACTGGGACCCGTATCGGGGGTAAATTCGGTAAAGTAACCATTGAAGGTGAACTTGATGTTGACCCAAAAGACGATGTTGTATCTAACATAGGAGAATCTGGTACTGAATGAATATCCTGTTTTTTATCCTCTTTTATCTCTTTTGTAACGTGATCTTCTAAACCTAGAAGACAATTAACTGAAGATGAATCAGAAGTGAACTTCGTTGATGGTCTTACGTTACCATTAAGTGCATCGAGAAACCAATCCTCGGATTTTGTCGAACTTTGTATTAACGACTCAATTGAAGAGAACCCCGATGTTGAAGATTCCGTTTTTAACGGAAAAAGGAAAACACGAAGACGTGAAGCTTTAGTGTTTGATTTCGAATCGGGGTTATCTTTAATCAAACGTTCATATTCATCGATCATGTTTTCGAGGTCTTCATCAGTAGTAACGGAGATTAACGAGTCAAGGTCTTCATTAGGGAGTTGATATTTGAGATTGAATGCTTTGTTATTCAGTAGGGTTTTGGAGAGGCGGTTATGGAGGTCGGAGAGGGTGGTTTGACGGTCGACGACGATGATACGGGTGTCGCCGCCGATATAGCATAGAGACTTATCGTGAGGACGAGGGATTATGTGTCCGCCATAGCTGCACATAAGACGGAGTTTGGTGGTGGTTGTGGCGGCGGCGTTGGTTGTGAGGTCATCCCAAGAGTCTGTGTTACGTGAACGAGGTGAGGAATCTATTGAATTGGAATAAGAGTTGAGAGGTGGTTGAATTGTTTGGGGTGGTTGCGCCGCCGTGGACATCGGTGGCGGTGGTGGGTCCATGAAATGAGGGAGAAGAGGTATTAGAGAAAGAGGTGGGAGATGTTTTTGTAATGGGTATACATTGTTCTTTATAGTTAGTCCAGCTGGCTAATAATATTTTAATTAAAAATATAATTTAATTTTTATATATGTTAGTCCAATTTCAACTACATCAATTATACTCCATAAAATATAACGTATAATTATTATTAGTATTTTTTTTTGTACGTGGATGGTCCAGACAAGATAATATGTAAGTATCTTTATGCATATATCCACGTAAATCCGTGTTGCATGTTTAAGGAGAAATTCAAACCTTATACCTCTTACTTTAAATCCGTTAAAAAGAAAATACTTACCAATATACTACAATGATTTGATAATTATTAGTAGCATTGAAACTAAAGAAAGAATGTATAAGCATAAGGAGGTTTGCATTTTTCTATAGGATTAGTTATGGTGAAACAAGTTGGCCTGGACCATTTACGTACCAAAAAGAAATGCTCATATGTTGCATGTTTTGAATTTTTTTTTTAGAGTTAGGTAAACGATTTAAATTAAAATATAGAAGAAACTATACATTGTAGAAAATTGCTCTACCTAGCTTTGAAAGTTTAAAATAGTTACTATCTAATTACTAGTCTAATTATTTTGAGAGACATACGAAAAAATTCACCATCATTTTTTATAGAGTGATGGGGTACAATGCAAATAAATTAAAAAATGTACACAATTTAACCACCTTTGATGCTCTTTCCTTTGAAGGGGTTTCACCACTCATTGCAAGACTATTTTTCATCGCTATATTCGATAAATAGTCGCGCTAAATGTAATTATCCATGTCTTTCATCTTTAACTTTCCGAGTCTTAAGTTTTTTATTCCACTTTAGAGAGCTCAATATAGTACTCATCTCTTTTCCAATATATAACCATTTTCTCATATTGTCCCAAATGCTTTTAGCAAATCCACACTTAAAGAATAAATGTTCATTAGATTCAAAGTTTTCACCAAATAAATCATAAAGTGGATCCAATTCCATATAGATCATTTTATTTTTGGTGCGAATCCTTTGCTGAATTGTTATCCACATAATAATAGCATGTTAGAAAATAATACAAGAATCCCACACAATGTTTACCCAAGTTTTCGAAAAAAATCGATAGCTGAAGATATCATAAGAAGATTTATAAAGGGTAAGAAACTCACCATTTCTCGGCTCGTTTGCAATGGGTTGATCCTTGGAGGTCGAAAACCAATGATGCAACACCTTAACTCCTCCCGCATGGCTAACCGATATATCGATTTCTTCTTTCAACCCCCACTTAAAAGTAGAGAATTTAACCATTTCACTTTTCAATCCCAAAAGCCAATATTCCTCAAGTATTCCCTACGTATCCATTTTATCCACAAAGAATCTTTTTTCGTCACAATTCTCCACAGCAATTTCATTAGGAAAGCTTTATTTCAAGCTCCAAGATTTTTGAGGTCTAAGCCTCCTTTTTCTTTAGGTGTTGTTATGGTCTTCTATTTAATTTGTGGAGATTTTCTATCCCAATAAAAACTTCTACAAATACTTACGATTTTATCACACACGCAAATTGAAATCGAAAATATGAAAAGCCAAAAACACCTAACACTTTGAAATACCGTTCTAATAAGCTCAAAATATATATTACTCATTTTAGTATATGCACGTATACACAATGGTATATCGTCAATACATAATTCATTTACCCAATCATATTGCAAAGACGACTAACTATAATGCATGGTGTAATTAGATTGCAAGATGACTAACTATAATGCATGGTTACAAATTAGAGTACGCAATATAGTTAATTAAAGGTTGAATTGGTCCGAGCATATTTAAAACGCTAACTAAAATTTTTGCCTAGTTTCATTTAGATATGGTTGATCGTCTTAGCAATGACTTATATATTTGATTAGGTGCTTTAGGGTATTTTTCAAGATCGAAGTCTAGACTATTTTTTAAGTGTATATCTATATAATGTGAGAGAAGAGGTGTATATATACTGGAATCAATTGATTGAAAAACATATTATCTGATTTATCAAACGATTTAGATTTCTTCATGTATACGCTTCTAGTTACATAGAAAACTTATTAAAATATGATAATCTGTTTTAAAATGTCTAGTTTTATTGAAAAACATTTTTTCTATTACCGTGTCTAATGAGATGCTAATATAAACAACCTTTATTTTTATTTTTTAAAACAAATATATTTTTATAGATGAATAACAATTTAATTGATAAAATAAAGGAAACAAAACGGACTAATTACAAACATTTAGAATAAAAACATTAGAATGAAAAATATATATAAATATAATAGGTGAATTTTAAATTTTGTTTCTCTAATTAAGTATAATTTATATTACGTTTTTTTATTTAAATATAAGTTGTGATTGGTGTTCAAAATAATGAATTAGTAGTATATAATTTTAATTAAAAAAATAACAAACATCTCAAAAAAATATTTAGGCTATCTAGATTTTAGAATAGTTAAAATAGCTAACTATCCTTTTAGCACCCAATATCTTTTAATGGTCTATAGTTATAATAATTTTCTCGATATAAAATTAATACAAAAGACTAATAAAAAAATTTATCAGATTTTATTTCGAATGTATTTAGAAAAATGTGTCTCGATTTCTCCACAAACTACTAATGGTGGATTAATTATCTCGGCTAGATGCATACCTGTGAAATGGGTTACGTCGAATATTTGGGTGAATTGAATGTACATGGAAGTCTGACACATGGTTTTAATAAGGCAGGTGTTGAAAGAGTTTTCCATGACAGAAAAGGTAACTTCTTGGGTGGTTTTGCAGGGAATCCATGGTAAGTTCAGCATTTCAATCGGAACTAACTGTGTTACATTTTGGGTTATATATGGAGACTAAGCGTAAGTACAAGAAAGTCATCGTGGAAACTGATTTGCTTGCATTACACGTGCTAGTGAAGGGCGGTGTGATCAAAGGGGTTGGTCGGACACGATAATCAAGGAATGTAGGAATATATTTGCAAACAACAAGGGTTTTGAGCTTACTCATGTGTACATGTAAGCAAACTATTTCGCTGGTTGGACAGCAAAAATAGGAGCACTAGCCGAGGGTGAACCAATTCCATATAGAGGCACTCCTGGAGAACTGTGGAAACATCTCACAAGATATAAAAGCGGTTGGGCCACTTCGAGAACGATAGTGTGCGCTCCTTTGGGAGTTTAGTAAGTTAATTAGGACTCACTGGTCTTCTTATACCTCATATGTATGAAAAAAAAAGGTGGTCGATCATCCTAAGAATTGTCCAAATGTTCTAGATCTGTAATAATGTTTTAAATTTTGAAAAGTACGTTTAGGAGAAGCACTACATATGTGTTTTTGTTTAAAACACCTAAAGTGATTCTAGATTTTAACTTTTCAAATAATTTTTACAAATAATTTTATATTATTTAAAAAAAATTACTTTCAAATAAAACACTTCCAAACAGGTCTCAGAATCGCCTGATACTGGGATAGGTGATTTAAATTACCTACAAAATTATATTTTAAACTAGAGTCGTATATTTTTAGAATATTTAGAAGTTTAAGAACCGTCTTTACTTTATAAAACTGAATCCGTATAATATAAACAAGTCTTCTTTAACAAAGCCAACACATTAGTATTAGTACCACCAGCAGTGGGATCCAATGACTCCCCACTCATACTATAACCCCAAAAGGTTCCAAATAGACAACCATGTCACTTCAGGTTCGAAATTTTCTGGTGAACAACGATGGATGCAGAGAAATCGTATAACGTAGTTGCGGAGACCCATCACAAGTGATATCGCTACCTAACTACATTACGAAAAGGGACAACACAGTAGTCGAATTAAGAAGATGGAGCAAGAAGTATTCAAAAACCACGAGGAACGGATACAACACATACAACGAAGGTTAACAAAAATAACAAACTCAGACTCAACGGAAGAGTTACAAATGGAAGAATCACAACTGAGGGAAGAGATTAGATTTTATTACGAATGTGAAGAAAAGTATTGGGCGGACAGGTCAAGGGCGCAATGGTTGACATGTGGAGACAAAAACAAAGACAAAAATCCATATGGCAACGCTCCAACGAAGAAGCTACAATAAGATAAAAAGAATTATAAATCATAGAGGCGAGTGGACCGAGGAAGAAAGCGGGGTAAAATCATGTTTTTAATATTATTATAACCAGTTATTTGAAGGTACAGACGCTACAGAGGAACAAATGAATAGAGCAGTAAGACATACCCAGACAAACTAGCGGCACGTCTCCTAAAAGTCAAACTATGCTAAAGCAGAACCTGGAGTTGGGCCAACATCATGGAAGGAAGAGATTTTACCATAAAACACGAAATATATCAAATAAAGGGAACAAAGAGTAGGTTATCATATGGAATGACAGATGGATTAACACATTCTGGAAGCTAGAGAAACCACCCCACTGCACATTAGAAATAGTAAACCAACTCTTGCGCCAGGAAATAAAATATTGGGACACAGAAAAACTAGACACAACATTCCCACAACCATTGATATCAGAAATTACAAGAATCTGAATTCTAGAAACTGATAACCCAGACAAACTCACGTGTCCACACTCACACAACGGACAGTACAATACAAAAACAGGATACAAGGTGCTAACAGAGGAGCAAGTTCTCAACACCCCACAAGCGACAACAACAACAACAACAACAACAAACATAAACCAAACACTATTGAAGAAAGTATGGAAACCAGTCATCCCAAAAAAATATGAATTTCCATCTAGAAGGCATGTAACAACGCAATACCCACAACTAGTAATCTGATGAAGAGAGAATGCACGGACACTCAAAACTTCACTCGGTGCCAAACGAAAGAAGACACGGTGGAACACCTACAAAGTGACACAAGCAATTGGGGCGGCGTCGATATTACAAATCAGGATGCAGCAACAGGATACATGGAATTTATGTGGCTGGTTTATGGACATCACATCAACATACAAACAAGGCGGCTGGGATAGACACAAGGTGACAAACTATATATTCATACCTATATGGAATATCTGGAAAACAAAAATGAAAGCGCAATACGAAAATAGCGTCATATAAGTGGATTATGTTATAAAATCAACAAAGAATCTAATGGAATAGCTACATGGATCGGACTGGGCAATTAGAGAAGAACCACGAACAGACAATGGCACAACAACAATGGAAACGACTATACACCCCCCCAAACAGAACAGAGTGTATTACATTCTGATATGCATCTTTCACTACTAAATATGAACCCACGGGATCAAAATCATACAACAACACCATGGGATCAACCAACAGACACTTACACAAGAAACACTCAGCTGCGACACAGTTTTAGAAGGAGAAGCACTAGCAGTGCTAAAGGCAACGGAGAGGAGCATGGATACCTAGAAACACCAAAGATAAACTACACAGATAACCTTGGTTGAATACAAGGTATAAAATTAGTGCAGTCATAAGATGGATGATTATACCGATCATCCAAACTATTCAGAAGATGGCCAAGGAATTGGGTCAGGTAACTTTCCGGCACTTACCGAAGAAGTTCAACGACCAAGCCGACAACCTTGCAAAAAAGGCTAGACACTGATCCGGCAGCAACGCAAGGACAGTAGGTACACTGTCGGGAATATTCACAAGACTAGGAGTGGGCTGACGTGACTGAATGACTTTTCATTTTATCTAATCTGTAAAAAAAAAAGCCAACTTTAGTATTATTTTTATTAACAAAGTTTTATTAATATAACAAATGGAACTAAGAATAAGGAGGGGGAATTATAGAAAGAAGGAAAAAGATTAAAATTAATTAGGGTTGAGTTTTGATATTTTATTTTTTTAGCAAAATACTACTTATGTGATTTTTATTTTATTTTACATGGAAACCTTTTCTTTTTTGTTCATTTCAGGAAAAATAAAACAATAATAATATTAATATTTGATAGGAGTTTCGGGTTGTTAATGATACTTTGTTTGGGTAGAGATGATACGGTGGTAATAGCCTGAAGCATCATTAAATGAAAAAAGAAAAGAGAAGGGAGGTGTTTGGTTTTTTGTTATATATAAAATGAATTATTTTCCATAGATATTAGAGTTGTGATTGTTTGGGATATTTTGAACTTTTGGTAGTTATATTTTAAATTAATAAATTACTTAAAGAAGATTTTATAGTTTATTGATCCATTTTATTTCAATTGTTTTTCGAATCCTATTGGAATTATTTGGTAGGATAATTTTAAGTGAAAATCAACTATATCAAAAGGTTTTTTTGTTACATAGGAAGTCAATAGATCGTGGAATATAAAACAAACAGTTAGCCTGAAAGGGTACAGATATTTGAACTGAAAATATTTCTAGGAATCTTGGTGTGGCCTAAGGTGTGATAAAAAGATGTATAAAATAATTGCAAATAAACACCCTAAGCTAACACGGTTCTGCAAGTATACAGATCGTATGCAAGTTTTAATGAATAAGTAAGATTCGTTCCTCAGGGACTACGAAGGTTAAGAAGAACTTATGCAAATTATTCAAGTGCAGATATTAAAGATAGAAAAGATAATACGCAAAGAAAGAAAAGGAATATAGATTTTTATTTGGTTTTTTAAATAATAAACTAAACTAATAACCTAAAGACAGAAAATAAATAAAAGAAAATAAAAGAAGATAGTATGAAAGTTAGCTTGAGTAAATAGCATGCAATCCCCACTAGTTTTGCCGTTCTAAACATGTAAGGGTGAATTATGTAGTATTTCAATAATCGGTTCCAATTCGCTATCGGTAGATTTAAATAGGATTTACCTGTGTCAATAAGGCTCCCTAAGCAAACTTTTCCTGTAATTGGTAAATAGTCACAAGAACTACACCATAGTGATTATCTAGTTAGGTTGGGTTGTTAGATCAAACCTTGTACTAGACGTTATGTACTAAACATATAATTAAGCACCGTTGTCAATGGTGACCTAATTACTAGATGGTAATTCTATATGGGTGCACTTCCATAAGAACACATAATATAAATCCAAACACATAAACAGAGAATAAAAACTATAATTCAATTTAAAACATAGAATTCCCAAATTAGATAGATGTCAATCAAAACTAGGGTTCATACATATATGCTAAAAACTCAAGCTAAAAAGAATTAATTCATACTAAGAAGAGAAGAGAAAAGAATTACAAAATAAGAGGTTGAGGGAGACATATGGTGTTCTGCTCCTTCCAGACTTCTTCTCTTGTCTTGCAGCTTCCTCTTGGCCTTAAGGTCTGGCCAAGGATGATTTAAGAGTGTTAAGAGGCTGTATTTATAGTGTATAGGTTGACCTAATTCGTTTCTTGGAGGCAAGGCCAAGTAATAGACTCCAAGCCCAACTCAAATTCGTAAGGAAATAAAGATAAACACTGCTGGACCGTTTTGAGCATATCTTCTTCGTTATTGGTCGGTTTGAGCTCCATAATATACCAAAAGAATTGTCACAGAATTATCTATGTCCTATGAAAGGAATCTTCCAAAATCGGCTTGCTTGTAGGAGTAATTACCACTTCTTTAGGCGTGTGCTGCAGAATCTCAGATTTAGGCAGCTTTTCCTTTTCCTAATTGAACTCTGTTTCCTTCTATCTCCAATTACCATGCATATCTCTTTCTATATCTTGTAGTCTTTGACTTGGACTCTAATTAATCTCCATATTTATCTTTAAAGCTTCACACTAAATAAACAATTAAACCCAATATGCTCTAAAAATATTATGTTACTAAATCAAGACTCAAAATAGGAAAGTGCACTAAACTAAGCTCAATTCAACCTATAAACTAATAAATAAGCCTAAAATGATGTCTCAGAAGTATATTTTATTATCACAAATGAGGAGACATCAAATCTTCAACTTAAATCTATACTTCACTAGGACACTCCATATCTCATCCGACGGATCTACGAATGTGGAGTACACGTTAGTCTGTCTAAGACCCAACCTTGTAAATAGGAAGCGGGAAATGATTTACGTGCAACTAATTAAAAATATTAAAAGTAAATAAGGAATGTAGTAAGAAGAAGTAACTAAGGAACGAAAAAGCTTAGCATAAAATTGTGGGAGATGATGGGGAAAAAGATCATGGAAGCTTTCCATTCTCATTTATTTGCAAGATTGATTGGGTTTAGGGTAAAGATAGGGGCCTCATATGAATTAATGGATATGAATTATTATAACAAGTTATATAAAATGTGGAATATCTAAAAAAATCAAGATAGAAGGTCGCTTTGAAAATAAAAGATGGGAGGCAAAAAGAATTAACGATAGGGTGAATAAATATATAATGAAATTATATGAAGCTAATTAGCCAAGAAAGGAGGAATCTGATAGCAATCGGAGAAGGGTGCACGAGGAAGATGATATGACGTTATATGACATAGGTTGCCTCGTTTAACGATACTTCTTTCACTAAAGATTGGGAACCTACTAGGGTGGTATCAGTGGTAATTAATACAGAAGGTAATATTGCACACATGATTACGAATATGGGAAGAATCAACCCTTGCTTGCAAGGAGAGACGTGGGTCATCCTCTTTGTGGTGAGATCAACATGTGCTCTCTCTCTCTCTCTCTCTCTCTCTCTCTCTCTCTCTCTCTCTCTCTCTCTCTCTCTCTCTCTCTCTCTCTTAAGAGTAGTTCTTTCTACTCAGACAACCTTGAAATTATTCAAGGAATCAGCAACAAAGTGGTAATTAATTGGAGGGTCTGTCTAATCGTAGAAGAGTTTTGGAATTGGATGAAAAGATTCCATGTCTGGAAGGTATTCCATATTGGAAGGGAAGGAAATGGTATTGCGGTTTGTGGTGCTAAATATGCAAGATTGTGTATGTTGGTAGTTGACTGAAAAAACACATCGGTCATCGATAACTAATCGCTTTGTTTTCAATGTAAGTAAATACATGGTTTAGTTTTCGATTTAAGGGTATGTAATAGAAGACAAAATAAGGCCTAAAGGTAATTAAAGCGGGATCACTATCTTAATGTAGTGAAAGTATATATATATAAATCTCGTGCGCGAAGGTGATATGTCAAATTAATTAGTGTCGTAAAGATGACTTTGCAAAATAAGACAATTTCCATATAATCAGTTTTTTTTGTCTAACATATAATCAGTGAAAAGATAAAGTTATATTAGCAATAAATTTAAACACAACTTGAGTTATAATCATACTAGGTAAAATCTGTCTGTAAAGACACTCAAGAAAAAAAATCCGTTAATGGAAATCAAACCTAGGTTTCCTAGATGAAAGTCAATGTTAAAGTTAATGTTAAGGTTAAGGTTAAGGCTAAGGCTAAGGCTAAGGCGCCAAGGCCTCTGCCTTAGCCTTTACCTATGCCTTGTTAGTTAAGAGTCATGACTTCTTCTTATATTTAAAAATATATAATTTTAACCGTATAAAAATAAATAAATTTAACCAACTGATATTGAATATCCCTTTTCAAGACCCAATAGCCCTTATAATTTGAATATTTTTTCATAAGTCGAAACTATTGAAACTAAATAAAAATGACCTACTATTTTTTAATCTTTTTTAATCCTACAATTCATAAATCCTCGACAAACCCTACCATTTAAACCTATCAAACCCTCCCTCATCTCTCAAATAATTCGGTGGTGGTACTACGACTGCACGAAGGATATACAATAGCGGAACAACGACGACAACATTTGTTTCCAAGTTACTTTGCTGAAACCTATTTGCGAGCATTAAAAAATTTGTTGGTGTTCTTGTTTTGAGATCTCGAACTTCCATGGAGACCTCCGGTAGAAGTGCGACCATGGAAGAACAACAACAAGGATCTAGGAGATTTAACAACTTCGGTGGTATTTGTGTTTTGAGATATCGTCCATGTTTTGAGATCCATTGTTGTAGGAGAGCTTAGTTCCAAACTTTGTCTTTCCAGGCGAGCTGAGATCTTGGAGATCATGATCTTTCCAGGCAAGCTGAGATCTTGCGGGCATGGCAGTGACCTAGATTGGAGCTTGGTTTGAGAGAAGATGGTTCGATCTTGGTTCCATGGTTGCTTGTTTGAGTTTGATTCGTGCTTGGTTCCATGGAATCATAACTGCCTTCACTCATGAATTTGTAAGTTCAAGAAAAAAATTACAGGGGAGAAAAACGATGACGTCATCTGATATCATATTGATGATGTCGCTGATGGCATAAAAAAGCAATGTGTTTATTTTTTTGTATAATTGTATTTTTTTTTTCTTAGTAAATGTAATAGAAGATTTTAAGTGTTGTAAAAGTTTTAATAATAATTTTAAGTGTTGTAATGTTCTTTTGGTCATATAAATAAAGTTTGTAGAATTATTCTTTTTTATTGAATATAACATATAGGAACCTACAGTGCAATTAACTCAAAAAACTAGAGATGTTGCCATGGAACCTCTTTGGTCATTGGCACTCTAACATAGATTTATGGCTTTGTACCTACTTATAACACTTAAAAAGTGTTTGGGTCCTCGGTTGAATGTGCTCAAATTGAACATCTACTATGTGGGTTCCAAAGAGGATAAACTCGAGGATTGCTCAGAGATCTCGCGACTCACCAAGGAACTTATGTCGTTTTGCTATCTTGAAGTTATGATTTTGCTTGCTAGATATTAGAAGCAACTTATTGATAAGTTGGGAAGCTCGTTAGATCTTGTAATGCTCCATCATTGTCATATATAGAGTAATTAGAGTTTATTTGACCGGTCTCACAAGGGGTGGCTTGTTTTTGGTTGGATATTTTAATGGTTCCGTCTAGGATAGGAGATCGAATATATAGTTTTTTTGGAGTTTTCTATTGGGATGGAAAGATTCTGTAAATTAAATATAAAATTATTTGTGCCCTAAAGAGTGAGGGGCCTCAAATTGAAGGACTTGGGTGTTTAAAACAGAACTCGTGATCTGTTATAGAGAGTTGTTGGTAAAAAAGACTCATTGTGGATCAAATAGGTTCATGGTGAATACTTGAGTAATCAAAGTGTTTGGGAATAGGAAGTGACAAAAATGGACTTGCTTTTGTTGAAAGAAGTTTGAAACTTAAATAATGATATAAAAACTTCTCTTTGAGTTGAGGAAGGCAAAATTATATTATCGAAGTAATTTGATGAGATGGATGTGCAAGTTATGAAAAATAACCCACTATTGGTTGTAATAATAATAGTGAAGATGATGACATCATCTTTGTCTAAGGGTGATATCACTTGGAAAGATTCAACAAGTGGAGAATACTTTAGGATGCACAAAAACCCTACGATGTCTTTCATCGTCATGTTTTGTCTAAACCTTGGGAAATATAGTTTGGGACCGATGTTTAACCCCTAAACATACGATCATTGTATGGATGATCTTTCAAGAAAAGTTACAGACTAAATACTGTATGGTGTATATTCAATTGGACATACTTTGCATGTGAAGTCTCAAGTATGGTTTGGGAGAATATTAAAAAATGGTTTGGTCTCACTTAATAAATGAGTACCATATTGAACTCTTTTAAATGAATTAAGAAGATGAAGATGGAAAGGTTTGGAGGGAAAAAAAGAGGCGTATCATCTTTGGGGAAATTGTGTACTTCAGTAGACGAACTAGGAACATGATAGTTTTTTAGATGTGTGGCCCCATCTTATGAAATCATACTCATATAAGTAAAAAGATTTATCTTTCTTATTTTATTTTATATGTATCTTTATATTTATTTTTATTTTTGGGAGATGATAGTAAATTTATCCAAAACGTGCACTAAATTGTTTAGATAATATTATTGAAAATATTACTTTAGTCTTTCGGTTTGATTAACAAATTTTAGATTATACATGTAAATAATTTTGATCTCATTTATACAATTATTTACTCAACCAAAAAGAAAACACTCGGCTATCACAGTGGATGATTTCGTTAATCAATTGGTTAATAAGTTGACTGACTGCAAGTCACTCAAAGTAAATAGATAAACTAATAAACTACATGGTACTCTATCAAAGACAAAATAGTTAGTTAATTTTAATTTGATTAGCGAAAACTAAAATAATTTCAAAATAACATATTAAATAATAATTTTAAAATCGAAAAATAGGGTATGGATGAGAAGCGTGATATTTATAATATCTGTGAGCCTTTTACATCAACAAGGGTCCACATGCCATAGCAACATTTTACCTAACAAACTGCCACTATACCCGTCCAAAAAAAAAAAAGAAAAAAAAAACGGCCACTATATATCAACCTTAAACGATGTCGATAATCGACATTAATAGTATCATAGAGCCTTGTTAAAAATCGTGTTCTCATTTTCTCAATATGGTGAATCCCTTCAAGAGTTGTACACCAAAGTAAATTTGATAGAGACACATTGAACACAGGCCGGATTCAAGATTTTTTTCTTGGTGATGACTTAGAAGTCAAAATATTAATAGATTGATTTTATAACAATAAATTAATAAAAGATGAGATTATTTTAAAAAAAGAAAATGTAATCTTGTATTTATAATGAAAGGAGTCAGTAGGGTTGGCAATGGTTACGGTTAAAAACCGAAACCGATGATAACCGAACCGATTGAAACCCGAATTATATAACCGTGGTTAATAGCGTTAGGTTATGGTTTTTGATAAAAATAAAACCGAAAAAGCGAAAACCGTTTATTATCATATATATTTTTCAAATTTTATAATTATTTAAGTTAAATTAGATATATTAAAATTCTAAAAGCAAAATTAAAATACTAGATTTAACCAATTAAATAATAAATATGCAATTTAATCAAATATCAACACAATTTTTTATAAACCTTGTAGTTTTCTTTTATATGTGTGGTTTTATTTTATGAAATTTAATATATTTATTAAACTATCATTTGAATATGGTTAAAACCCGCAAAACCGTTTAAAAACCCGAAACCGATAATACGGTTATGGTTTTCAAAAATGTAACCGATGGTTAAAACCGTTAGGATATGGTTTTTAATTATAAAAACGGTTATGCTTATGGTTTTTGGAATTTTTGCAAAAAAAACGCTCCGTTGCCATCCCTAGGAGTCAGTCCGCTCTCTTAGAAACAAAAAGTTAAAGCTATTTATATGATCATAAAATAATCATTATATTTACAATCTACAAATAAAAAATTATAACGGCATATCTATTAATAAAATATTGAAAAAATGCAAAGAACAATATGAAACATAATAGGTTATTGTTTTTTCACATAAAAAAGAGAATCATAACTAACTTACAAAACAATATACATATGAACCGACAAAGTGGATTTTTAGATGATCCTTAAGGCTTTAGTTAGGTTACTGGGAATGCAAAGACGTGCATCAAAAGTTGGTCGAGTGAGAATATCTTTGAGAGTAACTCAAATTTTAGGGTGACTCGTTGATGACTAGTGAGGAGAGAGTAAAAAACTCACTCTACATTATCCAAATATACGATCATACGTACGTTAAGTTGCGTTACAACCTTAAAGACCTTATGATTCTTGACTATGCGATTTAGGAACGATCAAACTAATAGAGAGTAGTTAGATGGACCTTAAAAACTATGCTAGAATCGAGGAACACCCTATAGCCACCATAGTGAACTAAGAGAAAAAACTATCCTTCGTGTATTGCAAAACTAATCAAACCTTGAAATTAAAACTTGTTGATTGTTTGTTGATAAGTGTATATTTGATTTATTTAGTAAATATTAATGTATGAGACTTGTTAAGATAATTTCTTTACTGCCATTCATTATTTTTCTATATCTCTCTTCTTTGAATTATTGGACTTAGGCCCCTCTAAACTTTACTTTTCTTTTTATTTTGTCGGGACGACAAAACTTTAATTTTGGGATCTTGATGTCTCTCTTTTTGTGATGAATTAATCCACTCACGGGATATCTTTTTGTGTTTTTATTGGGTCTAAGTAAGGGATTGTTCCATAAGAGATATATTGTACTTTTCTCTCTTATTTTGGACATATTGCTATTTATTGAGATTTTGTGTGTTAAGTGTGTAGCTTTTACGTACATAATTGATACAAGGTCCCAAGATGAAGAGAAGAAGTCAACAAGTCAAGATACACCCCAAATCAAGTCGTGAAATGAGCTTAAAGTCACTTTGGGAAGTTAGATTGTTTGCTAGAGAAATCTTGACGTCATATTATTTCAGTCATCATGATTAATTTGTCAGAGCTTCAGACTTAATTACTTTTGATTTAGATAGAGCTTGAAGTTAGTGACACATGAGAAGTAATGAAAGTCAATTCAGAGTTGAGATGGAGAAGTTATGCCATGTACTTCCACCGTAATAGCTTAAAACAGATTGGGTCGTTCTTAACCTAATTAAGAGAGCCCATGGGCAGGGGCGAATCTAGGGGTGGGCTGAGGTGGGCTGCAGCCCACCCCAACTTATTTAGCCCACTATAATTTAACCTGTTTTTTCCTAAAAAAGTATATAAAAATATAACTAAAAAATTATAGTATAAAATTAGCCCTCCCTAACTTAAAGTTTAGAAATTAATTCTATCAAATAATAAAATTTAATGACGAAATTGAACCGTAAATACCATTAAATATTCAATTTCTTGTTTTTTTTTTCATAATTTTTTTTGTAATTAACTCTTAAATGTTTAAAAAAAAATTCATTTGGCCCCCTAAATTTCAGAATTTATTTTATTAGGCTTTTAATTATTTTATTTATAGCATTTTTTGTTTTTTTACAACAAAGTGTATGTTATTTTGTATATGAAAAGGAAATTTATTAGATGATTAATTTTAAAAAATAATATCCGGACTTATATTGCAATCTTTACACAATATAGGGATTTATAGTGCATTTTAGCATTATATAAGGATCTATCTAACAATTTTTGCATAATATGTAGACTTATCGTGCAAATACGGTAAAATAATTTTTTCCGGGGGCAACTGGCTCCGCCCCCCCCCCCCCCCCATGGGGGCCCAAACGTTTTCTGGATAATATGTAAGCCATTTAGTCAACACACAACATATCATCGCATGTTTTTGAAAAGGAGAAGCACCAAAGAAGAGCAGAAGAGAAGGGAATAAGGGGTTTTTTTCCTAAATTCATACTAGTCATATTTTGGCCAAATAATTATTAGTTTGAGCAATCATTGCGGATTCGTATATACACGCTTGGTGTGCGTTAGTGACCCGCCATGTCTTGACTAGCCAAGTATCCATTAGGGTTTGAACTTAATTCATCTGAATGTGAGTAAGAGAGCTTTCTAAGTCTATCAGGAAGGGAGTTAGAGAGATCATTGAACCCGGTGAATAAGAATAAGATATTTACCCTTATATCTAGAATATCACAATTATCGTCTTTGGGAATTACTAGCAATCTTTAAGTATCATTCTCATATTCAAACCTTTTTCCTTTAGTTTAATTGTATTTTCAATCTTGTATTTCCATTCTGTTAACCATTTATTTCTTTTTTTAATTATAAAATCAAATAAACATGTTATTGTTTACTTTTCATTGTCGCATCTTATTTCTAAACTATACAAAATTGTACTACGAAACACATCGAGTTAACCTTAATAGTCCATGTTGACAAGATACACTGTGGAAATTACTTCAGTATGAAGTATAACTAGTCAACAACCTGTACATTTGCAGGAAGTTACCCTACTTTTGGTGTTGATTCTTATATCACACTGGGGGATGACAGACGTCCGTGAGGTGTGATTCTTTGGTCACGGTTGAAATATTGTACAAAGATAATTTATTTTTTAAAATTTTATTTAATATATCACACCAGGGGACGACCGAACACCGCTGCAGCCACCGCCGCCGCTACTACCCGTCATTTTTTTAAATTTCTCCCACCACCACATCCGGACACTGTTGCTACAACCACCAACTATGGAAAATACTTAATTCGGCAAAACTCAATGTTCTAAACAAGGAACTCATTATTCATAACAAGATATACATTATTCGGTGAACAGATTTATTGTTAGAAACAGTAAATCTATTCCGTATACATGAATTTCATTGTTCAGAACAAGGAATGCATTGTTTAGAATAAGGATTTTATTGTTAAAAACAACAAATTTCATTGTTACGAACAATGAATTCCTTGTTCAAAACAATTAAATTCACGTTCAAAACATGAATTTTATGTTGCATCAAGATATATTTTGAGGACACATCATCTAAATTATTTAATTCTAGTAACCGCAAGACCTTCGTTGATAGCTCGATACGTCTCTAAACTCCTCATTGATGAACTTGAACTTAACTTCGTTATCTTGTTGATTAAGGATAATAGAACTTTTTTTCTTTTAAAACTTAGGCAAATGAAGCATGATTGCGAACATTAGAGTTTTTTATTTTATTTTTTCTTTAAACATTAATGAAAATAAATAACTTCAAAAAAATATTTATGCAAAAAAATTACAAAAACATCACAATGACAATCCTCCAAAAAATGCTTCAGCCTAAATTTGTTTAAACGACCAAAAAATTAATTAAGTATCTTCATTAAGTAAAGATGCTCTTGGAAGAACGCCTTCTTCACTAAATCTTTCGGCTTGTAAGGCGCTCATTAAAAGAATGCCTTTCCTAGATTAAAACACATTTAACTGTCATTATTAAACCCTATAAAAAAGAACACTCCTCCTCTACTTTACAAAATTGTTGCCCTCCGCCTACTCCAGCCACCACCTCCACTGTTTGAATCATCATGATTCTAATAAGAGATAAATTCTTCCTCCTTTTTATCTAATAAAAACTTATATATATATATATATATATATGTGTGTGTGTGTGTGTGTGTGTGTTATAATTTTTAAATATTAATATTAGTATAATCGTTTTATTTGCATTATTGCTGATGATTTTAACTATGAAGTGATGATTTTATGTTAGGGTTTAGGAAGATTTTTAATTATAAAGTGATGATGGTTTTAAGATGATTTTTTATTATAAAGTGATGATTTTGTATTGGTGATAATTTTTAACTACAAAATCATGGTTTTATATTAGGGTTCAGGATTAAAATGTTAATATTGCACTATTGGTCCCTTATAATTTTATATTGCATTATTGGCCCGTTAAATTTAATTATTACACTATTGGCCTCTTAAATTCAATTATTGCACTATTGACCCCTAAAACGCGTAATAATAATTACGAAATTTATTTAGATAATATTGCACTTTTGGTCTCTTAAATTGACAAAATTGCACTATTGGTTCCTTTAATTTTACATTATTGCACCGATAGTTCCTTAAATATATTTGTTGCACTATAGGTCTCTTAAGTATGTAGTATTTATTTTAAAGTTTAATTAAATAATATTGCATTATTGGTTCCTTTAACTTATATTATTGTATTATTTGTCCCATAAATTTATATTTGTGTATGTTGCATATTATAGTGACCCACTGTGCAATTTTATTTGCTTTATACTTTTTAATTGTTACTTTTTCTAATTTGGTTATCATTTTCCCCTTAGATTTAGGTATGATGGTCAGAATTGGCGATATAAATTACGACAGTAAATTTGTGTCTGTCGTGCTTTATTGTAAAATATAACATCGAAATCAAGTAATATGAAAAGAGGTCGTAAGTTATATTATCATATTTTTCCTTTTATTTTTTCCAATGTTTTATTTGTTGATTTACAATTAATTTGTTGATTTGTACTATTAAAATGATATTTGCTTGTGAATAGATAATTATGAAGTTATGCCTATTCAATCCACGCTTTAGGATGTCGATTTGCATGTCTTGTCATTCGTTAAAGAGTCTGGTTTACGACCGAGCCATGTTCACCGCATTTGTAGAAAAGTAGAGGCGAAAGACTCACACGTTCCACTTGCCTATCAGTGATATGATGGTGACATTGCAGGATATCTCCATGATTCTAGGGTTACCCATTGATGGTGAATCTGTTATATGCTATGACACCGCAATAGAAATAAAAATGTCGTGTATGCGGCTTCTTGGCCGGAGTCCTGGACCCAAGAGCTAAGGGAGATTACGGCAGGGGAATAACAATGTATTACTACTGAAGTGACTTAAAGACAAATTCATGAGGGTGTTTATTTATTTTTATAATTGTTTATTTATTTTTATTTTAGATTTTCCCGCCTGCCAATGCTAATGATGTGACTTTGAGACAATATACAAGGGGTTATATTATATATGTTATTGGTGGTCATCTCCTCCCTTGTAAAAAGAAGAATGGGGTGCCAACCTTATATTTTCATTTTATGAAAGATCTTGTCGTGACCCATACTTATAGTTGAGCTTGGCAGTGTTGGCGCATTTGTATAGTGGATCGTGTGCTTGTTCTGAATCCTTGGGCAATACATGTTTGTTAGGATGCGCTCCACTCTTACATGTATACTATATGACTAATTATTTATTTTCACAAAATGGTAAAAAAATGGAATTTTTCAAATAATTATAATTACTTTGATACAAATTTGGTGTTGGGAGCATTCATATTTGCGACCACTATTGAGAAATCAACCTCAAATCATTATTAAGACCCCTTGTATGCATAGTAAGTATAATAATACTATTATCTCTATTAGATTATTCTTGTGCTATTAATACTAATAATTGATTTAGTTTGTTGATGGACGGGGCTTAAACCCTGGAAAAATATTGCAATAAATTATTTTCCATTCTATAAGATGAGTTGGATCAATTGGAACCGAGCCAGGTAACGTAGACTACATACTCATTTTCAAAAAATTAGTATCGTATTTTAATAAAGTATTTTTTATTTTTATATTTTATTGTTGTTGTAGGTCAATTGGACACACATGATGGTGATCGACAAGTTAACGCGACACAAATTTGCTCTGATGACGCAGAAATGTATTTGAGTGTTGCACCTTTAATATGTTTTGCTCTAAAAAGTGGTACCGCTCGGATAAGGTTTTGAGATAATTTGTCTCAGTATATACCTCGAATTATTGTACAAAATGATGACACTACCTATGGCACGAAAGATAGGAGATGAGCAGCAAACGAGGGTTGGCCAATTCGTCAAAGAAGGTATATCGATTTGTAGAATAATTGTCTAGAAAATACTTTGAACATATACGATCTTGAAATGAGATAATGCACTCCTAGCCTAGATTACCATGGTTGGTTCAATAGTATCACGTGGAAGTTGATTGGATATCCAAAACCAAGAGCTAGTTAACGGTAGTTGACCAAGGATTAAATCCCCGGAGTACCCAAATTCAATATGGTAATATGCTTGATTTATTAATACAATTATGATAGCTTCATTGTAAGAATAGTGTTAATAATACACTTTTTAATATATTATTTATGTAATATTAATAGATTGACGGTACCATCAAAGGATGCTAGCTTGCGTTCAAGGAGCCACTACCGAGTGACAGTTGGACAGGGTATATGGAAGAAATGACGGATCATACCAACCAAAGTCAGTTATACAAGAGTTTTAAGAATATATATTTGAATAGTGAAAGGTCGGAAGGGGATAGTCGGCTAGAAGATGAAAAGTCATTGGAATCGTCTAGTCAACGACCGAGACGAATATTAAGAAAGCGGGTTTTATAAATTGTTATAGTTTTTAGAATCCATAATTTTCGTGGTTATGTTTAGGATTTCTATGTTTGAATCGTATCTTGTGTGAATCTTTTTATATTTGAATTAGCGGTTTTTGTGTGTATATATTTGAATCCCCTTTTGCAATCGCATTTATGTTTATGAAACAGGTTTTCTCCTGAAATTTTTCATGATAACTGGCATCCTAAGAAAAAGAATATTTATTTTGTTAAGGAGGAGTTTCTCTAGAGTCTGTTTGGATGGAAGAATTTGAAAAAAAAAATTATTATTTTTCTTCGTTTATATTAGGAAATATATTAAAAGAAAAAATTCCAGATAACTATGCAAATTATCTATAAATTATAATATATAATCACCCTAAATCAAGATTAAAAGAAAAAAACCATAAATAAATAAAGACAAAATAACACTACTGTTATGAACTTGAATATACAGTAAGAAGAGATAGAAAAGAGAGAAAGAGTATATTCTTATTGATAGTAAAGAGTGTTTGGATTACAAAGTAGAGACTTCTATTTATAGAGAATAAGTAACCCTAAACCCCTAGTGTTCATGGGTTGGGCTGCAAGTCAATTGACTGGGCTGAATATTCATATATGAGTTTATAACACTCCCCCTTGGATATTCAGTCCCTAAGAATATGCCTAGTTAAAACCTTCCTGGAAAAACCCTTTGGGACAAAATCCAGTGAAAGAAAAATAGTACGATATCCTTACGCTTCAAATTTGTCTCGTTAAAAACCTTCTCAGAATAACCCTGTGGGAAAAATCTTGATGAAGGGAAAAAGAGTGCAACGCGTTTTAACTCCCCTCATGTGAGCATATCGATGACCGTCTTTAATTTAGAATCTAATCTTGATCTTCATAATCTCAAACATAATCATATTTCAAATTAAGCAATATATTGACAAATGAAATCGTAGAAATCTAAATAACATAGATATGTAATTCAAGAATCAATTATGTGAAAATAACAATAACAATATTTCATGCACATAATCACATATAAACACATATTCTACATATATAATAACACATAAATATACATGACACATTACATGACAACATATACGTCAATTAACAGATAATGACACTCTAATTTATATATCCCGGGATTTATATTTAAGCGATTTTAGTCCTTTAAAAACTTTCATATGAATGTTTATATCTCATAAAACATATCGGTAAATTTGTTTACCTTAGACGCACATAAAGTCCTTTATAAAATTTCCAGGCTATAGAAGATCATACGTTCATATTTACATATGAGTATGAATCTGTCTGAAGCGCCTTTCTATATTTGGCCAAAATTTTATTACTTGTCAACATTTTGAATGGACTTAAATTCAAGATCCTCGCTTTTATATGATCCTTTGCGCATATTATTTGATCATGATCAATATATTTTTCGATTCCATATATTTATGAAATAGTATAATTGAACGAGATATTTAAATTTCAATTTCTCAATTAGGTACCTGATACTCTAAAAGGAGTATTATATTTCTTTTCAGTTATATTATCTACTTGATTTCATCATAAATGATGTTAAACTTGTAGATGTGCCAACTTGCTCATACTGCTCAATTTTATAAATTTGGAATCGAAAGGTCGACCACGCTATATGCGTTGAAATAGATTTTCAATCAATAGGAGCAGGAGCCTATAAAGCTGAAATGTGACTTAGTCACTTTAATAATTGAATGCATTTCTTTTTAAAATTTGAGTTCATAGTTCATTAGCGAGGATTATAATGCATTTTATAGATAATAATCAGCTATCCCTCTTGTCATGAGAACTTCAATTTATAAATATTTCAATTTAATAATTTTCTCCAAACTTGCAAGTCTAAGTTGCATATAAATTACTGGAGATCAATCGTATATTTCATATTTACTCATGATTTAATTTTGTGTATTGTAATAGAACAATTATAATATATATCAAGAGAAATAATACACAAATGAAATATTATTGGTCTTTGACCAATGAGGGTATTCATGTTTAATAGTTGGACTTTATTATAATGTTACAATTATGTAAAACTACAAGTCTATGTCATAAAAGACAAATTCATAATCAATTATCTAGCAATTCTCTACATATGAGAAAACATATATTCTGCTAGATCATGCATATCTCCCCCTGAATTTGTCAATTGACTTATGATATTGAGTAATATTTCCTCTAAGATGTAACCAAGATATCAAAACTCACTTGATAATTAAAATTTATTATCGATCCATGCTCATACATTTTGTATTCTTATTCTCATTGAGTTGTTAATGATTAAAGCGTTCAATTCATTAATAAGCAATACTATAATTATGTTTATATTCATGATAATGAATTTACATATATTATTGGGTGATGGATTAAGCTACTTGGTCATGTGATTATTATTCATCAAAAGAAAATTTAACTCGAACCTCTTGGTGAGGGAAAAAATATAGATTAAATTGTGTTCTTGTAATTATATGAACTACACGAAGAAAAAAAAACTTCAAATTTAAGCCAAAATACAAGAAGTATATTTTTTCTTGGCTTTTTAATCTCAACTTTTTATTTTAAAGGGTAAATCAAGGAAATTAAATCTCTTTCCTAAATTAATAAAAGATTCATATAAAATAGCTATAATTTCACCCCTTTTTCATGAAGTTTCATTTGACTGACTATGTCATATTCTGAATATTTGCACAAGATACATATATTGGGTACATGCCCTATAGAATTAATTTTTCAAAATATTATATGATATCGAAGGGTATTCGCGTATATATCTCATATGTATCGAAAGATATTCACATAATACATATACAACTTATTTATATACCCTATATAAAATTTGATATATACAATTAGTTAAGTATATAAATATTTATTTTCAATAAAATAATACTTTTTAATCAAAATACATCATTTTTCTTTTTCACATAGTGAAACCTTTTTTTTTACCAAACTACCGACGATTATTAATCAAAAGAGAAAAGAAATATCACATCCATTTATACTAGATCAAATGATCTTTTGTTCCTCTTGTCTTGATTGATCAAAAATTCATTTTGTTTCGAATAGATCAGCAGATCTAACAATCAAACTTTTTTTTTATAAAATGTAAATAACATACGATTTAATGTATCATACATCTTGTGGATATATCCAAATAATTACATTTTGTGGATATATATATTTTTTATTCTATTTTGTATAGGTTATCTTATATCAAAGGATATCAACCTAAAATACATATACAATTAATGTATATTCCCTATTTACTCGATATATACTTTCAATTAGGTACAATTTTTCCATTTATAAAAGTGTAGTAAGGAAATATTATAATTGATATATTTTTTTTCATCTTGTGAATATTTTTTTTCTATGTTGTATAGATTGTAATGTAATTTTTTCCGTTTGATGAAGATTTGCGTGTTTTATATCATTGTGTCAAAGCTTTGTTAATAGTAAATTACTCGTAAGATTTATTAAAAAAAATTATCACGCATGTTATCTTTGACTGAGGAGAAATAAATTTCTCATGATAATCTTTTATTGCCTCACATTTTATCTCTTTCATAGGAAAGAAAAATCATTTTTTTTTTTACCGATGAGAAAGGAACATCTCATGGTATTTTTTTTCATTAAAAAGTAAATAAGCGATTGCGTTTAAAAAAAGAGATTATTACCCAAGGGGTCTTGAACACACCACCTCAAGGCTTAACAATACCAGCTAGATTAACTCTTCTAACTAAAGGCCTCAACCATAAATTAACACTATATAACTATTTACCCTATTACTATTATACCCTCTTTTGTTTTTTATATCCCTATATATAATATATTTATTAAAAAATGTATTAAAACTTTTTACTCTCATTCTCTCTCTTCCTATTTCACGTAACCTAAAATCCTATTCCTTCACCTCTCTCCTCTCTCCATGAACACAAAAGCTTCGACAACACTGAGCAGAAAAAGCTCCGGCGAGTTCGCGCCGAAGCAACACAGTGCTTTCCTCGTTGCCGACATTCCTCGGACTTCGTGCTTTCCTCGTCGCTGACATTCCTCGGAACCCTCAGCGAAGAATTGTTGCGAAGCCGCCACCAGGAAAAGCTAGATCTGTTCGTCATGGAGGTTGCATCCTCGCTACCACTACTGCGAGAGGCTTTGGCGAAAATGACAGAAGATCCGCCGTGAGGTGACCGCCGGAGAAGAAGAAAGCTCCGATCGAAAGCAAAGATGAAGATCCGGCACAGAGAAGAAGCAGATCTGTTCGAGAGGAGCTTTGAAAAGTAGTTAGTTTTTCCGTTTCCTTGGCCAGAGAAAATGAAGACCATGTGCTAAGGTTTGTTTAGCATAGAAGTTCATTCGTGATTTTGAGCAGAGAAAATATTTGCTACTGCTTTGTTCAATTTCTTTTGCTGCTGCTTTGTTTTTTTTCGTTTGTCGTGCTTTCCTCACTAAGCTATTGTCGATTGAAGCTAACATTTGTATGCCACTTGCAATGGTAGCACTTAGCAGCACTTTGTAAGGGCTTGTTTTAGTTTTATTTACTTTTTATCCTTTTTATTTCCATCACATATAAATGCTGATTCACTTTTTCTTTTGTCAAACAAATGTTGATTCATGCTTACGTGAAAAGTTGGGTTGTTCTTCATTAGGATTGTATGTTTTTGTTTCGATTAATTTAGTAATGTAAAGCTTATTCTATATCTAAATTATTATGTCCTTTATATTTTGATTAGTTTTGTAATTTGAAGGTTCGCCAATGAAGGTTTAGAAATAGGTGCAACAATTAATTATTAGAATTATATTGTAATTTTATTTAAATAATTATGGGAATTATTTGTCTAAATGCTCAGCACTTTTACTGATTATACGAGAAATGGTCAGCACTTTTACTGATTATACGAGAAATGGTCAGCACTTTTACTGATTATACGAGCATGCTCAGTAAAGATACTGCGTAAACGAGCATGCTCAATATATTTACTAAAAAAAAAAATCGAAAAAATCAGCAGATTTTTCTAATACTCAGTACTTTTTCCATGCTCAGTACTTTATGCTCAGTACTTTATGCTCAGTACTTTTCCATGCTCAGTACTTTATGCTCAGTACTTTTCCATGCTCAGTACTTTTTCCATGCTCAGTACTTTATGCTCAGTACTTTATACTCAGTACTTTATCCGGCGGTGGTCGGCGGTGGTCGGTGGCTGGAGGTCGGAGCTGGAAATTATTAATAGTTAATGAAAGATGAGAGAGAAAAAATTGATAAAGGAGGAGAGAGATTAAGGGTAATGGAGGAGAGAGAGTAATGGTAATGGAGGAGAGAGAAAAATCTATTTTTTCTTCTTATATACACTATAAGGGTAGTAAAGGTATTTGTCAATTTTGAGGCCTCTAAGTAGGACAGAGAATCCACTTGGTTCCTATATAGCTCTAAGATGGTCCACAAGACTCCTTGGGTAATTGACCCTAAAAAAAATACACATAGAACATCTTGCATCCTTTTTCTTTTGTTTGGATGCATCTTGCATCCATAATCGTAGAATTTTTGAAAAAGAATGTATGTTCAAAAAAATCATATTTGAATTAGAAATAATTTTTTTTTCATTCACTGAAGTGAAACTATGAAGATTTAAAGCAAAATTCATAGATTTTTATTTTTTGTTCATAGGGGTGAAACTTTGATTTTGCTTTTGATTTACTTTTTCTTTTTTGTTAGGTTTACAATAGTGAAACTCATTTGAATTTTGTATTTTCGATCAACATTAATCGAAAAGAAAAAATATATAAAAAATTAATAAAAATAATGAATTACCAGGATATTGAGTAGCGGAAACTATCGTGCTGATAACGTGTTATGAACTTGAATATAAAGTAAGAAGAGATAGAAAAGAGAGAAAGAGTATATTCTTATTGATAGTAAAGAGTGTTCGAATTACAAAGCAGAGACTCCTATTTATAGAGAATAAGTAACCCTAAACCCTAGTGTTCATGGGCTGGGCTGCAAGTCAATGGATTGGGCTGAATATTCATATATGAGTTTATAACAACTACCCTATTATTTGTTTAATATTTAAAAATAAATATTATATTATATTTAATAATAAAAATGGTAAAAAAATAAAATATATAATGGGGTTTCTATGAATTATTTTATTAGGTATTTTATATAAAATAAATTATTAAAAACTTAATTAAACAATTAAGTATTTTTATTAAACTTATTTTAACAAATACCTTTTGACTTTTTACTTTTAATTTTATTTATTTATTATAAAACATAAATACATTTATAAGTTTTATTTCACTCTATTATTTTTTTCATTCCAAACCAAACAATCTTAAAATCCTTATAAATTTGTTCTTTCACAAAAATTTCTAATTCATACAAAACTTAACTCCCTTCCTTTTCTTTCATAATTTCTTTTCATTTCCTTTATTAATTTTTTTCTCCGAAGACAAACAAATCCGTATTCAATCTGTGAAAATGTTTTCAATTTTCATTTTCAAAATATATTTTCAGAAAAATGGTTTTTTTTTTTTTTCAATATTTTCAAAAAAAACAAAAAACGTCGATCCCACGTTCTTCAATATAATAGTGTTTTCATTTAATTTTCTAGATAACTATTTTCATTTTCTTTATTCAAACACATTTTTATTAGTATTTTGAGAATATAGAAAATAAAAAATAAAAACACCTATTATTTTCACAAACCAAACGAAAAATAAAAGTTTTGTATTTTTTTGCCGAGTAATGATATATACATCCTAAAATCATACCATCCAAGTATACCTACCACCCATGACGTGGCGTCGATTGGTTGGTTATAAATCGTTAATCTATTTATTTTCTCGATCTGATTAACGGTTTATTGTCAATCAATTCACGTCACGTCACAAATAATTGGGTAGTATGATTTTGAATGGTATATATCATTACTCTTTTTTGTCTACATATTGTTTTTGTAAATTCTTTTCTCAAATTTTTTCAATAATAATTTATTTTATTTGTGTTAATAGTAAATAAAGATTTCCTAAGATTAGGAGGTACATATTATGTAACCGAGTTTTATTTCTTTTTAATATATTATGTTTTTGAAAAAAAAAAAAAAAAAAAAGAGGTACTTTTTTTTTTTTTTTTTTGTCGGTGAAGAGGTACATATGCGAATAACATGCATTATTTGAAAAAGTTAAAATTAGCCTATAATATAACAGAAACTTATCAAATCATGTCGTGCCTTTTAACCAATCAATCAATCACCTTAATCACGTCTATGTCTAATAATCTTTTTTAAAGTCTTATATTAGGCAAGAAAATGCTTACTCCAAAATTTTAAATTTTAAGATTAATAGTTATTCCCGGATTCTGACTACATTGTAATAGATTTTAGGATCAAATTTATCCGAATAAGAACACCTCATCAATATTGTATTGAACAGATAAATATTTAACGGGGTATTTTGTAGTAGGGAGTAGTATTTATTCAGTTGAAACAAATTTACCATAATTTGTTTTATTTCAGATGATTAATATATAGATAATAATAAAGTAAGAGATTACAAAATTTGTTAACTAATACCCTTTAGAGAGTAGTCATGCAAAAACAGTAACATTAACTGGGTTAGCGGTCAGTTATCAAATAAAATATCAATAAACTCTCGTTTGATAAGCATACAAATAATTTTAAAAAAAAATCTATAATATTTAACTAACAAAGAGATACTATATATTAAGTTCGATAATTGGTCTAGTGGTTAGACTACTCCGCAGAGACTAAAAGGTCCTAGGATCAAAATTTATTGGAGTCAAAATTATTCCGTTAGAGTCAAAATAATTCCAAGTCCAAAGTGGCTCTTCTATATATTAAAAAGAATAAATATATACTTGTGCTTTAATTTTACAATAATTGAGTATATAAGCGTTATATCTTCTCCAACCCAATTAAAAAAAAAAAAAACCTTATATCCGCTAAAAATGTACCGAACAAAATCATGTAATTATTGAAGAAATACCATTTTAGACATTTATCAATGTTGACATAAAGTATTTTGTCTAGATTCCTTTGGCTAGGGTTTAGAGCTCTACGGGGAATTCAAACATGAACTAATTGCCTTTGTTGACACTTGACAATAACAAGTATATAATTTTTTTGTTATATAGGAGGGTCATTTTAGACTCGAAGTTATTGACTCGATTTGAACCTTCACCACTAGATTGAATGACCAAGGCGTTGGCCAGTGAGCTAAGCCCAACTGGTTAAGTATATAATTATTACATGTTAGATAAATGAATTTCAGAATTAGTTTTTTTTTTGTCAAATAAAGAAGTACAAACACACCTTACACAATACCTCTAATATTACATAACCTAGATAAGCTACCAAAGAAATCAACAACTGACCCACTTGGACACCCCAATGTGTCACTATTAAGTCTAACCCACTTGGCAATTTATCCGCAACTTCATTGAATTCTCTGTTTATGTGCACAACTTTTCAATCAGGGAACCGATTCATCCACCTCCAGGTCTCATTCACCATTAAGCGGTTTCTCCAATTCATTCCCTTTTTTCCCAAAGTACCTTGAACAACTTCAAGAATATCAAAGTAGAAAGAACTACTCTTTAAATTGAGACCTGATGTAGATCTCATTAAGAATTTATTTCTATTTTAAAATGGAAAAGAATTTATTTTTTCTGTTTTCCCCTCTTTTTGTTTATTAGTTTACCCCTTCATCGTTATAAATAAGGAAAGACAAAATAATATTGTGGGCACCCAAGAAATTCGTGAAAAGACATCTGAGTATCCATACTATTAAAATTAATTTTGGAGTACCCAACGTTTTGATTTGGTCCTACTCTTAGTACATGTCACTGATTCAGCCGTTATGTATAGACGTGACAATGATATGGATACCTATTTGTCTTTTTTCAAATGTCTTGAGTACCCCTTAGTTATTTTCCCTTTTTTTTAGAAAGTATTTTTCACGTAGACACTTAACATGAAATGGATATCGGGTACCAACAGTTAGACCAAATCAAAATATTAGGTATCTAAAAGTCTATTTGTGTAGTACAAATATCCCCCGTGGATACCCATGTTTACAAAAGTGCGAATCAAGTACCCAGTATTCTGTTTTTTGTCTATCGTTAGTACACGTCATATTATTTGTCGTTAAATGCCACGTGTCAATGACGTGAATATCTTTTCCTTCCAAAATAAAGTACTTAAGTCTATAAAAGTGGACAAACAGGTACCCAACCTTCTTTATTTGCAAATAGGGCCCTCGTGTAATTTATTGACACATGACATTTAACGCCAAACTTCACGGCGAGTACTAACGGAAGACAAAAATGGAACGTTAAATATTTCTTTGTCATTTTTATAAATTTAGGTACTTATTTGTCACCGTAGATATCCAAGAACTAATTATATCTAAAATAAAAGTAAGAATTTGCACTGCATACTTCAGTAAATAGTATTGTTTTGTCATATGATATAAATGACAGAAATATAAAGAGAGAAAATATATTTTGTATTTATGTTGTGTAAATTATACATGAATGGTGTGTTGTTTATATAGACACAAAACACATAATTTGTTACACAACTTGCCCTCTACTCTATCGATAATATTCTCCTCTAACTAACTTTGTCTTGTTGTGAAAATAGTAGTAATATCATGTATGTGAGGTGTATTTAGCTTCTTGTGCATCTTCTATATTGTATGACTTATCATCCCACCTCAAGCTGAACACTCAGAGAAGAGGAAGCTTGACAAGAATTGAAGAAAATGCAGCAGTAGAAAGCCCTTTAGTAAAGATATTAGCTAGTTGAAACTGAGAAGAAACATGAGAAACAAGAAGCTTCTTGGATTTAACTTGCTCTCTAACAAAATGAAAATCAACACCAATGTGACGAATTCTTGTATGAAAGACAGGATTAGATGCCAATGCAATAGAAGAAATATTATCACAAAGAAGAGTAGGTGTTACAAGAGGTATAAACAAACTTTGAAGCAAGAAAGTTAACCATTTAAGCTCAGCAGATACATAGGCCATAACTCTATACTCAACTTCAGTGGATAAACGAGAAACTGTAGTTTGTTTCTTGAAACCCCATGAGATCATATTAGAGCCTAAAAGATACAATAACCCGTAGTAGAGCGTCTATCTCGAGAATTACTTGCCCAATCAGAGTCAGAAAAGGCTTTGAGAGTTGTAAAAAAAGGTGAGAAAGTCAAACAGTAATGTAAAGTACCTTTGATATATCGTAAAAGCTTCTTCAAACACTCATAATCTGAGTTAGATGGTTTGTGCATCGATTGACACAACTGATTCACAACAAATGATATATCAGGTCGTGTAATTGTCAAATATTGAAGACAACCAATAATGCTACGAAAAAGTAAAGGATCCTCAAACAGTTCAAGAACATGAGCAGTTTGAAGTGCATATTTGTTGAGTGTAGGTAAAGTATAGATCTTACAGTCACTCATACCAGCTTTCTTTAAAATAGAGGCAGCATAATTAGCTTGAGAAACAATAAAATTAGGTGAGGATGAAATAACTTCTAAACCAAAAAAGTAGGATAGAAAACCAAGATCTTTCATGGAGAATTGATTCTTCAAGGCTTTAATAATAGATTAAATACCAGAAGAATCTCCACCTGTAACTAAAATATCATCCACATAAACCAAAATAATAGTTAATTGATAATTGTTTCTACAGATAAACAAAGATGAATTAGCAGGACAAACAAAAAATCAATGAAAATAAAGAAACATAGTAAGAAATTGATTCCAAGCTCTAGGTGCTTGTTATAGACCATAAAGAGATCTCTTTAGTTTGTACACATATGTAGGAAACCTTGGATCAACAAAACCCATTGATTGAGTCATATATATACATCTTCTATATTGTATGACAATATATAAGATGCTTATAAGAGGGCTTAAGAGATCCAGTTTGTCGACGAGTGACCATATGATGAGTGGGAACAGAAGAAGAGGGTATAGCAGAATTGGATTTAGACGTAGTATGTTGAGGCAAGGTATGAGTAGTAGCTGACACAGACTCAAAATTAGGAGTATGAAGTATATGATCAAATGGTTGACTCAAAGCATTGGGGTTCACAGATGAATTAAAAAGATCAACATAATTAGAGTATGAAGATTCAAGAGTAGAGACATGAGAAAGAGTACAATCTTGTAAAGGAAAAACAAACTCATTAAACACGACATGACGAGAGATAAACATATTTCTAGAATTCAAAGCATAGCATTTGTAACCCTTACTATGGGAACAATAACCAAGAAACACACAAGGTTCTGAAACTGGAGCCAATTTATTAGGACTATAAGGGCGCAATTAAGGGTAACACAGTCATCCAAAAACTCGAAGATGCAAGTAAGAAGGGGTATTTTGAAAACAAACTTGAAATGGAGAAGAATTAGAAAGAATGGGAGTAGGTAAAATATTGATAAGATATATAGCAGCTGCTAAGGCTTCAAGCCAAAATTTTGAGGTGTAAAACTATGGGATAAAAGAGAACGAGTTGTTTCAATCAAATGGCGATGTTTGCGCTCTGCAACGCCATTTTGCTCAGGTGTATGAGGGAAAGAGGTCTCATGAATGACGACATTAGACTGAAGAAAAGTAGTAAACAAATTGTTTATATATTCTCCACCATTATCAAAATGCATCCTTTTGATTTTAAGATTAAATTGTGTATGAATTAAAGAATAAAAGGTCTGAAAAATTTGACACACATGAGACTTATGAGTTAAAGGATAAACCCAAGTGTAACAACTATAGTGATCAATAAAAACAATATAATATTTATAAGTAGAATAAGAACTTATAGGTGATGGACTCCATACATCACTACGAACCAAATCAAAAGGAACAATAGATTTTGTACTAGATAAAGTAAAAGGTAATTTATGACTTTTAGAAATAGCACACGCGTTACACTCAATCTGAGAAAAGGAATCAAAATAGAGGAAAGAGATTCTGCAGCCTTAGAGGATGGATGACCCAATCTGAGATCCCATAGGCTTGCTGCAGAAGGAACAAACACAGAAGAAAGACACTTAAATGAAGAAGATGACTGTGAAAAAGGTGATTTGACACTTGAACCGAAAGAGACTGAGTAGAGACCATCTTTACAAGGGCCCTGAAACAACAGAGTGTGTGAAGTGGAAGAATAAATTGACACTGAGGTAGAATTGAACACAATATAACAATTATTATCTTGGGTAAACTTTGAGATTGACAACAAATTTGAAGATATAGAAGGTACATGTAAAACAGATTGTAAAAAAGGAAGAGGGCGTATTTAGCTTACTAGTCCCAACATTAGGAATATCAAGATTTTGACCATTTCCAACTACAACAGTACCAGTTCCATGATAAGGTGAGTGATGTTGAAGCAAGTTTAAATCTGAGGTAATATGACGGTTGGCCCCTGAATCTAAATACCATAACTCTGGATCATAATTACTATTTGATTGTGAATTTTCCATTAGAGTAGTTCTAGTTTGAGCTCTCGGTGATGGAAAATTCACAAAGTCATTCCTCTTCCAACAATCAATTGCAGAATGTCCATACATTAAGCAAATTTGACATGTTGGGACATTGGAGTTATAATAATTCATACCAGAATTAAGTGAAGATTGAGATGTATCACTATTTGCAGAGGAATTATTATTACGAAATTATCCACGAGCTCAACCCCGAGAATAATAACCATGACCTCGAGAAGAATAACTACGACCTCGAGAAGAATAGGAAGCTAATTGTGAAGAATTGTTCAAGGAATAAGATGGTGAAAACAGAGCCGTATGAGAAGAAGATAAATTCTCATTTGACTCACCCATCTTCATATATAATTCCTCATAGACAAGTAAACTCACAAGAGAATGAAAGCTCAACGTTGAAGTTTGAGCATTAGATATACAAATACTTGATTTAAATTAATTGTAATCATGAGGCAAACCACGTAACGTATACATAATAATATTTTCAAGATCAGGAGATGAAGAAGTTGTGTCTAATACGTCACATATCTCTTGAATTTCAGCTATATAAACTGTCATACTACGATCTCCTTTCTTAATGTTACATAATTTCATTTTAAGTTGATGAATATGGGTTCGACATTGTGAAACAAAAATCTCCTCAAGTTCATTCCACACATCAAACGCATGAAGAAGCTTAACAACTTGAGCTAAAATTGAAGGAATCATAGATGAGTGAAGTGATACCTTTAACAGTTGATCTTCAATCAACCAAGTAGCAAACAAAAGATCGGAAGTAGCTGGTTGACGATGAGAACCATCAACATGACCAAGATAGCCATGAGCTTCCAAAATAGCTTCAAGCTATGACCTCCATATTACATAATTTGCAGAGTCGGGCTTGATTTGAACAAGTCTACTCCAATTTCGACGTAATAACAAGAGCCCAGGTTGAATCGAGGTACTCAGAGTAATATAAGGCGAGGTAGAAGATGACGATGCCATTAATAAACAAAGCGGAAGGCAGGATTGATTTTAGTTGCGGAGCTGTTTAGTATTTGAAGGAATCCATTAATGGCAGAACTCAAAACTCAAGGAGGAAGAAAGCTCCTTGGCTAACTGATACCATATTAGATAACTGATTATCCCAAAAGTTTAAGCTATCAGGAGGAGTTATCTTATACATTATATATGAGTATTACATGCTCAATACGCCCCCTCACGTGCAAGTTAGATTCATGTCATTTTTTTCATGTCTAGTCTTTGCTACGTGAATTTTTTTATATTGGGTGACGTTGGCAAGACTCAAACCTGTGACCTCATTGGTCTTTTTTTTGGCTCTGATACCATGATAGAAATATAAAGAGAGAAAATATATATTTTGTATTTATGTTGTGTAAATTATACATGAATGGCGTGTTGTTTATATAGAAACAACACACACAATTTGTTACACAACTTGCCCTCTACTCTATCGATAATATTCTCCTCTAACTAACTTTGTCTTGTTGTGAAAATAGTAGTAATCTCATGTATGTGAGGTGTATTTAGCTTCTTGTGCATCTTCTATATTGTATGACTTATCAATAAATGGTAAATCGGCCCCGGCTTTAAAAAAATTGATACATGCACATATTTACTAGTAGTAATCATACATTATATTAATAATATTTGCAGCAAAATGATGTGCATTTTTGGTTAGTTGTTCTCCTTTATTTCCCATACCTCAAATTCATGACTTGCCTGGCCTTAATGCTTTTGCAAAGGTTGGAAGCAATGTTTTAAAAGATTCTATGAACAAGATGAATGGTAATATTTTCCAGCATCTTTGATAAAAGAAAATTAGGTGAGATTAAAGCATTTTTTTACATGAATATAAATTTTATATTTATAAACATATATTATAAGTTTATTGTTTGGAAGGTGAAATAGAAAAATTCGGAGAAACTTACAAAATACAACATACAACATCTAATTAAGGAGTTAACCAATTGGGATTAGTTCACTGGGCAGGGTTTTGGTCATCCAATCTAGTGGTGCAGGTTTGAACCGAGTCAGTGGCTCTCCTATGTAACAAAAAAACATCTAATTAAAGGAATGTAGGGTAAAAATTGTTCTCAAACTTATATACATATTAAGTTTTATTTTTGGGAAAATATCCTGGTAGATACTAATCGAATCTGAAGTTTGACAACTGGGTGTTTAAGGTTTCAAAAGTGACAAGTATCCAAAATTTTATTTTATGTCTTCCGTTAGTACCTACCGTTACTTTTGATGTTAAACACTACGTGACGATTGCATTATGTTTTTCGTTAATACCCAAATTTTTTAAATTTGACAAATAAGTGCCCAAGTTTTAATAAATGTTTGAAAACTTGGGCGCTTATTTGTCAAATTTTGAAAATTTGAGTACTAACAGAAGACATAGCGCAATCGCCACGTGGCACTTAACGTCAAAAGTAACGGTGGGCACTAATTCAGGAGACATAAAATGAAATTTTGGATACTTGTTGGGTACTTTTGAAACCTTAGACACCCCGTTATCAATTTTTAAAACATTGGATACGGGGTATTTTCCCATTATTTATTTAATTCTTTATATAATTTGCTCCCTCACACTTATTGATTCAAATTATTATACTATGTATTCATTTTACGAATCAAAATTTATTTATGTTGATATGAGTTTAACTTTACAAATTAAGAATTGTTCCATTTTAAAGATAAATACATCTATTATTAATTATAAATACCTAGGGGGTCTTAGATTGCTTTAGGCGACAGTCAAGAACGAATCCAGAAGCTAAATTGAGAAAGGCATTGAAAAAAATATAGAAACATGGAGGTAAATGTTTTTCAAATTTTTTTAAGGTAAAAATAAAATACTTAAACATATAAATAGCCATGTCAAAATACAAATATGAGAATGTACCATAACTTTTATCGTATCTTTAATTGATGAATTTACCCATTTCTAATTACTCAAAAAATATGTAAACTAACACCATTATATAAACTTAATTTATATAATATCATTAGTATTATATTAATATACTATATATATTATTAACTAATTTATAAATATAAGGGATAAATTATTTATAAAAATTAAACATATAATTTTTATGGAGTGATATAAGTAATTAATTACTAAATAATACTATCATCAAACTCAAAACTTATTTTGAAAATAATTTTCTATTATATGTATATTTAAAAAATAGATAAAGTAATTCTAAAATCGGAACACTCAAAGATTCTAAACCACTAAAGCCGGAAACACTTATGTGTTCTTTAAAACATGCATTTTTTAAATCAATTTTCAGAAAAAGTTAATTATTTTTTAGGACAAAATTACATTAACGTATGATAAAATTTACAGATTCGAAGGAAACTTGAGCCTCCTTGAACCTTATAGGGATCCGCCCCTACAATCCAATTTTAAAAATTAATTTAAGTACTAACGAATTTCTAGATCATTCTTGAAATGATAAACCATCTTTTAATTTCATAAAAGAAGTTAGACAAGAATTTTAGAATATTGATTATGAGGGTTTCAAGACTGTTTTTAGTAAATAGCAAATGTTCGATTATGTTAACTAAATTTTCTTTTATAAAATTTCATTTCAACACAATTGGGATCTTTTTTGGTAAAACGATTTTGAAACAACAGTTTTGATGGTTTTCTTTCTCACAGAATTGGTCTGAGTGGATTTTTGGAGTACAAGTAATAAGAGAAGGCCAAATAATAGATCCCACCATGTAATGCTTTTTAAGAAACATCTTATACTCAATCCAATGAGACTTTATATCACTTTAAGAAACACCTAATTATCAACCTTAATTTCAGGCATTGTTTTAAGAACCCAAGAGGTCCTCAAAGCTCACTCTCCCTCTGTAAAGTGCTAACTGTAAAGTGGATTTGGATTTGCCTTGGTTGTCCCCCCAGTGACCATCTTCACGTTATGCCGCACACGCCGGATTATTTTGCCAGCTCTTTTAAATATTTAATATTTTCTATTTGATTTTGTTAAAAATTAAACAGAATTTAATTAAAGAACTTATCGATCATTGAAAAATACTTCCAAATGTTAGAGAATCTCTAAACTTTGAACTGTCTAGAGGATGTTATGGTTGGTAAGATACAGTTGAGGATGACATAGTGGGGTAGTTGTTAAGCTAAGTTCGGTTGGTTAAACGAAATTTTTCGTTAAATATTAAGGATAACTTGATTAATACGTTTATTTAATTGTAAAAATTAACGTAATATATTTAATTGGTTATAAATTATTTGAAATTGAATGAAAAATGAATTATAAAATTTTGAAGAAAAATAGATAAATATATAGATTGTTTTTTAATTTATATATTTATATATATAGTAAAGGTGATAGAAAGATTTTTTTTTTTTTACTATTGGCTCAAACCTAATAGTTATTTTTTCAATGTGCAAGTCTTATAGTATTAACATTAGGCATGATCCAATAGTAAATTTATAATAAATATGAAGGTTCCATTACTAATGTGTTTTTTTATCTAAAAGACACAATTCCAAATTTTAAAGTCACAATCTTTTCTAATGGATATCTAGCCAACCACCTATTTATTTTTTATAAATAGTTGGTCAACTCAAACATTTTAGTCATTTAGTTTTTTTTAAATCATTAAGCATTAAAAAATCATAAGTGAGAGATTGAAGAGAAACAACTTTATTAAGTTCGTTGAAATTCTGAAGAATTAGCGTGTTTGTTTCTTCTGAATTGTTTTGTCGTTGTATCCTGGAGGTTGAAACCAACAAACATAAGACACTGGTACGTGACCTAAATACCTTAAAGACATCGAATCCAATCTAAGTCTCGACAAGTAAAGTCATATATTTATTTAGTTTTTATATTGTTTTACTGGTTTATACAATAAAACACAACAATTTAAGGTATTTACGATTCACGTTGTATAAAACAGAAAACAAACTTTTAGTTTATAAACTTTACTTTTGCAAATTTGTTGGGTTTGTGTATACAAAACAAAAATATTGCATTCTATTTTTTTTCTCTTATTCTGATTTCTACGCTTGTGTATACATACTAGAAAATTACTTGCTTATAAACGTCAGATTTCTGCTTCATATAGAATATGGAGAAAAATACTGAACAAAGTAAGAAGTAACCTGAGACGGGTAACAACTCAAAAGCAGAAGTTCATGTATATGAACCAACACCCATTCTACTATCAGATAGGCCTAAAAAGTTCAATGGTTTTGACTTTAAGAGGTGGAAGCAAAAAATATTGTTCTACCTGACCTATCTAGGCTTGGCAAAATTTCTGAAGTAAGATCCACAAAAAATGGGATCCAATCCAGTCAGTGAGACATACAACGCAGTAGATGCGTGGAAGCATACTGATTTCTTATGTAATAATTGATTTTAAATTGTTTGGAAAATTTCTTATATAATGTGTACAACACCATAACAACTGTCAAACAACTATGGGATTCTCTTGAGAAGAAATACAAGACTGAAGATGCCAACACAAAAAAATTCATGATCGGTAGGTTCCTTGATTTCAAGATGGTGGTTCTTCACGAGTTGAGCGCTAAGGGTATGAATCTGGTAGAGCCTTTCAAAGTTGGTGCTCTTGTGGAAAATCTACCCTCGTTGTATAAAGATTTCTAGAACTACCTTAAGCACAAACACAAACAAATAAGTCTTGAAGATCTAATTATAAGGATAAGAATCGAGAAAGACAAGGCAATTGACCCTCATTTTATTCATATGAAGCCAAGGTAAAAATTGTGGAATATTGGAGGACCAACCAAAACAACAAACGCAAGAGGCAAGGACAGTCAAATGATGAAAACAATAAGAAGGTGAAATTCAACGGGGATTGTCACAACTATGGAAAGCATGGACATCGTGCAAAATACTGTTGAAACAAAAAGGCACAAGGAAACCAAAAGAAAGGTAAGAGCAGTTAGTCATATGTGACAGAGATATCTAAGGGCATCGACGGTTTGAACCTGGCAGCAACAGTCTCAGAAGTCAACCTCGTCAACTACCCAAGGACATGGTTGATAGACACTAGCGGACGTGTGTGCTCGGATAAATCTGTGTTCAAAACCTACAAGAAAGCTACAAATGAAGAAATCTCGTATATGGGAAATTCTGCCACCTCAAAGGTTCAAGGTACTGGAAAGATTGTGCTGAAGATGACCTCCGGGGAAGAGGTGACAGTGAATAATGCCTTCCATGTTCCAGACATTAGCAAGAACTTAGTTTCTGGTTCCTTGCTTAACAAGGCTAGGTTCAAACTTTTATTTGTAGCTGATAAGTTTGTATTAACTAAGAACAAAATTTATGTAGGAAAATGGTACCTTTACGACAATTTGTTTATGATAAATGTAGTGACCGTAGTACCTACCAAAAATGTAACCGAGAAAGAAATGAATGAAAATTTTGATTGTGTTTATATGCTTGACTCACCTAATTTATGGCACAATAGATTAGGACATGTTAATTTCGGTCCAATAAATAAGTTAGAAAACGTTGGATTATTACCTAATGTGAATTTCAATTCTCGAAAGGAATATGAAGTATGGGTTGAGTCAAAATTAGTCAAAACCTCGTTAAATCTATAGAAATGACTTCAGTACCTTTAGAGTTAATCACAGTTACATTTGTGACTTAAAATTTGTGCAAAGTAGAAGTGGAAAAAAGTACTTCATAACTTTCATTGACGATTGCACAAGGTATTGTCAACTTGCTTCAAAGTAAGGTTAAGGCCTTAAAAACATTTAAGCAATGCAAAACTAAAGTGAGAATAAACTAAATAAAAAGATTAAGAATTTTAGAACAGATAGGTGAGGAGAATATATATCTCTTTTTAGGGAGTTTTGCGCTGAACATGGAATTATCCATCGAACCACAACCCCTATTCACCTCAACAAAACGGGATTTTAAAACGCAAGAACCGCACATTGAAGAAAACGATGAATGCCTTGCCGATTAACTTACGGTTACCACATAAATTATGGGAAGAGGCTTTGCTCACCGCAAACCACATCCTCAATAAGGTACCACACAAAAATATAGATAAAACTCCTTACTAATTATGGAAAAGAAACCACCTTCCTTCAAATACTTAAAAGTGTGGGGATGCTTGGCAAAGGTAGCAATCCCTGCTCCCAAAATGGTCAAGGTAGGACCAAATACCATCAATTGCATCTTTATTGGATATACTCACAACAGTGCTGCATATAGATTCCTGGTACACAAATCTTGTCATGTTGACATTCACGTCAATACGATGTGATTGCATTAAGAAATGCATATTTCTTTGAAACAACTCTTTCGTGCAAAATCACTTCATAATCTGGTTCCTGAAAAATAACACACGATGCAATTCAACAAGAGCAAGACCAAGAATCATTGCCAACCGAAAAGCAATATCAAGAATCATTTCCAAATAAAGAAGAACCAAGAAGAAGTAAACGGATGAGAACCTCTACGTCTTTTGGTGCTGACTTTCGATCTTACGTGCTAGATGACGAACTGTAAACATTCAAGGAGGCTATGTCAAACCCTTCTACCCCTTATTGGAAAGAAGCGTAAATAGTGAGATAGATTCCATTATGCAAAACCACACATGGGAACTAGTGATCTCCCTTCTGGGAATAAACCACTCGGATGCAAATGGACATGCAAGAAGAAACTAAAGACCATATGTCTATTGAAAAATACAAGGCTTGCCTTGTTGTAAAAGGTTATAGCCAAAAGAAAGGAATTGACTGTTTTGATACATATTCTCCAGTCACAAGAGTGTCATCCATTCAAAGGTTATTTGCTATTTCTTTAATATACAAGCTCGAAATTCATCAAGTGGGTGCAAAAACATCTTTCCTAAATGGAGAATTAAATGAAGATATATACATAGAACAACCTGAGTGTTGCGTACTTCTAGGTAAGGAGAAACAAGTATGTAAGCTTGTTAAATCCTTATATGGTTTAAAGCAGACACAAAAACAACGATGACATGAAAATTTTGATAGTATCATGATCTCGAATTGTGTCAGGAACAATGAATGTGACAAATGTGTTTATGTAAAATGAGACAGCATATGTCATTGTCTGTTTATTTGTGGATGATATGTTAATCATTGAAAATAACAATGATGTGATTACATTTACCAAAAAGATACTTCAAGTAAGTGTGATATGAAAGATCTAGGCCTTGCAGATTTTTTTTTTGTGGTTGTGGTTGTAGTTGTGGTTGTCGTGGTGGTGGTGGTGGGAAGTTGTAATAGGGTGGTTTATTTTAAATGATAAATAATAGCATAATTAAAAAAATTATATAAAAGTATTTTTAAGTGATATTTTAAATAAATAATTTTAATAAAAAATATTCTTAATAAATAAATTTTTTAATTATATGTTTCTAATTAATGGTTTATTTTTATAAAAGTATTAAGGTGTCGTTTGATTTTTTTAAGTGATAAGTACTTAATGCTGAATAACAGCTGAATAGGACTTATTCTGTTAAGAGGCAGTGTCTGAATGAATCAGACTTGGTTTTAAATCTTAATGAAACAGACCAGTTAAGAGGTATTCAGATCTGAATTGGTCAGGAAAAACAAACAGTCTTATTGATTCAGTGACTTAATGAACCAGATTAAGAGCTCATTAAGTGCAAACAAATACCCTCTAAATGTTTTTTTTAATATTTGTGCACCAAAAAGGTAGACAAATAAAAATAGACGGAAGGTTTATATAGAAGATCGAAGGATTTTTCACTCATAATTTTTAAGTTTGTCCGAGATAAAGTGTACAGCGTAGATCTTTTGGGCTTTGTTTTCTTGGTCCATAATGTTATGACGACAAAGTTATTTGGGAAGTGAACTACTACAACTTTCAAGGCTAAAAATAGGGGCCAAGGAAAAAGTAAACAAAGAAGTCGAACAAAAAATATAATAAGGCCTAAACACCCCATTTCAAATCTTCAACAAGTTCAGTTTGAAGTACCAACAACCCAGCAAAACCATTTTATCATTTTTTATGAGATTTTTATTCAAAAACTATTGAAAAAATCTTGAAAAAATCTCCTATAAACATTTGCATAGCTAGTCAATTTTTTTTATTAAACTCAATAAACAAATTTTAACACTAATTTTAATACTATAGTTTAAAATCTCTTACTCATTATACCTTTTTTTATTTTTTTATTTTATATTTTATAAATAATAAATAATTCGTTTAACTTTTTAAAACCAGAAAAAACATTCATCTCTCTCTCTCTCTCTCTCTCTCTCTCTCTCATTCATATGAACCTTTTCCCATGGTTGCAAAACCAAATTATCATAGAAGCTCAAGCAAAACTTTCTTAGTGAACCATGACTGCAGGTTCAAATCTCTGGCCGGAGAAGGACATCTCTGTTCCTCTACTGCGAAACCACCACCACCAGCCACTAGTACATCGCCTGCCCAAAAAAGCCATTGTTCCTTACCACCAACAATCACTAGGAGCCATTCGAGATCACATGCACAAGAACACCGTCGTTCGAGCACAAAATTTGACGCGCCAGAGCTCAGGAGATCCAACTCCATTCGCGAAGCTCAGACCATCCTCGTTCACGCAGAAGCTCGAACGCCTCCATTTGAAGATTGGAGAAGATAGACCATCTCTAGTGGCCACGAGTAAGGTTGTGATATTTGCAAAGTTTTGCCTTAATGATGGATCGCTTGATGTCTCAAAGTCGGTGTCTAAAGAAACCGTGGAGTGTGTACTGGACACTTCAAATTATGGTACAACCTTTGTAATGCGAGATGCAAACTTGGCTTCTTTGAGGTTCACGTATTCCTTACTACTTGCTTTTGCCTTGTCTTTCCCCGAGAATCTCTATGACAAGTGGGGATTGGAAAAGCGTGTGGTGGTAGTGATGGTGATGGGGATGTGTTTGAATAGTTCATCATGTCGTCAAGGAGAGATTGGCAGTGTCTGGAAGGATTTGGGTGGCTAAAGGGTTTATATTGGAAGTGGTTGACCTGTTTTCAAATTACTCATTCAATATCAGCAATATCGGGGTTTTACCTTTTTATTTTGATCTCTTTTTGGTAAAATTATTCGGTGAGGTGTTGGTGTTGGAGAAGGGATCAAAACTCTTTATCTAGGAGTCAGACCCTAGATAGTAGTTCATCGTAAGCGTTGTACTCTTGTAACAAGGTGGCCAATCTTTGAATTAGTGTCTCGTGATGTAACTATGATTTGATAAACGTGAGATTTGACCTTCTTGATGATATGGTTTTGTGCTTTGGCATTTAAGGTTTGTCAGTTTAGCACCTTTTTGCCTTGGTTTGAGCATTTTATTTTTTTTCTTCATGATCAATGGCGGATTGGATGAACAGTCTTGTTGCCATCTTTTTTTCTATATCTAGACGCATTTCTATAAGGGTGGGGAGGGGGAAACTCTTGATCGTATGAGCAAAATATCATGCATTCAAAGTCTGTTTGGCTTATTCTAAATGCTTCAATGAAGTTTGGTAGAGTAGGTTCTTCATAATCTTCTCCGTCGCCTTATCATGTGGGGATTATGGACTCTATTGGAATGCTTGCCGACTACGGTGGGTAAAAAGTTACCTAGTAATCATTTTTCACAAATCCTTCTTTCGATCCATACCGCGTGACTAGGTTTTGGATCATTTTCCCATGGTTAGTATTGATCGGGGGTTTTCACCGTTCTTCTCTTCATGGTCTGGGAGAAGTGTTTGTAGTTTCTTTTCTTTCTGCTTCTTTCTGTTCTTTTGGTTTCTGCTACTATATTTGTTTTTTATCTTGGGGTAGAATCGGGTTTTCTAGTGTCTTGATCTAGTACTGGACTCATCATCATTTGGAAGAGAGATCGGGATGTCCCCTCATCTTTTTGTATATTAAATGTGGTCTTGACTGTACCGTCTGCGAATGTTTGAAAACTGGGATTTGAGGCATGGATCACTTCTTGTTGTTAGTGGAGCGATTCATAATTAATAATCCATTCTTTTGGTATTACTTTCATCATCTCTTCTCTTCCTAGTTCAGTTAATATTTGCACTATCATAGGAGTTCTTGTCCAATGTCCGTGAGGACCATTAATGCACCTCTGACAGTGTGGATATATAGGTCCAGAGTATGGTTTTGGAGTCTGTACACGAGTTGGTGGTGCATAATGGTTATTTTTGCTTATGCTATTTGTTCTGCGCCCGAGTTTTGTGTTTATACTTTAAGAGCTTTTGGGAGTGTGTGGTCATCTAAGGTTACCGAGATGTTTGGAAAGAATCTCCAAACCACACTTCTAGTATTAGGTGTGGTGAGTACAGTTTCGATGACTGCATCCATATACTTTCGGAATCTTGTGGCTAGAAGAGAGACATGCGCAACTAGACGTACTACAACCAAAACTGAGTAACCTTGATTCTCCATGCCATGATGCATTCATTTGGTATGCCTAGTGTGATATAATGCTCATATTTTGTAACAGGGAGGCTATATTGGTCCATTCTGGAAGATTGTGCAAATTCCTTTGAATGACACGTTTTGTAGTTATCAAGGAACGTATTACTCGATTATAGAAGGTAGTTTTTTCTGTATACGTTGTAGGGGTTCAAACAAAAGAAAATGTATTTTTTACTACAGTTAAAACTCTATAAATGAATACTCTTGGGACCAGAAAAAAATATTCGTTTAGCGAGATTATTTATCAATAAATGAATATAGTATTCATTTATCAATAAATGGACTTTTATTCATTTAGATAGTATTTTTGCTTACCGAAGATGAAATTATTGAGTCTGTACTAAACAATGAGAATGGTCCAGTTTCAGATGAAAGTAGCGTCACACCAAATGTGTCATCAAAAGAAGCATATCAAGCAGTAATCATCTTAGGGAACTACTTCTTACAACACGAGCTTAATATCTTGAAGTTTTGTTTGCGCTGGGAAAAGTGAAGGATTGGATGATTTTTGGTAAAAAAAAAGCATAAAACTATAAACTTCTTTTTTGTAAAAGAATGACTTATTGTATGGACATTTTTGATTGATTTTTTTAATATATATATATATATATATATATATATATATATATATATATATATATATATATATGATTATCCATTTATATCTACATAGGGTATTTAAGGATTTCAAAATAATTATTCATTAATGTGTTTAGCGAGGTTATTTATTTAGCCTCTTAGCCTAAGTCGGGACTGGAGAAAATTATTCATTTGTCGAGGTTATTCATTTATCAAGGTTTAACTGTATTGCATCTTTAGGGCCGGTGGAGTATTCTATCATATTCTTTATCTTATTTGTGAAGTGTTTATGTAAACTTAAGGACTAAGATAGTTAGAGTAATTGGTCAACTGAGACAGAAGTTATAGGTGGTTCAATAATGTTTATTTGATGATTTTTGTATTTTGATTATATCTTTAATTCAGGTTGTATTTAATTTAATGAACCTATTATTTTGTCCAAACTTTTATTGTACTCGGGTTTTAAATTAATTATTATTTTATCACTAGGAATTAAACCTTTTAGAGACTACTATATAGTCGGTAATGAATCCACCCCTTAACGACCACAATTTTGTCAGTAAAGGTTTTATACAACTAGCGACCACTATGGTGGTCGACAAACACAATAGCCTTTACCGACCACTAAAGTGGTAGCTGAAGGTTGGTGGTCGGCTGATCTTACCAATAGTCGCTAACGACGAGACAATAGCGACCAATTTTTGGCAACCACAAGCGATCCTAAAATTTTAAGTGAGCAATTACGTACCTCTAGCGTCCACCTGGGTGGTCACTAGACATAAAACTCGTAATAATATTTATTGACAATTAAATTTATTTCCAAATCTTGTTAAGTCAAAATCCTAAAGTACAATAGCCCCGAACTTAAATATTAGCCTCATGACCTAATCTTTACCCCTATTCAAACTTATCTTTTTTCTTTTTTAGCCTTTCTCAAATTCCAGTACATATTCTCACTTATAACTTAACTCCTACCCGAAAGAGGTCTCCTTTTGGGATTTTCAAATTTTGACTACTAATGTTCGTAACCTCTCGATTAATCGAACACTATAAATCAAGAGGAAAATACAGAATGAGGCTCCAAATTCAACATTCTTATATTATAATTCCAACTAAAAAAATATTCTATACAAGTCCAGATTCTAATTTTCTTGTTTGGGTTTTTACCTTTATACCTCTTTTATGTTTTAAAATAAAAACAATTCAGATTTCTCGGAGGTCTGTATCCATTTAATCCCGTTACCATTTATATAAATTACCCAATGCAGTACGTACTCCAATTAATTATATAATGGGTACAAACACATACCGTTATTAATTTTTATTAAGACCCTTTTAATTGATATAAACCCAAGTTTTGTCCGTGTCAAAGTATAGGTCCATGTCAAAGTCCTAGTGGGTACAAACCCAATTCGAAGAACAATACCTAAATATGTACGAACCCATCTCGAACAATACCTAATGGGTACAGACCTATCTCGAACACTACCTAGATGAGTACAAACCCTTGCGAACACTACTTAGATGGGTACACACCCAATCTGGGTAATTAGACAATCTCAAGAAGTTGTACAGACAAAAAACAAAAACAAAAACAAAACAAAATCTCTTCACACTCGCATCATTGGAACAACGAACAAAAATAAATCTCTTTAAACTCTGCACACTCGCAACATTGGAACAAAAAACAAAACAGAATCTCTTCACACTAATTGAATTGGAAGAAAAAACAAATCAAAATCTCTTCTAACTCACCACGGGAAAAATGTCAGCGCCAGTTTTCTTATGCAAGCGAACGACGGCGATGATTATTGTTGTTGGTGAAAATGGTCCACAAAAGGCGGCGATTTTCTTGTGCCCCAGCCCAGCGACGGTGAAGAGGTGTTGGAGAATAGGCCACGATGCCAGTGATTTTCTTGTGCAGCAGAGCGACAACGATTTTCTTTGGCCCATGAACGACGCGGTTTGGCAGTGGAGAATGGCCCATGAACGGTGCCAGTTTATCTTGTGCAGGAGTGCTTGTTGGTGGGAAGGTGAGACCTGGGTGTGAAAAGAGAGGAAGGGTTGTTGTTTGTTGGTGGGAAGGTGGGACCTGGGTGTGAAGAGAGAGGGAGGTCTGCTATTTGTTGGTGGGAAGTGAGATCTGGGGGTTGCTGTTTATTGGGGGCTAATGTTTGTTGGTGGGAAGATGAGATCTGGGTGGGAAGGTGGGATGGTGGGATGGTGAGAGAGAAGACAGGGGAAGGAGAGGCGGTGGTGGTGGTTGTTTCAACATGAGAGGAGAGTTGTGGGATGGTAAGAGAGAAGAGAGAAGGAGGGGAGGGAAGGGATTCGATTCCTTATTAGGGTTCTGGTTTAGGTTTTGGATTTTCACTGTGATTAAGAGGGAAAAAGAGGTTTTATTTGGGTATTTTAGCCTTTCTATTTGACTTGCTTAGTTAGTTAGGTTAACAATGTTGGTAGGATTGTATTTAAACATTAGACCTTTAAAACTAAATGCCCCATTATCAAGTATCATTCTGAATTTGACCTTTTTTTTTTGGATTAAAATTCCACAACTTACTATCCAAAAAATTCCATTTTTCATGGATAAAGGTTCTTCTAACAATCAGTTGGGATTAGTTTAACGGGCTAGAATCTTGGTTATGTATTCTAAAAAGTGGCTCTCCAATGTAAAAAAAAAAAAAAAAATCTCCTAACCACTTGTTGTTCCAGAAATCTTCACCCTCACCCTACGTCAACGATGACTTTTCCAGACTTCCATTACAGGTCCCACACGGCTAACATTTATCAAATCCAGTGCAGCAATTTTGACTATTCTAACATTTCATACATGTTCCAACCTTCACCATATAAATAATATAATACGTAAATTTAGTTTCAACATAATATAATTTCTTTGTCTTTTCAGTTCATTCATTCTTGTTCGTCATCATCTCGATTAAGTCTCATTTTTTTCTTTAATTCAACTTGGTTAGTTTAATTTAGCATTCTTTCAAACATTTAAGTCGAAACCAGTAAGAGAAATCAACAAATATATCATCAACAAAGGTATGATATTCTGCTATTGTTCATCGTTTCATCATGTTGTTCTTGATAATTATCTAAGTCAAATGAAGATCTTGTACTGTTTTCATCATTGTGTTTAATTATCTGAATCTCAGAATCTGATGATTAGTTCTTTGACTTTATTGATAGGCTTAAGAGATCTTACAAGGGAGGAATCACTATATAGTATCGTTTTTCAGAATGCCGTTTTGGAATATATTTCGGGTTTGATCTCTACTCTTCAACATTTACTTGTATATCTTATGTACTTGGAATGATTTAATGGTGCGATAATTCATGTCTGATTTAATATGCTTATCTTAAATGATTTACCGTAAAAATTGTTATAATGAATTTAAAATCTATGAAACTGGAAAAAAAAAAATCAGAGGTAACATGAAATGAGTAGACGGTTTATTCAATAGAGAGTCTATTGAAGGGAGAATTTTTTTGTATTTTAAATGTCTATAAAAAACAAAGATTTTATGTCCTATAGAATTGAAATTTCTCATAATCGAAAGAAAACATTAATTGCACCATTGGTCCCTGTGTTATGCGAAATTGGCAATACACCTGTGTTACTCCAAAAAATTAGAAATTATCTGTAAGGACTAAGCAGAAATTATTGTGGCGACCGGGAAGGGGGCAATGAGGTTTAGAGGCATCTACCCCAATTCTTTTGAGGTAATTGCACTATAGGTCCTTATATTTATGTTACCTGAGTTAATTGCGTATAAGTCTCCAATTTTTTTTTGATTTACTTGAACTATTGGGTCTCAATTTTTTTTTTTTTTGTGTTTATGATTTTGCATTTGCAAAAATGTAGAAACGACATTTACCAAAAACAGATCATTGCATTAAATTCACATTACCAATAATAATCTCGACACAGTTTCACAACTATAAAATTCAATTTTGAAATCTCGGGGCCAAGTGAATATTTTAAAATTTGAGGTAAAACCTAGGCGGACCATGGCCCCGGATTTCCCCTATATCTAAAGGAAAATGTGCCCGTGGTGAGGTAGATTGGTAATATTGATGTATGACACAAGGATATATTTGACTATATTGCAAAATACAAGGACCAATAATGCAATTAATCCTTTAACGGAACGGTGAATGTTCTAATCATTTTTGTTTTTACAAACAGGGTGGGCGAGAAGAAATTGAACTAGGATCGGTATATACATTTAAAACCCATGGAAGGAGAGTTGCAAACACTCACAAACATGATTGGATTATATTGCTTCTACTAGGCGCCATAGAAATTGGACTAAATATCATGCACCCGTTTTATCGATATGTCGGAAAAGATATGATAGCCGATTTCAAATACCCCATGAAAGAAAATACCATCCCGGTTTTTGCAGTTCCCGTAAGTATCTCTTTTACCTAAAAAAATACTATATCTTGTACTCTTTTGACTAAAATGTTTCGGACATAATTTTCAATTTTTTTTTAGTCATTATTGAATTTATTGTCTCCGTTATGACAAAGTAAAAAACTGCTAGTAAATAGTTAGAATTGATGTGTGAATATATTTTTCTCCACTTTTTTTAAATATCACTCATAGTTAAGTAGTTAAAAGGAATAGTGCAATAGATAACTTTATATCTATTTACTAAGGTTAATTTTGTAAAGAGTAAGATTATTAAATGTTCTTTTAATTATCGTGCACCAAAAAGTTGGACAGTATAAGTTATTGTATCTCTTTGGCATGTTACTTCAATCAAATTAAAATAAGATCAATATTAATATATTGTTTGGTTTATTAACAGATATATGCAGTGTTGCTGCCTATGATTATTTTCTTTTTCATCTATCTTCGACGAAGAGATGTTTATGATCTGCACCACAGTATACTTGGTATTAAATTCATCTCTTTCAACTTCATTTAAATATATATAAGATCAATTTTATAAATCAGTTAGCTAATAAAAATATTTTGAAATTGAATTGTAGGCCTTTTATTTGCTGTTTTAATAACTGGAGTGATCACAGATTCAATAAAGAATGCAACTGGTCGACCTAGACCTAATTTCTTTTGGCGTTGCTTTCCAGATGGAATAGATGTATTACTTTTACATAGTCTCTCAATATATATACGTGGGCCCGTTTAAATCATTAGATAAAATGACACGAAGCGTAAATAACACAACTTTTGGCCAATTCGCGTCTCCCTGTCTGGGGTTTCGAATTGATCCAAACGGGCCCACATAATATTAACTAATTTTTTCTTCACTGGCTAAATATGATATTCTAATTTTTGTTTTCTTGCTTAGAAATACGATGCATTGGGTGATGTACTCTGCCATGGTAAAGATAAAGAAATTAGAGAAGGACATAAAAGTTTCCCAAGTGGCCATACCTCATGTAAGTAGAATAAAATTAGCTACCACAATGTTATATATTAAGTGCTCAAATTAAAATAAATTTTTGTTTGTAAAAAGATGATTAATTTTTTCTTTTACAGGGTCATTTGCAGGTTTAGGTTTTCTATCACTATACTTAGCTGGGAAAATCAGAGCTTTTGATCGTAATGGTCACGTATCAAAACTATGCCTAGTTTTTTTTCCTCTTCTTTTTGCAGCTCTTGTTGGAATTTCTCGTGTTGATGATTATTGGCATCATTGGCAAGATGTATTTGCTGGAGGCCTTATTGGCCTTGCAGTTGCTACGTTTTGTTATCTCCAATTTTTTCCGGCTCCATATCACACCGAAGGTTAAATATTTTTTCTCGTATAAAATATCATAAAAAATTTATTTTTAAAATGTGTATCTCAAGTCAAAATTTTCATTTTTTGACTAACGTTACTGATCGGTTTTATATGTGCAAATTCCATCCAATAATGAACGGATCAGTAACGCCAGACAAAAAAAAATGGAAGTTAGGGTGTGGAATGCATATTTTGAAAAATTTAACCATTTTCAGAAGAAAAAAAAAACACGAAAAAGATGAGGATCTTTTAGAGGTCTTTACCCAAATTCCAATATAAATGTCTAAAATTACTTGGTGATAACAGGTTGGTGTTCATACGCGTACTTTAAAGCAATGGGAGAGTCTGGTGCTACTTTACAGCCAGTCAATATAGTAAATGGTGTCAATATGCAAACCCTCGGGGTGCAAATTTTGAATCAACGACCTACACGATCTGCAATAGCTAACGATGCTTATATGTCTGAGGCAATGAATGAGAGTCCAAATGATATAGAGAATGGAAGAAATTGAAACTTTGGATATGTATTTACTTTGCTTTGGTTAACTAAAGTGACTTTATATTGTGAATATCTAGTTTATTTCTTTCATTTTCAGTTTTTGTGTTAACGAAGTTTTGATTTCACATTTTTTCTATTATATATTAGAATGATGTTCTTTTTACCGTCTCTTTAGTATATAGAGTCCATTTTTATATTGTCTGGCTGCTTGAATCTTGCATGTGTTTTTACAAGCTGAGATGTTAGAATACTAAGGTAAACCCTGTCTAAAGGTACTCAACCGATTACACAAATTGGAAAAACTATAAATTATACTAAATACATCTTCATAGTTTTTTATTTCTATCACTTGTAAAATGTTTAATACCTTTTCATGTACATATAATACAACAAAATAAAATCAAGAATTGATTAAATAAGCATAACTAACAAAGCTAGTGAAAGAAATCGAGAAAAAAAAAATAGACGGACAAAAACCATATAAATAATCATGTAATGTATCAAAATACAAGTAGGTATGTAGAACCTAACCCAAAAAAAAGTAGGTATGTAGAAGGATCCACTATTACAATCCTCATCTTACAAAGGGATGGTTACAAATGAATAAGTAAGGCACATGCTAGACAATTGGTGCACCAAAGGTATAATTCATGGAAAAAGTTTGTCAAAAATATTTTGGGGGTGAGACCTCAATAAGTCTTCAATAAAAACACTTCAAAATAAAATACCACTTAAAACTTGGAATGGAAGAAAGCCATCATCAAAACATTTGAGAGTTTTTTAGACCATTTATTACGCTCAAATAGGGCTGTAAACGAGCCGAGCCGAGCCGAGCCGAGCCGAATACTAGATGTACAGGCTTATTTGTTTAATTTCTCGAGCCGAGCCGAGCTCAAATTTAAACGAGCCGGGCAGAGCCGAGCTCAACTTTTAACGAGTCGAGCTCGAGCTTCTAGGAATCCAAATCAGAAATGTTAGAACTTGTTTGTTTAACTTATAGAACGGATTTTTTTGGAGTCGAGCACGAGTGTCTCATGAACAATTAGTTTTGAAAAGGGACTTTCATGAACGGTTGGTATATGACGGAGTGTGTGGTATGAAAATATGAAACATACATTAATGAAAAAATAAATGTCTAAAGATATTAAAAATATCCAATTTGATATTGAAGGTTTAATAATATATTAATACGTTGATAATATAATAATTTATTATTTTTATAATTATAAACGAGCTCACGAGCCGAGCTCGAGCAGGCTCGTTTATTTATCGAGCTTAAAATGAAGCTTGATCTTGAGCTTGTTTATATTCGAGGCGATCTCGAACAAGCTTTTCTCCGAGCCGAGTTCGTGCTGCTCGCGAGCGGCTTGGTTCATTTACAGTCCTACGCTCAAATACCAAAAATGAAAAAACAAAAATTTGATGAGTCAAATAAAAAAATGTATCTTTATTTGATATAGATTAAAGTCAAAAACATGTTTGAATACTTATAAAACTTTAATTATTCGAGATGTGATATTTGATGAGAATACTTCATGAGATTGAAAATAAATAAATCATCTCATTGGATGACAAACAACATCCGAGTGATAATAATGATTTAACTCATACCATACTTGATTCTCTAGTATCTTTATCTGGTCCATGAAGAGACGATAAAAGTTCAAGTAAGTCTTCTCCAAACTCAAGCCCATGCTCAACTACAAAATGCAAAGTTTGAGCGATATTTATGATAAGTTACATCTCTTGTATGGTTGTACTAAATCTATTTGAGGAGATGGTGAAAAAAAAGACGTGAAGGAAAGCCATGGACGAGGAAATAAAATTTATTGAGAAAAAAGATCTTGTTGAGAAATAAAATAAAATAAAATAATTGGTCTAAAGTGTATCTACAAGATGAAATATAACCTTGATTACACTATGCAAAAGAACAAAGTAAGATTTATCATCAAGGGATATTCTAAACAACCGGAAGTAGACTACAAAGAAGCTTTCGCACCACTTTCAAAACTTGACACAATCAGAGGTTTGATTGTGTTTGCGGAACACAAAGGTTGAAGTGTTTACTGATTGGATGTTAAACCTGCATTCGTCAATGGAGAATTAAAATAATAACTTTACGTTGAACAACTTCAAGGCTATGTTGTTCAAGGAAATGAAGAAAAGGTGCATAAGTTAAACAAGACATTGTACGGGTTAAAGTAAGCACCAAGGGCAGAGTATATAGTCAATTTGATTACTATTTCAATAAAAATGGGTTCGGGAATAGCAAAAGTGAACCAACTTTGTATGTGAATAAAGAAAAAATTCCATTTTTAGACCATTACCTATGGCCTAAAAACATTTTTAGGTCAAGCGTTTCAAAAGTCACATTTTTAGGCCAATACGTATTTAAAATCTTCATTTTTAGGCCATTTCACTAATTTTATGAGATATTTTATTGATTCTTAGGAAAATTTAGGCATTTCAAATAAACTATATGTTTATTTGGTTGCATCACAAACTAAGAGCTCTCAAAATGTCCAAATTGTCCTTAAAATCTATGAAATATCTCATGAAATTAGTGAAATGGCCTAAAAATAGGCGTTTTGAATACGTTTGGCCCAAAAAATTGACTTTTAAAACGTTTGCCTAAAAATGTTTTTAGGCCATAGGTAATGGCCTAAAAATGGAATTTTCTCGTAAACAAAATTAAGTAACTCTAGCATTCTCATTGTTATTTTATATATTAATGACATAGTTTTACCGGCAATGGTAAAAAGATGATAGGAGAGTTTAAGAAAGGAATGATAAAAAAATGAGATGAGTGATATGAGATTGATTAAATATTTTTTTGGTATTGAAGTTATTTAAGATGAAAATTGAATTTTTATTTTACAAAAGAAATATGTCGAGAATGTATTGAAAAAATACAGAATGTTTGGATGTGAACGTGTTGATACACCCATTCTTGTGAATGGGAAGTATAAAAAAGAAGACCATAGTGAACAAAACAAAGGAACTCTTTATCGAAATCTGGTGGGTAAGATTTATCTTACACCAACTAGGTTGGACGGATATAATATTTTCTACGAGTCTAATACTTAGATATATGAATAATACAAGTCAACTTCATTTGGAGCGGAAAAAATAATTCCTTCCTACCATTAAAGGACTTTAAACAAATTGAAGAACAAGTAAGACAAATTTATAAAGGTGTTGCCAAAAGATTTATTGCTATATTTAAGAGGACTTGTGGGAGTTTAAGAATTTCACATTAAAGAGTTAATGTCGAGTAATGTTCATTGAATATAAGAAGTGTATGAATATGCGTTTCCAACTATTTTTAAAAAGAGTAAAAGTTATCTTAAAATACAATATATTAGACTCTTGGTAGGTGATTTATATGTATATATTCAATATTAAGTTTATATATTAACAATGAATATAAAAAAACTAAAATGGTCATCTACTAGTATAAATGGTGGATCAGTTTTTATTATCTGAAATTATTTATGAAATAAGAACAATAAGCTAATGGTAAACAAACTATTTTTTATCTATTAATATATTTTTTTATCCTTTCTATATACAATATTATCCAACACTCAATAGGGATAATAGTCAAAATAAAACAATGTCTGGACAAATTTATTGAAATATTTTAGTACGTGGATAAACTTTTTGAAACAGAAAGATAATCACTGAGTCATTTAAAGCTTACAGATTTTATGCAAAAGATTACATACCGCTAAATCTGCCTTGGTAAAGTAATCGTTTTCAGTTTTTTCTTTAAAAAATTGGGATAGCTAGATGTAGGATAATTCCTGGAACTATTGAATTACAGAGTGTAGAGGGTGTTTGGAAACTGTTGGGAAGCAATCTGGTAATTTTCTGAAATTTGCATTGAATCCCCCAATTAATTATTGAAAGTGAAATTGTGAATGCTGTCGAATTCTTCTGTTTTGTACACATATTTGCATGTTGTTACGTACATCTCAATTTAATTTCTTAGAACTAGTATTTGTGGCATTTTGGATGCCCCAACTAACTACTAAAAGTTCAAAACTGAACTTTTGTAATTTGCAAGTTGTGGAACTCTTGAATGCAATTAAAGCATGTCGGTCTTTACAATACAATTTCCCTGGAAATTTCACCTCACAGATTTATATATAATAGTATAGGAAAAAGAATTTTCAGATAATGATGTTTATATTTTGATAATAGATTTTTAAATTTTTAGACGTGGACATTTAAGTAATGTTTCTATTTTAGTCTTTGTGGACATTTAAGTAATGTTTCCATTTTAGTCTTTCATTAGTATTCTTCAGTTAAACCCCCATTAAATGCTGACGTGACATACTATTTTTTATTTAATTATAAATTAGTATTAATTATGAAAAACCTGTTTTTATCTTTGTCATGCCATTGCTCAACACCAGAACATCGAGTATTAATGTATTTGTTAAAACCGCGAAATATCGAGTATCCACGGGTCTGTTTGCCTTTTAATTACCAAACACCAAAATGATAAATTATAGAGTGTGAAGGGTGTTTGGAGACTGTTGGAAAACAATCTGGTAATTTCTGGGAATTCTCATTTTGGATCCCCCAACTAATTATATAAAGTTCAAATTTGCAAGTTGTGGAATTCTTGCATGCTATCCACATATTTGCAAGTTGCATAGGGCAGTTTGCAATTTAATTTCCCGGAACTCGTGTTTATGGCATTTTGTTGAAATTTCAAAACTAAGACTTTGAAATTTGCAAGTGGTGGTTGACCAAAAAAAAAGTGCAACAATCTTGAATGCAATTAAATGATGTGGGTCTTTGTACTTTCCATGGAAATCACATCATGCAGGCTTAATATATAATGAATATAAGAATAATATCAGTGCAGATACACAAATTTTTTATACATATTCATATCAAAGCAACCCACAAGCTGACAACAGAGATTAATATATTCCAAAATGGCATCTTCTTCGTCTAAATCTCGACAAAAATATGAATACGAAGTTTTTCTGAGTTTCAGAGGAGAAGATACTCGTAACAACTTTGTTAGTCATCTTTATGATGCTCTTGAACGGAAAGGAATCAGAACTTTCCTTGATGAGGAGAATCTGGAGAGTGGTCAATCATTATCACTCGAGCTACTGAAAGCTATTGAAGAGTCAAAGTTTGCTATCATCGTTTTCTCAAAAAATTATGCTTCATCAGCGTGGTGCTTGGATGAACTTGTAAGGATTATGTAATGCAAGTATAAGAATACCATGACTGTTATACCAATCTTTTACCACATGGATCCATCAGATATACGCAAGCAAAATAATAGCTTCGCCGAAGCTTTTTCCAAACATGAAGTGAGTTTCAAGGATAACATGGAGAAAGTGCAAAACTGGAAAGAAAAATTGAGAGAAGCAGCAACTATAAAAGGGCATGACTTCAGTGGAAGGTATTTTTCTTAGTCACAAACTTTAGCTAAATTTTGATTTAGTTTTGCATTATTTTCGATTGTTTCACAACAAAAAGAGTATCTTTAGCGGCAAAAAATTTAACACTAAAAATCCTAATTTTGCCGCTAATAGTCGTTATTTGTCGTACCTATAAGTTCGTCGCTAAAGATACCTTTAGTAGCAAATTATTTGTTTTTGCCACTATTAACTTTATCTTTAGCGGCAAATATTGCCGCTAAAAATATAATTAGAGGCCATTTTGATTTTTAAAAATATCATTAGAGGCCATTTTAGTTGTTGCCGCAATAGTTTCGTCGCTAATGCTACTATTTCTTGTAGTGTTTGTTTCTGATTGTGTCCCTGCTCTTCAAGTACATAACTAGAGGAATAGCTCATTTAAAAGATTATACAGTATAATATTTTGTTGTATGTAAATTATTAGATTATTGATTTAACTTAATTTGTGTTTTTGATTATTCTTTGAAAATTGTAATCTTAGGAACGTTCAAGAAGCACTACTCATAAACAAAATAGTTGATATGATTTTCAGTAAATTACCCCTCAAAGCTTCCACTGAAGGCCTTTTTGGAATTGAACATCGTTTGAGAGAACTGCGTCGATTGTTAGATATGGAGCCAAATGATGTTTGTTTTGTTGGAATTTGGGGTATGGGAGGAATTGGTAAAACAACTATTGCACGAGTTATTTTTGATGAACTCGTTCATAAATTTGATGAAGGTTGCTTTCTTCAAGACGTGTATAAAAAAGATATGGTGGATTTGCAAAAGGCTTTCCTTTCAAAAGTCCTTCAATCAAAAGTCGATATAAGTGATGAATACGAAGGAAGAAGCATGATAAGTAATCGTCTTTGTTCCAAACGAGTGCTATTGGTTCTCGACGACGTGAATGACATTGAGCAATTGGAGTCACTAGCAGGAGGATTTGACTGGTTTGGTAATGGTAGTAGAATTATCATAACAACAAGAGATAAGCACTTGTTGAATGATGTAAATAAATTCTACGAAATGGAAACAATGTCTGACAATGAAGCCATTGAACTCTTTTCTTTGCATGCTTTTAAGAAGAGTCGTCCACCTGAAGATTTTGTTCAACTTTCAGATCGTGTTCTTGAATATGCGAGTGGGCTTCCTTTAGCTCTTAAGGTCTTGGGTTCTCACTTAAGTGGCCGACCAAGGAATGGATGGGAAAGTACACTTGATAGACTAAAACATGATCCTGAAGATAAGATTGATGTGAGATTAAAAATTAGCTTCGATAGCCTGACCAATACCCAACAAGAGATATTTTTAGATATTGCTTGTTTCTTCAGAGGAAATGATAAAGATTATGTGATAAAAAATATTGATAGTTTTGGTTTCCACCCTTCTGACGGCATTGAAGTTCTTCAAGAAAAATCTCTCATACATATACGGACGATATAATTCAGATGCATGATTTGATACAAGATATGGGTCAAAATATTGTTCGCCAAAAAGCCAATAAGGATCCCGGGAAATACAGTAGAATTTGGGACGCTAAAGAAATCATGGATGTGCTAACAAATGACAAGGTAAAGATCTACTAAAATTAAAATACAGGTTTTATAAACGTGCATTTTTATAATTTATATATTTGTACTAAGAACTATATCTGTAACTCACAATTGGAGCCTAAAACATGTGTTGTGTATCCAAAGTATTCGTATATTTTTTTTTAGTTCATTTATAATTGGTATACTCTCTTATAGGTTACTGATTTTTCATTAACTAACTTATGATTTTGAACTCACTAATATAGTCTATCTTTTTTTTTTTTAACATGGGTGATCCGGGCTAGCTTGCGCGCACCCGACTAATCCCACAGAGATATATATGCCTCCCCATATATATTCTCATGGTAAATCAGAACTAGGTTGCCCATGTTCAGGAAGAGGTTCGAGCCTTGTACCTCTCACTTTTACACCCGTTAGGGAGGGGATTCGAACCATGGACCTCCCCTTTAAGTGCTGAAAAAATAGCAAGACTCTGGCCAGATTTATATATCTATATTATATTTCAGAGTTTTTTCTACGATCCAGATTTACCAACATAAGTGGTGGCCAGGATTAAATCTGACTAAACATAAGTGGTGACCAGGATTTAATCTGGCTAAACATAAATGGTGACCAAGATTGATTCTAGCCCCACTTATCAATAATACCATTAACTAATCTTTATTTACTATGAAAAGCTAATGAAAGAAAATAATATTGAAATATATGGTAGAGAATTGGGAAATAAAAGATACTTTTTCAAATTAGAAATATGGGAGCAGTGTAACCCTAAACGATTTTTCGACCCCTTATCCATAACCTTAAACCCTTAACTATCAACTTTAACGTTAACCTTAACCTTAACTTTACCCTTAACCTTAACCTTAACCTTAACCCAAACCCAAACCAAAACCCAAAACTTAACCTTAATGTTAACCTAAACCCAAACCTTAACCTTAACGTTAACCTTAACCTTAACTTTAAACTTAATCTTAACATTAACCTTAACATTAACCTTAACCTTTAACTTTATTTTTAACTTTACCTTTACCTTTACCTTTACCTTAACCTTAACTTGAACCTTAACCTTGACCTTAACCTTAACCTTAACCTTAACCTTAACCTTAACCTTAACCTTAACCTTGACCTTAACCTTGACCTTGACCTTAACCTTGACCTTGACCTTAACCTTAACCTTATAACCTTAACCTTAAACTTAAACTATACCTTAACCTTAACCCTCAACCTATTATCCATAACCTTAACCCCTTAGCTATTAACCTTATTCTTAACCCTATCCTTAGCCTTAGCCTTAACCTAACTTTGACCTTAAACTTAGCCTTAATCTAAACCTTAATCTTAACCTTAACCTTATCTTTAACATTAACCTTAATCCTAAACTTAACATTAAAATTAACCTTAAACTTAAACCTTAAACCTTACATATCAAACCTTAAACCCTAATCTTCATCATCACCTTAACCTTAACTTCAATCTTAACCCTTAACCTTTAACCTTAAACCTTACACCTCAAACCTTACCTTGACCTTGAACCTTAAACATTACAACCTTATCTTCATCTTCACTTTAACCTTAAACCTTAAACCTTAACCTTTGAATCTCAAGCCTTAACCTTTACATTCAACTTAATTTTAAGTTTAACTAAACCTTAACCATAACCTTAACCTTGAAGTTAAATTTTAACCTTAATCTTGAACCTTGAACCTTGAACCTTGAACCTTAAACATTAAACCTTAAACCTTAAACCTTAAAACCTTAAACCTTAACCTTGAACTTAACCTTAAATTTAAACCTTAACCTTAACTTTCATCTTATATGTAACCTTAACCTTAACCTTAACCTTGACCTTAACCTTAACCTTGACCTTAACCTTGACCTTGACCTTGACCTTTAATTTTTTAAATTCATATAAATCTTATGTTTAGTCAGATTTACCCACATAAGTGGTGACCAGGATTAAATCTGACTAAATATAAGTGGTGGCCAGGATTTAATCTGGCTAAACATAAGTGGTGGGCAGGATTGATTCTGGCCCCACTTATCATTAATACCATTAACTAATCTTTATTTACTTTGAAAATCTAATGAAGGAAAATAATATTGAAATATATGGTGGAGATAAAAATAATAATAATATCTTGAAACACTTAAGAACAATTGGGCAAATCCGATTTGGACCTTTACAACCAAATTACAATAAATCGATATTTTGTTTAATAATACTTTAATAGCGGAAATAAAGTATATTTTATTGTAAAAATATATCAATAAAAGTTACATTATTAATTATAAAAATTATAAGACTGTCCTGCGTTTAATTTTTTCTATTAATATTTAAAAATTATTTATTTCTCTCACCCTTATTTCTCTCATTATTATTTTATTCTTCTCATAAATCTCTCAAAAAATTTAAATTCTTTTAATTTTCTCATTTATTGTATCTATATAAAAACCACATTGATCTTTTAAAAGATACTTTTTCAAATTGGGAACATGGGAGCAGTGTATTACCTTCTACGATTTTTCGACCCCTTATCCATAACCTTAGACCCTTAACCTTAAACTTACCCATACCCAAACCAAAACCCAAAACTTAACCTTAATCTTAACCTAAACCCAAACCTTAACCTTAACCTTCACCTTATCCTTAAACTTAACCTAAACCGTAACCTTAAACTTAACCTTGAAATTAACCTTAACATTAACATTAACCTTAACCTTTAACTTTATTTTTAACTTTACCTTTACCTTAACCTTAACTTGAACCTTAACCTTGACCTTGACCTTAACCTTGACCTTAACCTTAACCTTAACCTTAACCTTAACCTTAACCTTAACCTTAACCTTGACCTTAACCTTAACCTTAACCTTAACCTTAACCTTAACCTTAACCTTAACCTTAACCTTAACCTTAACCTTAACCTTAACTTTAACCTTGACCTTAACCTTGACCTTGACCTTAACCTTAACCTTAACCTTAAACTTAAACTATACCTTAACCTTAACCCTCAACCTATTATCCTTAACCTTAACCCCTTAGCTATTAACCTTATTCTTAACCATAATCTTAGCCTTAGCCTTAACCTAACCTTGAACTTAAACTTAACCTTAATCTAAACCTTAATCTTAACCTTAACCTTATCTTTAACATTAACCTTAATCCTAAACTTAACATTAAACTTAACCTTAAACTTAAACCTTAAACCTTACATCTTAAACCTTAAACCCTAATCTTCATCATCACCTTAACCTTAACTTCAATCTTAACCCTTAACCTTTAACCTTAAACCTTACACCTTAAACCTTAAACCTTACCTTGACCTTGAACCTTAAACCTTACAACCTTATCTTCATTTTCACTTTAACCTTAAACCTTAAACCTTAACCCTTGAATCTCAAGCCTTAACTTTTACATTCACCTTCATCTTAAGTTTCACCTAAACCTTAACCATAACCTTAACCTTGAAATTAAAACTTAATCTTAATCTTGAACCTTGAACCTTGAACCTTAAACATTAAACCTTAAACCTTAAACTTAACCTTAACTTTAAACCTTAATCTTAACTTTCATCTTATATGTAACCTTAACCTTAAACAGATAAAGAATCATCGCGCTAATATTCGACCTTAAACCTGGAATTCTATTAAACCTTAAACGTTTAATCTTAAACCTTAACTCTAACTTAACCTTAATCTTAAAGTTAAATTTAACCTTAATCTTGACTTAAAATTTAACCTTAACCCTTAAGTTTAACCTTAACTTTAACCTTAAAATTAACCTCATCCTTAACTTTGACCTAAACCTTAACCCTAACCTTAACCTTAAACTCAACCTTAACCTTAACCTAACCTTCTTCTTGATGAGTAACAAAAGAAAAACCTGAACCCTAACTTTAACCTTGACCTCACCCTTGGAACATGTGTTCAATTTCCGTTAACAAAACAAAAAAAAAATTCAGTGTCTTCAGACACGGGTTTTACCTAGTATATTAATATTATAGCCATTCTTTTTGTTCCATCATTTTCTAGTAAATCCTTTTAATTCCTTTTTTTTCTAACAAAATATATTGCTTGCTATCTATCAGATTATAATAGTGCATGTTTACAGGGGACTAGCGAAGTTGAAGTTGAAGGCTTTGTTGTAACAGATCACATCGAGTTAAAGTTAAACGGAAGAGTCTTTGAAAATATGAACAAGCTAAGGATAATCGACTTTGGTTGGGCAGTGAAGTCTGTAATATCTCCTAATGATCATCGTAGTTCATCAAACAACTCCTCTTTGAATTATCTTCCTAATTCATTGCGGTTGATTTGTTGGCATCTTTATCCATGCAAATCCTTACCAGTAAATTTCAGACCAACAAACCTTGTTAGTCTTGACTTGTCTTACAGTCTAGCTCTACAAACATTTCCTGACGTTTCTGACATGCCCAACTTGGAGACTTTAATTCTCTACCAATGCGAGAAGAAGTTGGAGGTCCATCCATCTGTTGGAGTTCACAAGAAGTTAGTTTGTTTAAATTTGGGTTGGTTTAAAAGAATAAAGAAGATTTCAGGAACTATGCAGATGAAATCTCTGGAAACTCTCGTTCTCCAAGGTTGTAGTAGGTTACAAAGTCTTCCGCAATTCCACAGCAACATGACTTCTTTAAGGACTCTTCTTTTGGATAAGTCAGGTATAAAATACTTGCCATGGTCACTTGGATGTCTCACCAGCCTCCAAAAGATAGATCTGAGAGAATGCAAAAATCTCAGAGCCCTGCCAAACAATCTTTGTGGGCTTAAAAAAATAGAGTCTGTTAAACTGAGTTGGTGCTCCAAGCTTAAGTTCTTTTTCGAGAACCCAGACGATAAAGCTATCCATTGCTTCGGCATACAACAATCTTCCTTGGAAGAGAAAAGAGAAGAGAATGAGTATGCTTCGAAGATTTTGACTGCTTTTCTAAGTCTACCCTCTTTACGAACACTTCACATGATTTACTGCAATGTATCGGAGCTGATACTTTCTGAGAGCACTGGCTGCTTTGGTTCATTAGAAGAATTAGATCTGAGCTGTAACAATTTTGTCTCTTTACCAGAAAGTATCAACCGCTTCTCTTGCCTTCGACTCCTTTGTTTATCGGATTGCGGAAAACTTGAAGAGCTAACAGAACTTCCGCCAAGGATAAAGACAGTTAATCTGAATAATTGTACAGCATTGACAAGGATTCCAAATCTAGTAGATCTAGTCAACAAATACAAGAATTTGCAATTTTTGTCACTTATTGAATGCGAGAAACTTGTCCAAAAGCAAGACGAACTGGATAGCCCACAGTTCCTCTTTGGGCTTTTGGATTGGGTATAATTTCTATCTCTCTACCTTCCTCTTCGTTTATATATGAACTAGCAACTAACAATAATATATCGCTTTGTATGTATGTGTGTGCGCATAAAGGGAACTGCTGCTTCAGATATCTTATGTAATAGGCAGAAAATGATTCAAGTTCATCTTCCAGGCAATTATCTTTTCAATTGGTTACATAAGAGTACTGGGCCTGAAGCAACAGTTACCCTATCTCCATCTTCTTTTTATAATGATAAACTTCGAGGATTTGTGATATGCGCTATTAGCAACATCCCAGCCTTTGGAATGGTCACGGATAATGGTCGGGTGACAATTATACCCTCCCCGGGTAGTTATAGTAAGCTGGACTTAGAACATCTTTTCTTCTTCTATATACCGATTGGTAAAATTACACATGGCACAGACAGGAACGAAGAAAAAGATTATTGTCTACTTGAAGTAACTAACGCCTATTGGCCCACAGATACGGGTGAGAAGATCAGATGGGGAATCACTTTAGTTTATGACACAGAATTAAATATGGATTTTAGTGATCTGACAGTTACCAACAGTCCACTTGATTCATACAAAAATAGAACATTTAAGGTTTGTGTTGCACCAAGGATCCAAATATAGTGAAAGCAACATTGCGTCAGAAACTCGTTTTTATCCTATCTTCTTGTTATATGCACAAGCATTCTCTTTTACTCTCAACTCACTATTACAATTGAAGTCAGTCACTGTAATTATCATAACCATGCCAAAAGTGTAATATAGATCAAAACCTTATAGACTTGTTTATGTAAAATTTATCCATTTTATTTGTTTCTTATTGATTTATTACACAACAATATCAATAGATTTCCGCGCTACTACTTTCTTAAAATTGATACTATATATATTTTATAGTGAAGTGTTTACTTGTAATTTTGTTTCTTAGAATTTATATAAATTAAGAGATCTCCTGCGATTTGAGTTTTTCTCTCAGAATCATCTGCAAAAGCTATAATCCATCCATCACTTTTAGAATTCATAGTGCTGAAATTTCTCTAAAGCAAGATGGGATATCATTAAGATCTCATAATTTGTTTAACACTAGCCGCTCAAGAATGTTGAATATTACATATTTACACAAAACATTTATCATATAAACTACACAAATGCTTTGACGGTGCTTTGCTTAACTTCCTGCTTTAGGTATATACCATCTTCCTTGAAAAGTGTACTTTAGATCCCAACGTTATAGACTTGTTTATCTAATTTATCCATTTTATTTATTTCTCATTGATTTATCACACAACACATTTATTGGACTTCTGCACTCTTAATTTTTTTAGATTCGATATAGATTTTATAGTGAAGCAATTAACTTGTAACTTTGTTTCTTAGATTTGATATTGATTTTATAGTGAAACGATTAATTTGTAATGTTGTTTCTAGAATTGATATAGACTTTGAGATTATTGTTTCTCCTGTGGGTTGATTTGAAATCTCTTAGCATAGTCATTTGCAAAACGTTTCACATCCTTCATGGTATAAATTCATAGTTCCGAAATTTCTCCAAAACAAATAGGGATATCATAAAGATACCATACTTTGTTTATTTCTAATTTCTCAAGAACTAGCCACGACAAAGAACATGAAGTTTCTACATTTCTACACAAATTTGGATGTTTCTCGACTTCTTATGTGGCTCAAGCTTATGGATTATCCTACAAAAATTCATCTGAATAACTCAATTATGTACAAAAATGCGCTTGAGGCTTTTTACTTTTATGAGATTTTCACCTGGAATTCCAAAAGTGTATGAATATAATTTATTGACCTTTTGACTCATCATTGAGAAGATCATCAAGGGTGGAAATGAGACCTTTGGGCTTTTTATATGACTTTGTATGTTTTGGAAACAGCCAATCGAGCAAAACTCATTGTTTTGTGTCATGCCTAATGTGTTAAAACCAGATTTGGTCCAAAAGAATTCAGAAAATATCTTAAATTCTTTTTTTTATTTAAGGATATTATGGTAGTTTAAAAAACTTCCATTAGATTTTATGTTTTGAGCATTTATAGTTAAAGATGTAGCCTATCAAAGACAAACTTGAGTAAAAACAAAAGAAGACCTTTTACTCTACAAATAATGTTTTCTCTCCATTGTTTCTCATCTAAACTATACAAATGTCTCACTTTGCTATAACCTCTATACTAGCAACTAAGGCCAAATTCGTATTTTCAAGTGCAGATCAATACCTCGATTTAAGAAGAAGAAGAATCATGAGGATTCGGGGTCATATCATGCGGATTTGGTGAATAATGGTCTTAGAGAAACTGAAATATTGAACCATGGTCCAAATCGCGCAAAATTCTGAATATGTGAGCTCTAATTTGAAGTCTTTATATAAAGGTAATGATTTGTGTATTAATACTATGAAACTGCAGTTTTCAATCCAAAAAGAGTTAATTTGCAATTCGGAAAAACTGGGTGCACTTAACGTGCTTATAGGTGTACTTACTACGCTAAGAAGGAAACCAATGTGGCGAAAAACATGGAAAAAGAATGTAGGGACTAATTTGCAAACTGCTGGGAATATTGGGGCTGTAGGTGACTTTTAGAAAGTTGCAGGGGCTGTAGGATATTCTTCAAAAATTGCAATCCATATTTCGGAAACTGTGGGTACTGGAAATATTGGGGTTGTAGTAACAACATCCTAAAGCGCAGGTGCTGAATTTAATTTTTAAAAGCTGCAGGGACTTATGTGGAAATTCTGAAAACATTGGGGCCTGTAGGTGAGGATTTTAATACAGCTGGGACTGATTTCGATAGCAATTCTTGTGCAGATCCAGAAGAGCCTTATACTTGATATGTACACGTTCTATTCCTACAATCTTGTATTGTGAAGAAATATATTACTACTATAAAGTAAATATTACAATTGAAGATAGTCGTTGTAATAATCATAATAATGCCCAAAATGTACTTTAGATCAAACGGATTTATGTAATTGATCCTTTGTAATGATTCCTCATATATGTGTCACACAACACACTCAATGTATTTCCACACTTTTGTAAGTCTGAATTTCCAAATTTCAGGGTTGTTAAGCGCCTCTAGTCACAGTAACTCTAGATCTTATCTATTTCTTTGTCTGGTGATAAGCACATCCAGATCTAGTTCTATGCATTTTATTTTTATTTATGTAGTCATTCTAATTTATTATGTAGAACTTCCAAATTTATCTATATATGTAGTACATTTTAATTTTGTCAATATACAAGTGACTGAAAGAATACAACATTGAAGGTTTTTGTTGCACTCCAACACTCTCATATTAACCTATAATCAAATCAATTTGCTACTCAATTTATTGGATTAAGTTAGGGAGCTGTTGAAACAATCTAGAAATTTCCTTGAAAGTTAAAACCTAAGACATTCTAACAATCACCTTATATTCAGCAAATTCACACTACTGGAGAAATATTCAAGGATAAATATTTGTGGGGCATCTCAGAAAACCTGTTTGTACCGCTTAACTAATAAAGGTTCTAACTGAACCATAGTTTATTAAAATGGTTCCAAATCAACCATTTAGTTTGTCAATGATTAAAAAAAGACCGGTAACGATGCAAATTACATTTATTGCTATCGAAATACAAAATGGTTAATTTCTAATTTATTTAGTAATATTGTAAATTTATTGCATCAGTGGTTTCCTAACCTCTGAAAAATTAACCACTTTAAATTATTGAGTGTGAGGTGTGTTAGGCAACAACTAAAAAGCAATCTGGTAATTTCCTGGATTTTGCATTATGGACCCCCCAACTTGTTGAAGGTTCAAAACAAAGACTTTTCAAATGAGCAAGTTGTGGAACTATTAAATGCTGTCCACATATTTGGAAGATTAAAAGATAATAAGCATACTATTATTTTGCAAATCATTTCCCTGACAATCAAAAATCTTGCAGGCCACTTAATCAATAATAGCAATACTATTCATACTCAAGATTTCTAATACATATTCATATCATAGCATACCACAAGCTGAACCCAGATATTAATAATTTTTAAAATGGCATCTTCTTCATCATCTACACCATCACAGAGATACGAAGTTTTCCTGAGTTTCAGAGGAGAAGACACTCGTTACAACTTTATTAGCCATCTTCATAAGGCTCTTGTTCAGAGAGGAATTGTAACTTTCTTTGATGAGCTAGATCTAGAGAAAGGTCAATCGATTTCTCCAGAACTATTGAAATCTATTACAGAGTCAAAATTTGCTATTGTTGTCTTCTCCAAGAACTATGCTTCCTCAACTTGGTGTTTGGATGAGCTTGTGAAAATCATGGAATGTCGATCCAAGTATAGCCAGACTGTTATACCGATCTTTTACGACGTGGACCCATCAGATATACGGAAACAAAAAAAAAGCTTTGCTGAATCATTTGCCAAGCATGAGGCACACTTCAAGGATAACATGGAGAAAGTGCAGATCTGGAAGGAAAATTTGAGAGAAGCAGCAAGTATTTCAGGGCATGACTTAAGCCAAAGGTATATATTATTACTCTTTTCTTTTATTTGTTTTTTTTGAAATGTTCTTTAATACATAATTTTCGAAATAGTTTTAGTTTTTATGTAATTTGCTTGAGTGACTAATATATATCTTCGTTGTAAAAAGGACTGAAAGAATCAAAATCCCTTTATAATCTTTTTTTATTTTATATCCTCTGTAATTAAAAAAATCAAAAATTAAAAGACTTCTCATTTTTTTACACCATTCCTGCAGAGCATTGTCGTTCTGGTATGTTACAAGGTTTTAATGGAGCTCAAATAAACTAGTGATGGAACCAAGTTCCATTAAATTTTAGGAGAAAAAAAATACATATTCTCGGACTAGTTTAATTGGAAAAAGAAAAATTGTGACAATATCTTGTTCATATGGGTACATTCAAATCATATTGTTATCACAGAGAATACATATTATATTTTTAATATAGATAATATAATTTAACCTTTTGCATAGCACATGCACTTTAACCAAACATTACCTATATGTAATCGTAGGAATGTTACTGAAGCATCATGCATAAACAAGATAGTGGACCATATATTCAGTGAATTGCCTCGAAAACCTTCTACTAAAGGTCTAGTTGGGATGGAAAATCACTTGAAAAATTTAAAATCGTTGTTGGCTGAAGAACCAAATAGTGTTAGATTTGTTGGGATTTGGGGTATGGGAGGAATTGGGAAAACAACTACTGCACGTGCTATTTTTGATGAACTCATTGGTGATTTTGAAGGTGGTTGTTTTCTTCGTGATGTGTATAAACGTGCTATGGTGGATTTGCAAGGAATTCTCCTTTCCGAAGTTCTACAAGCAGAAATAAAGATAAATGATGAATATGTAGGAAGCAACATAATAAGTAATCGACTTCGTTCTAAAAGCTTATTATTGGTGCTTGATGACGTGAATGATAATAAACAAGTGGAGGCATTAGCAGGAGGGCATGAGTGGTTTGGCAATGGTAGTAGAATTATTATTACGACAAGAGATAAACACTTGTTGGACGATGTAAATATATTCTACGAAATGGAAACATTGTCCGACAATGAAGCCATTGAACTCTTTTCCCTGCATGCTTTCAAGAAGAGTCATCCGGTTGAAGATTTTGTTCAACTATCATATCGTGTTCTTAAATATGCGGGCGGGCTTCCTTTGGCTCTTAAGGTCTTGGGTTCTCACTTGAGTGGCCGACAAAGGGATGAATGGGAAAGTACTCTTGATAGACTAAAATTTGATCCTGAGGATAAGATCGATGTGTGTCTAAAGATTAGCTTTGATGGTTTGAACAATAACCAACAAAATATATTTTTAGATATTGCTTGTTTCTTTAGAGGATTTCCTAAAGATGAAGTGATTAAAGAAATTAATAATCTTGGGTTTCACTCTGCTGATGGCATTGCAGTTCTTCAAGAAAAATCTCTCGTTCATATAGTAGGATGGTATCCAGGGATTCAAATGCATGATTTGATTCAAGATATGGGTCAAAATATTGTTCGCCAGAAAGCCAATATGGATCCCGGAAAATACAGTAGACTTTGGGATGATAAAGACATCATGGATGTGCTAATGAATGTCACGGTAAGGTTTCTAACTAAATTACAATACAGGTTTCATAAACTTGTATTCTTACAATATATATATGTAACAACAGATATATCTGAAACTCACAATTGGAGCCTCAAGCATGTATTGTTCGTCCAAAGTAGCCATATATTTTAGTCATTTTATAATTGGTTGTACCTTTAGCCTTTCTACTGTCTTGTAGAGGCGTAGGATACTGATTTTTCATTAACTAACTTTTATTTGTTTGAAAGTATGATTTTAAACTCACTAATATTGTGTATCTTTTATATATATATATATATATAATATCATTCTTTTTATACGATCATTTTCTGGTAAATTCTTTTATTTCCTTTTGTTTTTAGTGAAAAGTATTGCTAGCTATCTATTAAATTATAATAGTGCATGTTTACAGGGGACAAGTGAAGTTGAAGGCTTGGTATTTAGAATCCCTGAGGGCATCAATCTGAAGTTAAATGAAAGAGTCTTTAAAAACATGAGTAGGCTAAGGCTACTCAAAATTATTGATTTGGGAGCGGACATTGGGATATCTCCTAATTATCTTCGTAATTTATTGTGGTGGCTTTATTGGTTGAAGTATCCATGCAACTCCTCTCAATATTATCTTCCTAATTCATTGTGGTGTCTTTATTGGTCGAGATATCCAGGCAAATCCTTACCGGTGGATTTTAAACCAAGAAACATTGTTAGCCTTGACTTGCGTTTTAGTCCAAGTTTACAAACATGTCCAGACATTTCCAACATGCCAAACTTGGAGACTTTAATTCTCTTAGGTTGCGAAAAGTTGTTGGAGGTCCATCCCTCTGTTGGAGTTCACAAGAAGATATCTCTTTTAGATTTGAGTCACTGTCTTAAAATTAAAAAGATCCCAGGAACTATGCAGATGAAATCTCTGGAAACTCTCTGTCTCAATAGTTGCCGTAGGTTACAAAGTCTACCGGAATTCCACAGCAACATGAGTTCTTTAAGGACTATTAGATTGAGTTCGTCAGGTATAAAATACTTTCCATGGTCACTTGGACATCTCACCAGCCTCCAAGAGATAGATTTGGAATATTGTAAAAATCTCAGAGCACTGCCAAACAATCTTTGTGGGCATAAAAATCTTGAGTCCGTTAAACTGAGTTCGTGCTCCAAGCTTAAGTTCTTTTTCGAGAATCTAGATGATGAAGTTGTCCATTTTTTCAACACACATGTATTTTCTTTGATAGGAAAAAGAGCAGAGAATGGGGATGCTTCGAAGATTTTGACTGCTTTTCTAAGTCTACCGTCTTTACGAAAACTTCACATGAGTGACTGCAATGTATCGGAGCTGATACTTCCTCAGAGAAATGGCTGCTTCGATTCATTAGAAGAATTAGAACTGAGCAATGGATGCTTCGTCTCTTTACCCGACAGCATCAACCACTTCTCGTGTCTTCAAATCCTTAGTTTAAGGTTGTGCGGAAAACTTGAAGCGCTAACAGAACTTCCTCCGAGGATAAAGACACTTAATCTGGAGTTTTGTCCAGCATTGACAAGGATTCCAAATCTAGTAGATCTACTCGACAAATACAAAACTTTGCAAGTATTGTCACTTTCTAATTGCGACCAACTTGTTCAAAAGCAAGACTCTAGTGTACCACAATTTCTCTTCGCCCTTTTTGATTGGGTATACTCTCTCTCTCTCTCTCTCTCTCTCTCTCTCTCTATATATATATATATATATATATATATATATATATATATATATATATATAACGGCAACTAACGATAATATATCGTTATGTTTGTATGTATGTACACATGAAGGGAGCTGCTGCGAGAAACATTTTATGTAACAGGCAAGAAGCGGTGCAAGTTAGTTTTCCAGGCAATGATATTTTCGATTGGTTACATAAGAGTACTGGGTCTCAAGTAACAGTTACCCTATCTCCATCTTGTTTTTATAATGATAAACTTCGAGGATTTGTGATATGTGCTATTAGTTTCATGTCAGGCTTCGATGTGGTCATCGGTGATGGTCGAGTGAATATTTTACCCTACACATACTCTTTCTCTGGCCTTCTCTCGGGATATACTACCTTTGTCTTTATACCAATTGGTAAAATTACACGTAGCATAGACCGGAAAGAGAAAAAGGATTACTGTCTGTTTGACGTTATTAACAATGGTTATCTACCGTATATTCAAGAGACCAGATGGGGTATTGGTTCAGTGTATATTGGTGAATTTGATATGGATTTTAGTGATCTTACACTTACCAGCGGCCCAACAAATTTAAACAACAATCCAGCATTAAGGGTATGTGTTGCACCAACGATCTAAAGATAGTGAAATAAACATTGTGTAACTGGTATTATCTATACACATCCATTTTTTGTACTTGGCATTATAAAATCGTATATGTAACACATCCATTTCGTTTATTCTCAATGATTTATTATATAATATAATCGATGAATTTATGCACTCTTAAATTCTTAGAATTGATATGGATATATCAATGAAGCGTTTAATTTGTAATGTTGTTTCTTTGAATTGATATAGACTTTCAGATCATCGTATAGCCATTCCTCCTATTGTTCCATTTGAATTCTCCTTGCTAAATCGTCTACCAAAGGCTAACACTTTAACGCAAATTTGGATATTTCTCGACTTCTTGTGCAGCTCAAGCTATAACTTCTCCTATTAGATTTATCTGAAGAGCTCAATTATGTACAAAATGCTCATGAGGCTTTCTATTATGAGATATTTACCTGGAAAGCCAAAAGATTAAGAACAAAATTTATTGACCTTTTTCTCATCATTAATTAGGCCTCATGGGTGGGCTGTACAATATCAGAATCAAGATGGGATCTCTTAATAGCGACATGTGAGAAAGAGAGTTGGTAAGAGATGACTAATTATTCTTAAGGGTATGTTTGGATTAAGGAGGGATTCTTTAGTAAAGGATAGTAAAAGAGAGTATAATAAAGGAATGTAAAGGAGAGTATTTAGGAGAAATTTTATTAAAGGATTATAGGTATCTGGTGTTGAATTAGAAAAAAATAGAAGGAATGGATTCTTTTTATAACTAAATGACTTATATACCTCTATTAAAATATTTTATAAAGAAAGAATAAGGTTAATTTAGACATTACAACATAATAAAAGAATCATTCCCTTCTAATCCTACCGAACTGAAAAGATTGAATATATGGATTTATAAAGGATGGTAAGAATCCTTTAATAAACTATCCCTTCTAATATTCTCCAATACAAACAAGGGATGGGATTGTTAAATATCCTTTAATACAATCCCATCTCTCTCAAACTGCAGTTTTGAACAAGATAACAGGCAAGGTCTTGGTTTTGAATTTGTCATTACTCCAGTTAATTATGGCTTCCCCATCAGATATGTCTTTAAATATCTGTCATCTCTGTTATATATCTTTCAAAATCCAAGCTGTGGAGCTACAAGAGAAGAATAGGTTACTGATATTTCATTAACTAACTTTTATGATTTTGAACTCACTAATATCGTCTATCTTATATATATTAACATTATAAGCATTCTTTTATTAAATTATTATCTGGTAAATCCTTTTATTTCCTTTATTTTATAAGAAAAAGTATGCTAGCTATCTATCAGATTATGATAGTTGCATGTTTACAGGGGACTAGCGAAGTTGAAGGTTTGGTTGTAAGAGGCACAAATGGCAGAATCGATTTAAAGTTAAGTGAAGGAGTCTTAAAAAACATGAACAGGCTAAGGCTACTCCTAATTTCTAAGGGAGTGGGCTTTGTAGTATCTCCTATAGTTCATTGTGGGGGCTTTATTGGTGGAAATATCCAAGAAACTCCTCTCTGAATTATCTTCCTAATTCAGTGCGGTTTCTTTGTTGGTGGGAATATCCAGGTAAATCCTTACCAGTAAATTTTAGACCAATAAACCTTGTTAGCCTGGACTTTGGTGTATCACTATTTATTGGATTAAGTTTGGGGGCTGTTGAAGAAAAATCTGGTAATTTCCTAGAAGTTCAAGACTAAGACATTTTAAATGTTCATCTACCTTATTTTCAGCTCATTCACTCTAAAAAAAAAATAATTCATGAGCATTTGGGTTCATCTCATGCAGATTTATTTGGTGACTAATGGTCTTAGGAAAACTGAAATTTTGAACCATAGCCATGGGTTTGAAATTTCAGAATCGCTCTTCGGATTTATAGTAGATGTGGACTCTAAATCTATTTCTTTAACTGTGTAAAGCCCCTCTTCAGGGAATAGTCAGGTCTAGTCCTTGTGTGAAACCAGAAGCTCCTCGTATTCCATGACTGTTACTTTAGCTGAGTGGTCCTTGAAAGCTGCGGGTTTGGATTCTAAGAAGGTCCAAATTGCACAAAATTCTTGATATGTGAGCTCGAATATGAATTTTTCGAATAAAGGTATTGATTTGTGTATTGATACTATGTAATCCGCAATTTTCAATCCAAAAGAAGATAGTTTGTTGGCTTATTCTATCTCTTGTGGGAGTAACAAATTTTGAAATACTGGGTGCACTTTGCTTGATCAATTGCCTAAGTCAAGCTCTAATATCAAAGTAGTTGGTCACTCGGTTGATAAGTGTACTTACTATGCTAAGGAGGAAATTAATGTGGGGAAAAAACATGGCTCATTTTGACCTGAAAATGAGTCTAGAGGGACTGGAAAAAGATTTAAGGGACTAATTTCTACAGCCATCCACTTATGTGTTATACCTGTAGAAAAACAATCTGTACAAAAGATATTTTCTATTAAAATTTCATGTACTCTAGGATTTGCTTATTCTTAGGGTAACATAATTTGTATTATATAAAGCCACCAATCGATTTCCCAAATACATTTATTGAAAAAAAAAATGCAAGATTAGCCATCTAAACACCTCACTTTATTATATGCAAACAACCAAAATCTTTCCAATCACAAGTAACATGCAAAATAAAACTGATGCTGAGTCCAAAGGTGTACATAAAAGTGAAGTTTTGGACATTTTATTTCATGTATGAATAATCGATAATGACTTAAATGATCTGAAAGTGTGTTTAAAATACACTACCTTGTATACAGTACATTCCAACAATTTCTATTGCCTCATTTTCTATTTATACCGTCTATTTAAATTTTGTGCTCACTGGACTCCTACTTACCACAGTAATACAATAATTCTGCAATTTGTCCAGCTAGCCACATAATATACGGACCAACGATGCAATATACTTGGATATATATACGATAGAAGGACTGATGATGCAATAATTCAAAACAATCAATTACAGTGCTGCAATAAACCCAGAACTGTAGATTCAGCGAAAAAACACTAAAAAGCCTTAAAAGTTACAAATAGCACATCGGCAAAATTAAATATCAAACCAACAAAAATTTAATTTTTTGTAAGATTTTAACAATAAGAAATTGAATTTTCGTATAGAGGCTCTGTTACTAACCTGTGTACACAAAAAATAATAATTAGACAAATAAAAAAACAAAAATGGGTATTTATATGAATGGTAGGAAATGTCTGATAAAATAGGAAATGAAGGTAACTGTTTATATATCCATTTCGTTTACTTTTTATTAATTTATTACTGAACAATATCAGTAGATTTCCGCGCTAGTAATTTCTTAAAATTGATATTGTATATATTTTATAGTGAAGTGATTTACTTGTAATGTTGTTTCTTAGAATTTATATATATTTAGAGATCATCGTTTTCCCATTCCCCCTGTAATTTGAGTTTCTTGCAGAATTATCTGCAAAAGTTAAAATCCTTCCCCGTTAGAATTTACAGTGCTGAAATTTCTCCAAAACAAGATGGGATATCATTAAGATCTCATAATTTGCTTAACACTAGCTGCTTAAGAAAGTGAGTTATTAAATCTTTACACAAAGCATTTTTCATATAAACTACACAAATGCTTTGATGGTGCGATGATTAACTTCCTGCTTTTGGTATAAACCATCTTCCTTGTAAAGAAAAAGAGAATGGAGATGCTTTGAAGATTTTGACTTCTTTTCTGTGTCTACCCTCTTTACTAACACTTGACATGAGGAAATGCAATGTATCAGAGGTGATACACAAGTATTCTATTTTTCTCTCAACTCACTATTACAACTGAACTCAGTCACTGTAACTATCATAATATCGCCAAAAGTGTACTTTAGATCAAAAACGTTATAGACTTGTTTATGTAATTTTTCCGTTTTATTTATTTCTCATTGATTAATCACACAACTCATTTAATGGACTTCTAAAATCTTATTTTTTTAGTTTTGATATAGATTTTATAGAGTAGCAATTAACTTGTAATTTTGTTTCTTAGATTTTATAAACTAATTTGTAATGTTGATTCTAGACGTGATATAGACTTTGAGATAATTGTTTCTCCTCTTTGCATAATCATTTGCAAAGAGTTTCAATTCCTTCACACTAAGAATTCATGGTGCCGAAATTTCTCCAAAACAAAATGGGATTATTAAGATACCATACTTTGTTGACCACTAAATTTTCAAGAACTAGCCACGATAAAGAACATGGAATTTCTACATTTCTACTCAAATTTGGATGTTTATCGACTTTGAAACATTTGGAAAAAATAATGAAAGTTATTCACGAGAATTCTAACCTGGATACACACTCCGTTTACATGGCTGTTTGTGCAGGTATGAATGATTTTTTTAGGAACGAATGGGATAGAACTCCTTCCCAACGAGCACAAACTAGCAACACGTCAAATCCATGGACACACAACGAGTTAATTGGCACCCAAACAATTTTTATTGCGACACATCATTTATGACCAAGGCAGAGAAAGGTGGACTCGGAAAATCGTGAAACAGGACACACAATCGGGTAATAGGAGCATCTTTTCGAAAACAGTTTGGACAGATTCGGCTACCGAAGGGTAAGCGACGGCGGTACTTGAAACTACTAAATTGAGTCTACAAGAAACAGGAAAGAAAACCTTGATCTGCTCGGACAACCTTGATATTATTCAAGGTATCAGGTCGCTTCCAACTGCGTGGTGGAAAGTCAAGCCGTTTATCAAGTGGATCAGAAGGATCGCTGAAAAACATGGAAACATGTTTTTCAAGTATCTACCGCGAAGATTCAACGGAATAGCAGACTGTACTGCGCTAAGCTAGACAAGGGATTGCTTTCATTGAGGTAGTGTCCCAATTTTTTGGCTTGGGATTGAATAACGACCATTAGTCTATAGTGTATTTTTTTCTTTGTTAAAAAAAGGAGACTTTTGAAATTATATTAGGCTTTTTTATTTTTATTCCCATAAGATAATTAGATAAAGCTAATTTTGGAGTTTGGTCTTTTTGGACAATGACAACGTAGAAGTATCATCACAACATTGCCCTTTCTTGTCCCTTTTCTATCGCTCTCCTGCATAAGACAACCCGTTCGTCTTTGTTTGAATGCAAAACCAGACTTTACCATTGTCCCCGCAGCTGGAGGAATCATGTGAGCTTCACGAGCTTCGAACCATCTTCTCACCTTCTTCTCTGTTTGAGCGAGCTGACAAATTGTGAAGTAAGAGAAGCCATTAATGGCGACAGAGAAGCAAGCAAGAAAAAGCTTAAAGGAGAAGAAGAAGATAAAGAAGAAGTAGAGAGCAAGTTACTTAGCAGAAGAAGAGAATCTTATTGATTGATTATCATAACTGTTTACATCATATATATACAAGATTATTCAATGTTTACAGCTGTAATTAACAAACTAAAACAAACTAACTAACTTTTATCAATATTGCTATTTAGTCCCTGTGGTTTCTTCTTTAGTTGATTCTTTACTTATATTCCAAGATCCCCCCACAAGCGGAACATGAATGTTGTGAATGTTAAGCTTGACGAGATTGGTATGAAACAAGAAGGAACCAAGAGGTTTAGTGAACATATCGGCTAGCTGCAAATTTGAAGAGATGAAGAACAACTTAATTGTTCCATCAGAAATTTTCTCACGAGTTATTTTGCAGTCTATATCAACATGTTTAGTACGTTCATGTTGTACAGGATTTGTAGACATGGCTATAGCTGATTTACTATCTGAATAGATGTGAGCAGGATAGTCATGTGAAAAACCATAATCATTTAGTGCATAAACCAACCATTGTAGCTCACAAGTTGTTGAGGCAAGAGCACGGTATTCTGCTTCAGCAGAAGATTTACTTATGGTTGACTGTTTCTTGCTCTTCCATGAAATGAGAGAATCACCAAGAAACACACAAAATCCTGTTACACTTCGACGAGTATCAAGACACCCTGCCCAATCACTATCACAATAGGACTTCAATTTGACCTCAGAAACTGTAGGAAAGAATAAACCTTGACCCGGAGTTGACTTAACATAGCGTAAGACACGTTGAGCTGCGTTCCAGTGATTAGTTGAAGGTCTAGACAAGAATTGGCTTAGACAATTTACTGAATACGATAAATCCGGACGAGTAATGGTTAGATAAAGTAATCTACCAATGAGGCGTCTATAAGAAGAAGGATTTTCAAGTAGATCATCTTCATCACTTCTTAATTTCAATGTTGATTCCATAGGTACATTGGACGGTTTAGCAGCAAGTAATCCACACTCAGTTAGAATATCCAAAGCAAACTTTCGTTGACATATCGAAATACCGGATGAGGATCGAGCAACTTCGATGCCAAGAAAGAATCGCAAGTCTCCTAAATCTTTTATTGTAAACTTGTGATGAAGGAAGTCTTTGAGCAGCTGAATTTCTTGAAGAGAATCACTAGCAGTGATTATATCATCAACATATACTAACAGTGCAATGAAAGATGTTGAGGTTCTTTTGATAAAAAGACTAAAATCACTTGTTGAATGCGAGAAACCAAATGAAATAAGAGCATTTGATAGCTTAGCAAACCACTGTCTTGAAGCTTGCTTCAAACCATACAAGCTTTTCTTCAGTTTGCAAACAGTATTAGAAGGTGCTGAAAGTCCTTGTGGAATCTTCATATATACTTCTTCATCTAATTCTCCATGAAGAAAAGCGTTATTAACATCGAGTTGGTGAAGAATCCATTGATTAATAGATGCAAGAGCAAGTAGCAAACGAATTGATGTCAACTTTGCAACCGGAGAAAAAGTATCAAAGAAATCGAGCCCTTCTTGTTGATTGTATCCCTTGGCTACTAAACGAGCCTTGTAACGTTCTAAAGAGCCATCAGCTTTATATTTTAGCTTAAAAACCCATTTGGAGCCAATGGGAGTAATATTTGGGTTTAGAGGAACAATTTCCCATGTGTTGTTTGATTGCAAAGCATTAAGCTCATGCTCAATAGCTTGCATCCATTCTGGTGATGTAGAGGCTAACTTATAAGAGGTGGGTTCAGAGAGAGTTGTGATGGAGGCTATGAAGGAAGAATAAGTTGTTGAAAGGTTGTTTAAGGTGAGATAATTTTGTATGGGGTAAAGTGGTGTTTGTTGAACTGGTGTGGATGAACAAAGAGCTGAATTTTGGCATATGTAATCTTTGAGATATGGTGGTGGTTGTCTAGATCGTGATGGTCTAGTTGTGGGTGGTGGTTGGGGCTGAGTATTTGTTTGAGTAGATGTTTGGGGAGATGGTGGAGTTTGTGGAGAGGTATGAAGAGGTTGATCAATGTAAGAGGTAGAAGATGAAGGAAACAAAAAGGTGTGAAGTTGAGTCTGAGGTGTGTTATTGACAAAAGGAAATTGTGACTCATGAAATACTATGTTTCTTGATATGAAAGTGGTGTGGGAAGAAAGATCAAGCAATTTATACCCTTTAATACCAGTAGGGTAACTCAGAAACACACATTTAGTGGCTCTAGGATCAAATTTGGACCTATTGTTTTGTAGAGTAGAGGCAAAACAAAGGCAACCAAACACCCTTAGATGTGATAGATTAGGAGGTTTTTTGTATAGCAATTCATAAGGTGTTTTATTGTCTAAAAGTGGAGTAGGCAATCGATTAATTAGATGAGCAGCTGTGAGGATTGACTCAGACCAAAACTGTAAAGGCATATTAGCCTGAAACATTAAGGCTCGAGCTGTTGTAAGAAGATGTTGATGTTTGCGCTCAACAAGGCCATTTTGTTGAGGTGTCTCAACACAGCTGAGTTGATGAAGAATACCATTTGTAGCATAAAACTCAGGTAGCAAAAATTCTGGGCCATTATCAGATCTTATAGCCTTAATTTTTGTATTGAATTGATTCAAGATTAAAGCATAAAATGAAAGTAGATGCGTTTTAACTTCAGACTTGTGTTTCATCAAATACACCCAAGTACATCTTGAGAAGTCATCTACTATGGTTAAAAAATAGCTGTGGCCTGAGTGAGAAATTTGCTTAAAAGGTCCCCAAATGTCAACATGAATAAGATCAAAGCAAGAAGTAGTTGTAGTACAAGAAGTAGGAAATATAAGCTTCTTTTGTTTAGCAAAATGACAAGAATCACAAATGTTTGACTGCATAAACTGAATAGAAGAGTTTATTGCTTTAAGAGCTGCTATCTTTGCCTTTGAGGGGTGGCCTAACCTTGAGTGCCATAGATCAAAGGTTTGAGTTACAGCTGCTAAAGATGATTCAGTTGACTTGTTCTTCAATGGTGCATATAGATAGTACAAACCATGAATTTCAACAGCAGTCCCAATCATCTTCTTTGAAGCATTCTCCTGGAGTTGACAATAAGATGGAAAAAATACAACAGAAATGGAAGAATCCTTAGTAAGCTTTGAGATAGAAAGAAGATTATACTTAAAATTTGGTACACATAGCACATTGTATAAGGTTATATACTGATTTAGCCTTATATCTCCCCTATGTGTAGCAGTTATACTTTCCCCATTTGGTAATGTTACAGGAACATTAACAAGAACCACATTGTTTGTATATAAAGAGGTAGAAAATATGAGATGATCAGTTGCACCTGTGTCAAGAATCCAAGAAGTGATGTCATGATTACCTTCTTGAGTAGATGCTTGATGAACAGCTGCATTAGGAGTAGGTATATCAGATGAAGAAGAATGAACTAATGCCATAAGCTTTTGAAGCTCTTCAGAAGTAAACTCATAAGAAGGTGCAGAATTAGCTGGGGTAGAAGAAGATTCTTCAGTCAAAACATAGTGAGCCTTTGGATTTTGAGACTTTTGATTGTTGATGATGAACCTTCTACCTTTAGGGCCATCCCAACCAACCGGGTAGCCATGAATTTGGAAACAAGTTTCAATAGTATGGCCATTATATCCACAATGAGTGCATATCATCTTCTTTCTTTCACTGTATGATGAAGGTCTCTGCACATTCTTTGAATAAAAGGCATGAATGGAAGAGTCTAATGATGATTGAGTGAGTTTTCTCTGGCTTTCTTCTTGACTGAGCATAGCAAACACAGAGTTTATAGAAGGTAAAGGGTTCATCAATAGTATTTGGCTTCTAACTGCTGTGTATGAGTCATTTAAGCCAATGAGAAACTTAATCACGAAGTCATGTTGTTGTCGATTGATCAAAGTTTCAAAGAGTTTACATGAACATTGATTCATGTATCCACAAGAACATGTAGGCATAGGGCGAAAATGAAGATATTCATCCCAAATGGTTTTAAAACGAGCAAAATATTCTGCTATTGAATTGGAATTCTGAGAAATTGAGCTTAAAGATTTTTCAAGATAATAAACACGAGTTCCATCACTTTTATCAAATCGTGTTTTAAGTTCATTGAAGAGATCAAAAGCAGAATTTACGTATAACAAACTACCTCTGATTTCTTTCGAAATTGAATTGAGAAGCCATGAAAGCACCAAGTTATTGGCACGATTCCAAGCTGTAAAGAGAGGAAGATCAGTGAGTGGAGGTTGAACAATATCACCATTGATGAATCCAACTTTATTTTTAACTGAGAGAGCTATTTCGATAGCTCGAGTCCAAGATAAGTAATTATCACCGGTGAGGATTTCTGAAACGAGAGATATTCCGGTGTTTTCGCTAGGATGTAGGTAGTAAGGGCTTGTAAAATCTTCAGTAACCGATTGAGCAGCCATTGAAGAGAGAATGAAGGTTGCGGAAGTAGAAGAGAAGAACAGAGTATGCGGAAGTGTTTTAGATTGCGACTGATACCATGACAAATTGTGAAGTAAGAGAAGCCATTAATGGCGACAGAGAAGCAAGCAAGAAAAAGCTTAAAGGAGAAGAAGAAGATAAAGAAGAAGTAGAGAGCAAGTTACTTAGCAGAAGAAGAGAATCTTATTGATTGATTATCATAACTGTTTACATCATATATATACAAGATTATTCAATGTTTACAGCTGTAATTAACAAACTAAAACAAACTAACTAACTTTTATCAATATTGCTATTTAGTCCCTGTGGTTTCTTCTTTAGTTGATTCTTTACTTATATTCCAAGACGAGCTTCACAGCTTCATCTGCACGCCAAATCCAGCGAAGGTCATCACCAGCTCCATCTGTGAAGCTTTTGTTCGAGCGAGCTTCGAAGCTTTTGTTCTTTTTTTCTTTTTTCTTTTTCTTTTGTTCGCTGGTGATTAGTTAGTGTATATTTTCTTGGACAAGTAATAGTGTATAATGTTGGAAAATGTAATAAAATATAATTGCATAGATATTACTCTGTATTTTTTAATATTACTCTGTATTTTTGAACATTACTCCGTGTTTTTAAATATTACTCAATGTTTTTCACCGTGTACTCAATGTTTTTTCACTGAGTACTCAGCGAATTTTTTGATACTTAGTATTTTTATTCTGATAATTAGTGTTTTAATTCCGATACTCAGTGTTTTTTTCCGATACTCTGTGTTTTTTCTAATACTTTATTTTTTTATCTGAGTACTCTGTAAAATCACTGGATACACCACTGATAGCAGCGATGGACGGTGGTCGACAGGTGGTGGCCGCAGTTGAACTGTGCCAACACACAACATTTATTTTTTGTCTTTTAGTATTTTTTGTTTTATATGAAGGTATAATAGACATTTAAAAATTCAGTGGCTCCTTTAGAGAAGCAAGATTCCACACATTCCTTATCGGAAGTAAAATCAGTTTACAAGACCCTATATGTCATTCACCCTTATTATTTGCTAAAGTAATATTTTATTTATCAATAAATATATTATTATATTTAATATATTAATTTGATTTTTTTTATTTCTTTAGACTTTGATATTTACATTAATACATACTTCACACTTCATACCACACATTCTATCTAATATCATTCGTTCGCGAAAGTTCCGCTTCAATGATACAAAAATAAATTGTTTGTGAATAACTCGAGTTCATCTCGGAAAATACTCGTTCACTAAGTTAAACAAATAAGCTTAAAAAAATTTGGGGCGACCCATTAAAATTTGAACTCGTCTTTGCTTGATTTGGAATTTTTAACGAAAAAGCTTGCACATCTAGTACTCGACTCGATTCATTTACAACCCTATACATAGATAAGAGTGATGTGACTTGGCAACATGGACAGATCTGGGTCAGAGTAAGACCGCATCTCACCGCATCTCAGGCTTAGAATATGCATAGGATACAGCGAGAATTTACTCCATTTTTTTAAATAAAAAACTAAGTTTAAAGATATACCAGACTTACAATTTGAACATTATCCTCGTAGATAACTAGCCTCATATGCATAAATATTAGCTCCATGACCTAAATATATTAGTCCCCCCCTTACAAAAATTTAATCCACAATTTTTCACTTGATGTTGAACTTTCAGTCCCTGAAAATAATTCTTAGATCATGTTTATTGCTTTAGTGACATGTTAATGGTTTACGATAGGAATCATTGGCGTATCATTAGTTATATATGATATATTAAAATATTTTAAAAAGATATTAATAATGACCTTCAAACAACTGTTTTAGATATAAAAACACAATGGACCATGAAAATGATCACAAATTCTGAACCTTGAACCTATGTTGTAGATCTTGTCTTATTGTCCTAGGCGGTCAACCGGGATCTAACATCTAGGCGGGATTAGGTGATTTTTAATCCTTTTGTGTAATTTTGTATATCTAGTAATATTATACGTAGTAATTATAACCATTTGAACTATTTAAGTCATAAAATTCATCTAACAACACTATAGTATATATAAAAATACTATACTTCGAGGTATATTATCAATTCAAAAATTCTAGAGAATAAGAAATATAACAAGAACGCATAGGCAGTCATTTTTTGCCAGTTATCGGCGTCTATGCGGGTTAGGGGCCTCTTCCAAAGTGACAAAGGTGCTAGGAAAAAACACCTAGCATTTTTACTAGGCGTAAGCGGCTGAGGAGGGGGGGGGGAGTTGACGCCAATGCGGCGATTTTCACAACATAGACTTGAACCATGAACCATGAATATGACAATGAACTTTGAACATGAACCATGAATCTTGAACCATGAATCGTAAACCTTGAATTATTCACCCTGAACCTTGAATCTTGATTCCTGAACCCAAGATATGAACCTTGAACCACGAAACCTTATAAACATAAACCATAATTTTAATATAAAACTATACAAATGTATCATTCACTTCAATTTAAAAAAAAAATTAACAAACATTGATGTAGTGCATTTAGACGGGGGCAATAACTAGTTTCTTAATAAATTGTATCATTTCTGTTGGAATTAGCACAATAATATTGACTTATTAAAGCGAATTCCGTCATGATCTTATGGGAGAAGTGAAAAAACTATTTATGTATTGAATAATACCACATTGGAAGATGAAAAGAAAACCATTAGAAATACTTTATTTAAAATGGTTTCCTTTTTCAAATTCCCCATCCTATTGGGAGATGTGGAAAAAACTTTTTATTGAGTAAAAAGTTCCACATCAGAAATGGAGAAGAGAATAAGTACGTGTAAGTGTTTATCTCTCTATCAATTCCAAAATAAATATAGACTATGAAAGCTAAAAGAGAAAAGCAAAGCCCAACACGCGCACCACCACCACCCGCCAGGCCTGGCCCAGCACCGACAACGGCATGGGGGAGTTTTGGTGTCGAAAAATGAAAAATGAAATAACTTTTGAAGTGAGACTAGTGTTGTATGGCCTGTAATTATAGTGGTCGTTGGAACTTCATAACCTTCCAGCTAGAAGACAAAATGTCCATAAAATAAAAACTCATTAAACTCAAAATATTCTCCAATTAAAGCTCAGCGGTTACAAGACTTGGACTTATTAAACTCGGAATATTCTCCAATCAAGACTCATTGGTTACTGATAAAAACTAGAATGAACTAGAAGCTAGCAAAGAGCCCAGATTCATTATGCAATTTGAACAGGCGTAACCTGCAAAACGTCAGCAATAAAGGAGTCCTTAAATGCCATTTATTGTGACTATTTTGAAGTCCTTCGCCCCACCTATACACCTATACAGGTCTTTCACATTTACAAAAGTACAAAACAATTTTTTTAGAAAAGAAAACTCTACTCTTCTCACTTATACTATTTATGTTATACACGTAGATTAGAGTAAAAACTCGGTTAGAGATACCGGCACGACCTGAATATTTTTTGTTAACAAAATTTTCAATATCGTGTAACGTTTCTTTTTTTGAATTTCCGTGTAAGTTCGTTATTTTTAGATTTTTGCAATAGTGTAGTGTTACTCTTAGTTGAAAAGTTATATCATTTGCTTTTCTTTAGAATTCTATTTCTTTAATTTTGTAAACCAGTAATTATAATTATTTCAACACTCTCAACTCAACCCCCGATTCGTAAGGGCCAAGCTATCCTAAAGGTAATCATTAGAGCTAGTTCAATAACCATGACCTTGTCTCTCATCTAGGAGGTACAGGTTCGAATCTCCTCAGCCTTGTTATTTCTTGAGCCCTTAAAGGGGGTAAAGTAAGAGATGCAAGGTTCGAATTCCCTCCCTGAACATGGGTAACATGATTCTGATTAACTTGGGAATATGTATAGAGAGCTGTGTATATTTTTCATGGATTTAGTCGTGATGCGCGAAATCTGACTCGTACACCCATGATATCATCAAGTTAGCCTAAAGGTGAGGCCGGTCCTGTTTGTAACCGTAGTGTCATGAAAAAAATTTGATTCAGGTGTGAAAGGAGTGTATAAACAGAAGCAAGCGGAAAGAGTAATTAATAAACTAATGACTCATTAATCTAGATAATAATTTTATGGAAATTGATGTATTACATGCTAACCTGTGATGATGGGCTTAATTATTGGTGGCCGAGCCAAAACAAATGTAAATTAATATAATAATTTGACTATTGACTCACCAAATCTTGTGTTAGTTTAGTACGTAATTATTGGAGTTGCTAACGAAGTACCAAATATTAAAGAAAAATATAGATAAAGTCAAAAAAACCTCCTTCTTTTATTTTTTTGTCAAAAAAAAAAAAAAAACCTCCACCAAACTTTGATCGTAATTCTTTTTAGAGTCAATTAGAGATTAATGCCTATTAAAAAACTTATTTAAAAAAAGATACCTATAATAAAAAATTTATAGAAAACAGCCCCATCCCAAACTACCCTTATAATTAACAATAAAAAAAAAATTAGAAAAAACAAAACAAAAACTAATAAACACACGCGCGTCCGTGAAATTTTTTTAAAATCGTCATAACTAATTCTAAAAAAATCAAAAAAATAATTTTTTTATATATTTGGATAAAGCAGATTAATATTTACGTCTATGATTTTTTTCAGAATTTTTGAATTTTTTAATTTTTTTGAATTTTTTTGAATTTTTTAATTCGCAGAACATGGAATTCCATGTTTTGATATAAGGAATTTGTTTTCCGCAGACACGAAATTCACTGTTTTAAACATGGAATTCCATGTTTTAAACATGGAATTCCATGTTCTGCGAATTAAAAAAATAAAAAAAAAATCAAAAAAACCAAAATATTCAGAAAATTCCGAAAAAAATCATAGACGTAAATATTAATTTGATTTATCCAAATATGATTTTTTTCGATTTTTCTGATATTTTTTGAATTAGTTATGGCGATTTTAAAAAAATTTCACGGACGCGCGCGTGTGATGAAATTAGTAGTAGGTGGTGGTGGTTGTGGTGGTGGAGGTGGTGATGGTTGTGGTGGCTGTAGTGGTGGTGGTGGTGGTTGTGATGGTGGAGGTGGTGATGGTGGTGGTGGTGGTGATAGTGGAAATACCCTATTATTTGTTTAAGATTTAAAAATAAATATTGTATTAAAAATAAAATAATATATTTAATAATAAGGATAGTATAGGTATAAAAAATATAAAGAGGATGTTTTCTATAAATAATTGTTCTATTAGGCATTTATCTCTAAATAAAAAAATTAAAGGCTTAAAAAAATTAAAAGCATCATTAAAGAGGCATTTATCTCTAATTACCCCTTCTTTTTACCCTTATATTTGGTAAATATTTATTACTTTCCATCAAATATAATGTATCATAAATACTATTTATTTAAAATTTTAAATATTTTATTCCAAATTTTTTATTATTACTTTATTAAAATATTTAAATTTATATTTCTAATAAATATTTAAAATCATTAATTAGAAACAACCTATTAAAAAAGAGATTATTACCCAAAAGGTCTTGAAAAGACCACCTCGTGACCTAAGGAGACCGGCTTTATAGCATCTTCTTACTAAAGGCCACAAACTAAATTTAACACTATAGCCTAATTTCCCAATTACTTTCCTACCCTTTTTTATTCTCTATATATACTAAATATTATCATAATAAATCCTAAATTACATTTTCAGAAATATTTCTCTCTCTCTTTCTACCTCTCTCCTCACCTCTTACAATCAACACCTCTCTTCTCCACTCCATAATATTCCTTCTTTCCATTGCTTCACTTGAAGCACGCAGTCACCAAGCAACCGAAGAAGAGAGCGCGGAGAAGAAGACCGTTGGCATGAACTTCGATGAATACCGCAGTGAAGGTGGAGATTTGACCGATCCGAAATAGATTTTCGATCTAGGGTTCCGCCATGGATCGTCGGTCTAGGTAGTGGATCCGCCATGGAAGGAAGAAACCCGTGCAACTTCTTTTGATCTGCTGCATTATAATCTCTAAGATCGGATTTAAAAGCCATGGATAAACGAAATTGTTTTTGTGCTTATATTTGTGAAGAAGAAGCTTGGATCTCCGGTAGCAAGTCGATTCGAGATGCTCAGCAAGTTTATGTAGCAGATTTGTTCTTCCTTCGTGTTTCTGTTTAATTTTTTGGTCTTTTGCGCTCAACACTGTTGGCGATTAAAAATCTGGCGTTAATGGAACTTTTGCACTCAGACTCAGAACTTTTGCACTCAGACTCAGAACTTTTGCACTCAGACTCAGAACTTTTGCACTCAGACTCAGAACTTTTGCACTCAGACTCAGAACTTTTGTGCTCAACACTGTTGGCGATTAAAAATCTAGTGTTAATGGGACTTTTGCACTCAGACTCAGAACTTTTGCATTCAGACTCAGAACTTTTGCACTCAGACTCAGAACTTTTGCACTCAGACTCAGAACTTTTGCACTCAGACTCAGAACTTTTGCACTTAGACTCAGAACTTTTGCACTTAGACTCAGAACTTTTTTCCAGACTCAGAACTATTTTCCAGACTCAGAACTTTTTTCCACGCTCAGAACTTTTTCCGGCGGTGGCCGGAGGTGGCCGGCGGTGATCGGTGGTTGTGGTCGGAGCTGGAAAATATTTGATAATTAATGAAAGAGGAAAGAGAAAAAATGATAAAGGAGGAGAGAGATTAATGGTAATGGAGGAGAGAGAGTAATGGTAGTGGAGGAGAGAGAAATAATCTATTTTTTTGTCTTATATGCACTAGAAGGGTAGTTATGACATTGGACATTTTATTGGCCTCTAAGAAGGAGAGAGGAATTGACTAGCTCCTAAGTGGCACTATAATATTTTTTAAGACCCTTTAGGTAATTGACCCATTAAAAAACTTATTTGTTAAAAACAATCTCCAACAATATTATTTATTAAAAAATATCCTCTAACAAAAACTCATTATATAATTCTTTTAGTGACTCAATAAATTATTATTTAAATTCTGCTACCCTATTACAACTATCGTTACCGCTACCACTACCACCACCACCACCCCATTACCCCACCACCACCACTACTGCAATCATCACCACCATCACACTACCACTACCACTACCACTACCACTACCACAACCACCCCCCACCACTACCACCCCACCACCACCACACAACAACCACCACCACCATTACCACCACCACCACCACAACCACAACCACAACCCACCACCACTACCATAAATGATATATAATACCATATTCAAAGGGGATGAATTACCTATAAGGTCTTGGAGCCTATCTTCGTGCCACGAAAAAAGAACATCTCACTCCTCTCTCCTCTAACGGGCTCTCAAATATCTTCAATGTCATGACTACAATTATAGTATATATAAGACAAGAAAAATAGATTATTCTCTCTCTTCCATTACCATTTTTCTCTCTCCTCCCTTATTATTTTTTCTCTTTCCTCCATTGTCATTTCTCTCTCTCCTCTTTCATTAAGTATCAATACTTTTCAAATCTGATCACAACCACCGACCACCGCCAGTGTCGCCGGAAAAAGTACTTAGTATCGGCAAAAGTACAGAGTGTCTGAATAAGTGTTGAGTATCGGAAAAAGTTACTGAGTCACTGGAAAAGGTACTGAGTATCAGAAAAAGTGTTGAGTATCGGAAAAAGTTACTGAGTATTTAGAAAATTTGATTGAGTATCATGCATTTTACCGAGTATCAGGTGAAATTACTGAGTATGCTCAGTAACTTTACTGAGTATGCTCAATAAATTTTGCTAAGTATCAGAAAGAATTCATTGATATTTTAGGAATTTTCTGAGCATTCAGAGAAAAATTGTTAAATTTCATTATTTTCTTAACTAAAATTTATTTATATAAGAAACTCAAATTATTACAAGTATGCTAAAAAGTAAAAAAGAAAAAAAAGACATTTGATTATTACATTAATAAGTTAAAAACTACAATAATAAACTAATTACACAACAAATCAGTGACAATGAATCATCACAAATTTAATTATTTACATAAAAAGAAAAAGAAAAGAAACGGCGCATTTCTGAGTATTACAAAACAAAAAGCAAAATGAAGAAAAAGAAAATTATTGAGCATTCTTCTTCACGCCGAAGCAGTATAAGTAAACCAGGAGGTGAAGGTCGCCAGAAAACTGCGTAGTAGGTCATCGAAGGCTAGATCGAGCTCTGTTCGCAAGGGTTGGATCAAGCTCTGTTAGCAAGGGCTGGTTCGTGAGTAGCCATGGCAATGGAGCTCACTTTTGGTGGAGATTTGTGACCTTCACCTGCACTGTTCCTCACTCCCGCCGGAAAGCTTCGAAGGCTTCTTTTCTGTTCATGGCAGAATAGATCCGCCAGTCTTCTCATCACCATTAACAGATCTCACTGACTCGGGCAATCTTCTCATCATCGGAGCTCGCTCATGGAGCTTCGACGACTTCGAGGTGTAAAGGGTCTCACCAAACCATTAACAGATCTCACGAGCTGGGCAGTCTTCTAATCACCGGAGCTCGCTCACGGAGCATCAACCACGAGCAGCCTTTGCAACACCGATGTTGGTTTCCTCAGAAGTTGGAGGTGTGAGTAGCGGCATTGGAGAAGCGCCTACGCGACACCTTGGAGGTCAAGAACAGAGGCTCCTTTCATGGAGTGAGCCGTGGAGTGAGCTTTGATTTTATAGCAATGGAATGGGTTTTCGCGTGAGGGAGAAAGAGAGAACGTGAAAGAGAGAGATAAGAGAGAGGAGAGAGAATGTGATTTAGGATTTTAAAATATTTTGAACAAAACTAGTATATATAGTAAGTAAAAGGAAAAAAAGGTATAAATGTAATTAGGATTTTGGTCTATAATGTTAAAATTTGATCGCGGCCTTTAGTAAAAAAAAGAAAAAGACAAAAAAGGTGTAATTAGGTTTTAGTGGTGTGTGTTTAAAATTCTTTGGATAATTTTTTTCATTGAAAGGTGAAAAAAGAGGATAAGGAACATGAGAATATAAAGAAAAGATAACATAGTCTAGACCGATCATGGTCAAATTCTTCTTATTATATGAAAGAAACCTTTTATTGATCGTGGGCCAAGGTGGTTAACGGTTTTGGTTCACCAGACCGCCGGACCAGACCGAATCGGCCGGTTCTGGAACCGGGACCGAACCGGCGCAATAGGGTGGAAACGAACCGTTCTAAACCGTTAGACTCTCCAGCGTTCCGGTTCTTCTTAAAAAAAGTCAACGTTTAGAACCGATCAGGACCGGACCAGAACGCTAAGTTTTTTTTTTAAAAATCAAATCAATATATAATACAACTCATCCCACCGCCCCCATTCACTTCACCCCATCCACACGCGTAATCAAGAGAACCCCAACCCCACCGACCCCATTTACTCCACCCTCTCAATTTCTCATCCGCGTTAATTCCTTTCACCAAACCCACCTCCCATATTCAATTTCCATCAATTATACGCCTCTTATCTTAGTGATGGAGAAATTAATTGGTGGTGGCTTGGTTTAGTGTTGGTGGCTTTGGTGGTGGTTTGGTTTGTATAACGCATAGATATGGTGGTGGTGGTGGGTGGTTTGTCTAATACGTGGCTATGGTGGTTTGTCTAATTCTTTTATCTCTGATGTTTCAATACTTCTGGCATCCCGATGTGCTTCGTCTTTCTGCTTGTGAGGGTTTATGGAATTGTTCATTCTTTTAATCTTCAATTCGAAAATACTAATGTAAGTAATGAAATTAAGGTTTATATTTACTTGTTTTCTGATTTTTGTTAACTATTTCTAATGATTACATTTGTTTTCTTTCTTGGCATGTTGAAAGCGTTTATTGTTGATGACGATTGGGGTTCTTGTTGATGGTTTATTTACTGTCTACTTTGGTAAGTAGAAGGCTTTGAACCATGCGTTATATGATATGTGTTTGAGGTTTTTAGGATGTTCTGCAATTTGTTACTCTTGTTTTTGGAAATCAATTTGTTCTGCAATTTGTTACCCTACGTTATATGATATATGATATGTGTTTGAGGTTTTTTGGATTTCCTGTTTTGGGTGAAGTTGTTTAAAGTTCTACACTAATTTTTGAAAATTGGACTTTTAGGCCCTATGTTTTCTGAAAAATATATAGGAAGACAATTTTTTTGGGTAAAATTGTTATAAATGGTGCCTGATTTAGTTGAATTATTTTCAAAAAATGCACTTTTAGACCCTGTGTTTTCTGAAAAATATATGGAAAATCCATATTTTAGGTAAAATTGTTATAAATGGTGCCCGATTTAGTTGATATATTTCAAAATTAATATGGAAAGCCATTTTTTTGTGTTTAAATGCTATGAAAAAGCTTTTTGTTGTGCTATATAATATTGAGTAATACTCCAGGTTCTTGAAAATAGTACTTTGTTGTGTAAAATTGTTAAGGAAAGTCCCTTTCTTGTGAGTAATTATCTCATATCTTGGCTAAAATGTGTGAATGACAGGTTGTAATTGAAAGTAATGAAAATTTCTAAGTAAGGTCTCTATGTTTTATTGATTTGCGAATTGAAGTTGGTAAGATCAAGTAGTTGAAATGTGTTTTGAATTGACGGGTTTTAAATTTAGAAAAATGCAAATCAACCCCTATTTACTACAAAAATGATGAAAAAATCTTTATAGAAAATAACTATCTTTATGAATTTTCTCAAAGTTTTCTAAAATTGTTCAATTGGAACCAAATCCTTTTAAAACATTTTCTTTTAGTGTTTGAAATGATGATTAGTGGATGATCAGGCCTTGTGGGTGGGAGTGATTAAACAAAAATACTTCCGTATGGGGTTTTTGGATAGGATTGTGAAGCCATCCGATTCGCGGATGTGTAAGGCAATTTTGGAAGGGAAGGAGGTGTTGAATCAAGGGGTTGAGGAGGTTATGGTTAGGGAAGAAAGGGTATACAGGTGGTCCCATGAACCTAGTGGAGTTTTCTCGGTTAAATCAGCCTACAACAAGATGGTCTTTGAGGAGGGCGAGCGGAGTTTTCGTTGGGAATTGGTGTGGGCTCTTCGGTGTCCTCAGAAGATCAGGAACCTTATTTGGAGAGCGGTGTGGGACCGGTTACCCACGCGGAAGAATTTACAGAAGCGTGGTGTTATTCCGGAAGTGGCCTGTCCGAGTTGTGGTTCAGGGGAGGAATCTTCTATTCATATTTTTAGACTTTGTCCGGAATTTCGTGGCTTGTTTAATGCGTGTTTGACAGGTGATGATAGCCGGGGCGCCAGCTGGAGAGAAGGACAGCAGCTGGATGATGCTGTGTTGCTCGATTCTGCAGCAGAATCTGGGACCATTGTTCGTGATGAGCTGGATGGGCAGCTGTTGGGCTCGCGAGCTGCAGGTCAGTCCAGGAGAGAAAGAGCAGATCGGGTCAATGAGGAAGCCTCTGGAGTGCAGCGAACAGTTGCTACAGCGGATAGTAGGGACAGGAACCTAGGGAGCAGCACCGATGGTGGGAGGAGGAGAATTGCTGCAGAATCTGCAGCTATGGGACAGCAGGCGAGAGCAAGGGTCCAGGCCTGGGACGCGCTTGATGACAAGAGTTGGTGGAAGAGCATGTTGACTAGTACGGAATGTATTAACGGTATTGAAAGGAGAGTTATATTTGCGGCTTTTGTGTGGAATGTGTGGACAGAGAGAAATAGGAGGTTATTTGATCCAGGAGCTAAAAGGAGGTCGATTAGTGAGTTGCGTGTGGTGATTAAGAATTCAGCTTGTGACTTTGTCCGTGCTTGGGGGATGGAAAAAGATGGGGGTTTGATCACCTCAGCGAGGAGTATACTTGTTAAGTGGAACAAGCCCGATGGGGGAGTTAAGCTTAATATAGATGGGTCTTATAATCATGAGAGTAACTGCGCTAGTATAGGTGGTTTATTCAGGAATAGTAGTGGTGATTATTTAGATGGGTATTCGGGACAATGTATTGCATCATCTCCTTTTGAGGCCGAGCTTCTTGCTTTGCTTTTTGGGTTACGAATGGCGGTTGATAAGGGTCTTACTTCGCTAATTATCGAGATGGATTCGAGTGAGTTACATGCGCTAGTGAAGGGCGGTGGTAACTCAAGGATCCGTGTTGATGATAAAGTGAGACTTTGCTGTGATATTTTAGAGACTAGAGAGCATTTTGAGGTGGTTTTGTGCTATAGGGAGGCTAACAGATGTGCGGATTGGTTGGCTAAGAATGGGATTAGAAGGGAGGAGGGCCCTGTGGTATTCAAGAATCCACCAGATGGTCTGTGGCGATTGCTAGCAATGGACAGGTGTGGCTGGGCCTTACCAAGAACCGTGGTAGATAGTTAATAATTTGGAGGAGATTATCCTCCTGGTCATTTTATTTGGCCTCTATTGTATCAAAAAAAAAAAAATGATGATTATATTTCTGAAAATTTATGAAATGGTCCTTAAACTAATTAGAGATGTTTTTTGTGGTCCAAAAATTTCTTGGGCGGTTTTATGATTACATTGCATAAGTATTTTAAATTGTAAGTGTTTTATATTTGCAAAGTTTTATTTAATTGCCAAGGAAATACATTTTAATTTTCTAGACAAATAATTTGGGGCTAAGTTCTGATTTGTAAAATAATTATGGGTTTTTTTTTGTACATTTCTGAAAACTAAAAGTGATTTCGGTGTAAGAAAGGATCCAGAGTGTGCTTGGATTGATAGTGGTGCTGGATTTTACCTTTTGTGGTTGGTGATGATAGTATAAGTAATGAAGGTGATGAGATTCGTGTTCTAATGAGAGGATTGAATAAGCAAATGAAAGATGATTGTTATATTGCTTCTTTGGATAAATAATATTTTGTTGAGTAATAGTTAAAAGGAAAAGAATGAATGTTTGTCTATTTATTTCAATTTTTTTAAATAAGTTGTAATAATTTATTTACTTGTCATGGATTTTATTTTTGTATTTTACTTTTATGAATTTTTGAACTTTAGTTATTACAAATAAAACAAAGTATAAAAAATCGAGATGTATATAAGTGGTAATAACTCCATGGTTGAAAAAGAAATATCTCAAATATTGAATATTAAAATTGGTAAACTGCCTGTAAGATATTTGGGAGTCCCTTTACACGCCAAAAAATTAAGTGTAGAAGAAGGAAACAAGCTAGTTGACAAAATATACAGTACAATTAGCCAATGGACCTCAAAGAACCTTTCTTATTCTGGTAGGGTTGAGTTGATCAAGACTATAATTATTAGTAAGATCCTCTACTGGTGTAGAGTTTTTCTCCTACCCAAACAAGTTATTTATAAGCTTAATCAGCTCATGAATAGCTTTCTATGGAAAGGCAACATGGAAGGAGCGCAAGGTGCAAAAATAGCTTGGGAGAATGTGTGCAAAAGTAAGGATAAAGGAGGATTGGGTATTCCTAACTTAGAGAATTTAAATCTTGTATGCCTATTATTTACTTTCTGGAGAATGTATTCTCAAGAAAACAATCTGTGGAGCAAATGGGCGAATATTAATATAATTAAGGGCAGATGTATTTGGAGTATAGAAGAAAAGCAAGGACACACCTGGATATGGAGTAAGCTGATGAAAGTCAGAAATCTTGCTTATAGCTTCATCACTCACAAGGTGTATAATGGTAAGAATACTTACCTTATTTGGGATAGGTGGCTAAATGGTCAAAATATTCAAGAAATTTTAGGTATAAACCTGGAAAAAGATAATCTGAATAGTAATAAAACAATATATTCTTGCTATGGGAAAGACAGGTGGAGACTCCCTCCATGTGTAGGTAAAATTTTGCCAAAATTTATTGATTTTAAGCTTCAGAATAGAAGTGATAGGAAAATGTGGAGTGAGAGTGATAAAAGAGGGTTCTCTTTTAGCAAAACCTTATTTAGAGTGAATAATCTTACAATTATAGAAGATGTTAATTGGAGTAGTTTTATATGGGCTAAAGCTAATATACCGAGATGCTCCTTTATATCTTGGCTTGCTATACAAAACAGGTTAAGTACTAAACAGAGGATGTTAGAATGGGGAAGTCAAATTAATCCCTTATGCAGCTTATGCAAGGCAGGAAGTGAAGATAATGTACATTTATTCTTCCTTTGCTCTTTTTCTAAAAGAGTACTAACAAATGTGAAGTGGTAAGGATGCCAAAGGATTTTGTTGATTGTAATGATAATTTGATTGGTATGAAGTGCAATGAAATGAAAATGGTGGTTAGCCTGTTAGTTACTACTTTCATATACATTGTATGGTGGCAAAGAAATGAAATAGAACATGGTAAGGTTATTTTGAATGAAGAACAAATATATGGGAGAATTTGTGAGATGGTTAAAATGAAGATTAAAGAAAGAGTTTTAAAGAATAGTAAAGTTAAAAGAATAGCTGAGAGTTTGTAATGATTTGTAATAGGTTAGCTGTTTTTTTTCATTATGTCTTCATGTGTAATTTTTGAGTAGTAGAAGTCCATTAGTATTAGTGGATCGAGTAGTGAATGTCATGTAATGTTTTTTCTCTTTTAAAGTTTTTTCTTAGTTTAAAAGTATAGTGGACTTTGCAAGATATAATAACCCATGTTGGGCCTTATGCTTGCATAGACTCTACTAAAGTTTGTAATGAATTTGAAGTTGATTATTTAATGAAAAGTTTGATTTGATGATAAAAAAAATATATATATATATATATATATATAAAATCAAACCAAGGTATAAATTCATTTATTTATAAAAATCAAACCAAGGTACAAATTCAATTTTAAAAATAAGAACTAAAAAAAAAATGGTTGGAACCCGTAAAAATCGGAGCAGAACCGGTTCTTTTTACCGGTTCATAACCACCATACGGATAGCCACCCTGAACTGTGGGACGGAAAAAAAAATTAGGAGAGATAACTTTCATAATTATTTACTATTCCAAATGTCCAAGTGCAATTGCTTATTTTAATGTAAATCAGTTACGGTGTTAATCATGCTGATGGAGATCATGATGTAAATAACAAAATAAAACAATTATTTTTTATAGCCAATCATAAGAAACTTCATATTCAACTTCAAGACAGTATGCTGGACACATGCAGAGACGAATATTTTAGGGATTTGAGGAAGTTTAAATATAGCAAATAGGCATGTTTACTTCCAGGAAATTGCAACTTGCAGACTTCATGCATGTATAATAATATGAGAGCAGACACCCAACTTTCATTAGGCATATTTGCAATCTTGAATCAGCTAACAAAACCAAAAATAAAGGTCAATTAATTCCAAAAATGGCATCTTCTTCATCATGTACACCATCAGGGAAATACGAAGTTTTCCTAAGTTTCAGAGGAGAGGACACTCGTTACACCTTTATTAGCCATCTTCATACGGCTCTTAATCAGAGAGGAATCAAAACTTTCTTTGATGAGCTAGATCTAGAGAAAGGTCAATCTATTTCTCCAGGACTATTAAAATCTATTCAAGAGTCAAAGTTTGCTATTATAGTCTTTTCTAAGAACTATGCTTCATCGACATGGTGCTTGGATGAGCTTGTGAAGATCATGGAATGTCGGTCTAAGTGTAGCCAGGTTGTTATTCCGATCTTTTACGACGTGGATCCATCAGATGTACGCAAGCAAAAAAATAGTTTTGCTGAATCATTTACCAAGCATGAAGTACAGTTCAAGGACAACATGGAGAAAGTGCAGATCTGGAAGGAAAATTTAAGAGAAGCAGGAAGTATGTCAGGGCATGACTTAAGCCAAAGGTATATATTAGTACTACTTTATTTTATCTGTTTTTGATTGTTCTTTGATCTTACATGCTTACATAAATACTTTTAGTCTTTAATATAATCTGCTTAAATTGCCATGCAAAAAAGAAAAAATTGCTTTAAGTGTGTGATAGGTAGGATCAAGCTATTTCCTGCTTTGAGATATTCCCTCAATTTTTTTTTTAGTACACTTTATTTTTTTCACGGTAGATTAAAAAATCTCATTTATTAATACTATTTTTAGAATAATATTTTTAATAAAATATCTTAATATTTTAAATATTTATTAACAAGAGTAACCATATATACCACTCAAAATTATACCACTCAATGACGTGGCGTGAATTGGTTGGTTACAAATCCTTAATCTATTTATTTTATTGATCTAATTAAAAATTTGTAACCAACCAATTCACGCCACGTCATTGGGTGGTATGATTTTGGGTGGTATATATAACTACTCTATTAACCATTAAACTCTACGGTTTTGAAAAATAAAGTTTAAAGTTGCGGGAAGGGGGAATTATTTATTAGAGCCCCACAACATGTAGGTTAATAAACAAAAGTCCAACCCCAAATCTCCCATTACAACCTAACTAGTATAGGAGAAAAAACCCAAAACACCCCCTTCCCACAATGAATAACAAAATACCAAAACAAAAACACCATATAGCAACATTCCACCGACCCCAATTCATGTTCACTCTTCTCTCTCTGTACCCGCTTCTCTCACCTTCCCTCTCTCTCGATCTCACGCCTCCACCAACGCCTCACCATACACATAGGAAAAACCACTGCCACAACACTATTCTCGCACAATAAAACCACCACCACAGGTACTCTACTCACCGCCTCCACCAACGCCTCACCATCTACACAACATCACCGCACCACCACATCCACTCTTCTCGCACAGGAAAACCACCACCACAGCCAATCTTCTCGCGCTCGACCATCGAGGCTCTAGATCGGCGCTCCACCAACGCCGCTGTGACCATCGACGCTCCAGATCGGCGCCCCGTTAAGCCGCCTCCGTTTGTGGACCTTTGTGCGTGACGAACCCCCGTTCGTGGATATCCACCATCAACGAAGCCGGAGCCTCCGCCTTCAACGCCTCGACCTTCAACGCCTCCAAGCCGAAGCACCATTCTCGCCACCCCCCACCATCACCATCCATCACTTCTGTTCGTTTATTTTGCAGGTGAACAGTCACCCTTAGTCCAGCTTCCAACACCTTTAATCCAACCCCCACAAGCATCACAATCCCTCATGTCCAGCCCATTAAGGGTCCAGGCCATTTCATCCCAGTTTTGTTTCGTTTTTTTTTTCGTTAACGATCCCAGGCCATGGCCATCTGATCCCAGTTTAAACTAAAATGTTTTTTTTAAAGTGTTTGACCGTCTTTGTTTTTCATGTGATGAATAAGGTGGGCCCAATCCTTTAAGGTCCAGCCCAATAAGGTCCATCAGATATAAGCTTGTTATCATATCCTAAAAAATAAAGTAAAAATTGGGATTAAAAATTGACAGCTAATTAATTTCGATTAAATGCATTGTGATTTTCAATTTTGACAAATATCACACTAATCTAAAAGAAACTTAAATAAAATCTATTAATCCTATATTTTGTTGCTTCTTCTTCCTATGCAAGTGTGAAATACGATTTTGTATGGTAAATTCTTTTCGGTACAGCCCATAGGGTACCGCTACTAAACATTGACATGGATAACTCCTGATAAAAACCATATTCCTAGACTTGGACATGGACAAAAATCGTAGGTATGTATCCTGTGAGAGTTTGGTGCGTACCCAAACAAAAAATAGCTACGTACTTCACAAAAAATGTAGGTACGTACCCCCGAGAATGTATATCGGGTAAGTTAAAAAAATAAAAACTCAGAAATTAAAATAATAAAAAACGTAACAAAAAAAATAAAAATGGTATAAAAGTAAAAAAGGATAAGAGAGGATTGTGTTACAAAGTAAAAAGGGTATTTTAGTAAGAGTGCATCAAGTTCTTATTTAGTTAGGCTTTAATTAGAACTATTTTATGGTTGGACTTTAAAACTTAAGAAAGTAAGGATTTGGACTCTAATTAGTATATTCCTCTTGCGGGAATCATATCCGTCACTTCCGCTCTCGCGTAAGGCAATACTTTCATCCCAATAACTGACTGAGGAGGGTGTACATGAAGCTTGACTCATTAGAAAATCCTCACCAAATTTATGTTCAACCCTTGGAATTCCAGGTTGTTTCATGGACTATTCAACCGTAATCTCTGCTGCATATTGGTGGTAGTTTCTTGTCCCATTGGTGGCTGCTAAGCTGCTGCCACCTGTCCTGTGTTATTCCCCTCAACCACAACTACATCTACAAGCCTCTCACTTTTTTCCAAACTTTTCACAACAGCCCCATTAATGGCCACATATTTCCACGTTTTGTCTTTCAATCATTTAACTTTGTTGGTTAATTTACGATGAAGTTGTCGTTTCCATTTGTCACCACCCTAAATTATTCTATTAAAGGAGTTGATGCAAGCGTCTCTGCTACCTCAAAAATAGTGGAGATGATGATAGTATGCCCCGAAGTACCTTCTCTTTTGTTTTGGCCTTGTGATGCCTTACGATTACTTTTGGTTTCCATGCCTTGTCATTTTTCCTGCTACCTCTCCTTTCATACATTCCCTCATCCAATTACACTCACAGCTTTGCGAGAAACATACTCCTCAATATCTAACATCCAGAACCACGACCCCAAAGTTTTTATATTTTCATTTTTTTTCATTATGTAACGCCACTAGCGACAATTTGTTTTCCACCCGAGCCCCCCATCCCCGATGCTGAACAGTCATCCACTCCCCCTACTTTGGTAGATTATCAGATTCACCTCTTTATCAGCAGAGGTGTCATATTTTAAGTAGCCTTCAGTGTACCCGCAACATTGTGGCCTTTTGAGGGAATTTGGTGTGACCAAACTTTCCAATCTAATAACAAATTAAGTGCCTCGTAATCAATCTTGCACGTATCTTTACCAATATGGAAATTTGACGCCAACATTATACTAAAATCTAGTTCTCCATCCAATCAAGCGTAATTGCTTCTTGTACTCGATTTTATCAAGGAATCAATTCTTATAGTTGTTTCAATTAGATCGCACATTTTCCTTAATATGCGTATGCGATCTGTAGTTTTACGTTTCTACATTCGATATACGTACACATGTAGCAGCAGTAGTAGTGATTGACGCAAACTCTGGGTTAAACTCAGGTGTTCACACTTGTACAACTAGATAACGGTCAAAAAAGATCTAGGGACCCTCTATAAAGCAAAATTAAAGTCCCCTTTGTTTTCAATTTTTTCCATAAAATAACCATACTCTACATCTACAAGTTCGAACATACTTTTTGTTTTCCAGATTTGATGCAATTTCACAACAAATAGTTGTATCCTACATCGTAACCATCATCTAATCACCACATTATATGTCTAGAGTTTAAGCCTCTCAATGATATCATCCTTTGAACGGAATTCCTGAGGAATATCGCAATCTGTTAAAAATATAACATCGACAACGTGTTTCACAAAATATGTTTCTTCATCGTCGAATACTTTTGTACAGATCTTCATCGTTGTCTTCCAACACTAGTATAATCGTGTTTGTTCCCATTAGGGCGTTATGCAATCCAGTAGTATATTTATGTGTTATGATTGGTATGGTTATCTTTACTTGTGGGTGCACATAAGTGGGAAATTGGCTCAAAAGCCACAATTTGCATTCGAGACCTCTTGTTAAATCTTGTTTATTCTTGACCGGCTGGCAATGGTTGAAATTGGCCATTTTTGCCCCTCCTCCCATGCTTTCATCTAATTGTAGGTTTGAACAAAAAAAGAATCTATTTGTAGGGTTCGCATACCATTTGTAGTCCCCGCAGCTAAGGCGTTGACTTCGCATTTGAATGTTAATCCCAAGTCAACTACAACACACAAAATCTAATATATAAATATGGATCAAATTAATATATAGAATTAAAACGTAAACCAAATTTTCAACGTGTATGATTATTATTCGATAAAAATCTATGATACAAAACTATGCACCCCTATTTTATATGTTCAGAAAGTTCACTAATAAATAGTCAGTTTGATAATGTTAATCGCATTGAAGTGGTTTTTTATTGTTTACTGCATATATGTATAATAATAATAGTTATTATATGGATAAATTAATTGTTAGAGATGATTTTTTCATGTATTAGTTCTGATATTTCATATGTACAATTAAGTAGGATACCATAAATAATACTTTTGTGTATATGTCGAAAGAGAAAAAACATTAATAATATATTATGAACCGTCCCGAATTTTAAATATCGCCTAAAACCCAAAAAAATTTAAAAACAGTATGATTATAAAGGAACTTTGTGTTTTGGGTTGTTACGATAAATGTATAGGACTACATACTCTCTTTACAACTGAAACCCCTACATAATCCATTTTCTTATGTATTTTTTCCCCTCTTTATTATGCAAAGATATCAAAGAACTTTTTTTTTCTCCTCATCGTCCGATCCTGGTGACATAGCACTATCATTGTTGGATATGTTACAAGGCTCTAAAAGATTTAATGAACTTTGAAGAAATTTTACCAAACTCCGTTAGATTGTAGAAAGAATTTTTTTTAAAGTAAAAAAGAATTATGATGCCATCTTGTTCATTTGTTATAAAATATTAGCATATATCGTCTCTTTTAAAACACAATGATTATATTTCAACGACGTGCATCTTATATATTTTACCTTAACATTGACTCTTATGAAACCTTAGGAATGTTTCCGAAGCCTCGTGCATAAACAAGATAGTGGAAGATATTTTCAGTAAATTGCCTCGAAAAACTTCTACTAAAGGTCTAGTTGGGATGGAAAATCACTTGAAAAAACTAGAATCATTGTTGTCCGAAAAAACAAATGATGTTTGTTTTGTTGGGATTTGGGGTATGGGGGGAATTGGGAAAACAACTACGGCAAAAGTTGTTTTTGATAAGCTTATTGGTGGATTTGAAGGAGGTTGTTTTCTTCATGAGGTCTATAAACATAAATTAGTGGATTTGCAAACAAATCTTCTTTCAAAAGTTTTAAAATCAGAAATTAATATAAGTAACGAATATGAAGGAAGTGAAATAATAAGTAATCGTCTTTGTTTTAAGAGAGTGTTACTGGTGCTCGATGACGTGGATGATAAAAAGCAATTGGACTCATTAGCCGGAGAGCGTGAGTGGTTTGGAAATGGTAGTAGAATCATTATAACAACTAGAGATAAACACTTGTTGAACGACGTGAATGAGCTCTACCAAATAGAAACATTGTCCGACAATGATTCTATTGAACTCTTTTCCTTGCATGCTTTCAAGAAGCGGCATTCATCTGAAAATTTTGTTCAATTTTTTGATCGTGTTGTAAGTTATGCTTGTGGGCTTCCTTTAGCTCTTATAATATTGGGTTCTCATTTGCATGGGCGACAAGAGGAAGAATGGAAAAGTACACTTGATAACATAAAAGATGATCCGGACCAAAAAATCACGGCCGTTCTTAAAAGTAGCTTTGATGGTTTAAGTGGTACCCAACAGAACATATTTCTTGATATTGCTTGTTTCTTTCGAGGGCATCATAAAGATAATATGGGATGGCCTCAATCTGATAAAGTGATTAAAAAACTTGATAGTTTTGATTTTCACCCTGTTGATGGCATTGAAGTTCTTAAAGAAAAATCTCTTATACAGATATCAGACGGAAAATTTCTAATGCATGATTTGATTCAAGAGATGGGTCAAAATATCGTTCGTCAAAAAGCCGATAAGGATCCCGGACAATGCAGTAGACTTTGGGATGCTGAAGACATAATTGACGTGCTTACAAATGACACGGTAAGGGTTCTAGCAAAATTAAACTCATGTGTGTGTGTATATATATATACATGTCAATTATCACTTTAATATTGCTTTCATTTAATGAAAGAAATAAATTCTAAACTCAGAATTGGATCCTAAAGAATGTGTTTTTATCTTAGAGCAATGGTTATTTTACACTCTGGTCCTTTAATAATTGGTTATACCGATTCTTTAGCTTCCATTATTTTTCCCAGAATCCTTTTATTTTCTAACAAAAAGCAATGCTAGATGTCTTTTAGACTATAACCGTACATGTTTACAGGGGACTAGCAAAGTTGAAGGCATGGTTTCAACACACGAACATGTGAAATTCGAGTTAAGTGAAGGAGCTTTTAAAAGCATGAATCGGCTTAGGCTAATTCAGTTTTGTTACTTCAACATTACGGGAGCTCCTAATTTTCTTCCTAATTCATTGCGGTGGCTTTATTGGTTCGGATATCCAGGAAAATCTTTACCACTAAGTTTTAAACCAAGAAACCTTGTTAGCCTTAACTTATCTTGTAGTGGCCTACTAACATGTCCAAATATTTCTTATATGCCAAACTTGGAGTTTTTATCTTTTGAGGGCAGCCAAAAGTTGTTGGATGTCCATCCATCTGTTAGTGTTCACAATAAGCTAGTTCTTTTAAATTTGATTACGTGTAATAGTATTGAAAATAGACCAGGAACTTGGCAGATGAAATCTCTGGAAACTCTTTCTCTCAGTGGTTCCGACCGGTTAAGAAGTCTTCCAGAATTCCACAGCAACATGAGTTCTTTAAGAACTATCCGATTGGAGTTTATGCATTTAAAGGAATCGACATGGTCACCTGAACATTTCACCAGCCTCCGAGAGTTAAAGCTATCAGGTTGCTCTA